>JAUCMX010000008.1:15101084-15244088 GCA_033459395.1 Hemibagrus guttatus | reverse complement strand
GGAAAAGCTCTTAAACGCAATACTGCTATACAAACAGCTGACCCCTGACCCTTGACCCTTCCCAACCTCCCCATAACTACACACCTTTAATGTTCAGCACATTAGAATGCACTTTATAATCATACTCAGCACATTAGAATCATTCTCATTACATCATGCAATTGGCTTTCTTTTAGAGAAGCGGTGACTGAAGATGAACTGATGAAGGTGTGTTGATTAACTGGCATGTGTGAAGATTGAAAAATCTGCAGACATTGTGAGCAAGTGATATAACATTACAGTACATGGAAACAGAGTAGACAGAAGTGCAATGGTATAGTACGTAAGTAACTCTTATTAAATTTACAAAATAAAAAATAAATTACCAGAAAAAGAAAAATCATACCAAGTGTCACTGATAACACACTAACAAGTTTACCGAATATAATACGCAATTTATTAGGAATAAATCAATATGCAAACCTGAAATTATACAGCACGGTATGTTTGTTTTTCACACATCAAAACCCCTTGAAGTAATTGCTGTCACATAAAACTACTTCAAAGCTTTATAACACATTAGCTCACATCAGAGGTGTTCAGACTGAATCAACCCCGGTCACTAGAATTTTTATTGGCTAATGAAAGCGGAGTATTTTTCAAATCCGTGTTTTAAACCCACAAATTTTGCCAAATGTTCCTTAGAGACGTATGATTAGCAGCCTGGGCTCTTTTTTTATGTTGTTTTGCTGTGGAACTGATAGCAGAGCTATAATTATTGACCCGGCTCTAATCTGAACTCACTCTCATGTTTTTTTTTTTTTTTTTACACTCCTGCATACGCACACTAAAGAGTTTTCAGTGGTGAAGGGCCCTTCATGGGCACTACGAAGTGGCAGAAGCTGAAAAAAGGGAAAGCTGATATTGTTGAGATAGAAATCTGTAATGGGGAAGGATTCATATCGGCTTGATCACTCCATTACTCGTTTTCGGTGAGATTACAGAGTTCTGTGTGCCACATGTCATATTACCCCGGTCTTATTTCATTTACATTGGCTGCCTGTACAGCTTATCACATTTAAAGCCTTCTATCTTATCCACAAAGGAGCCACACCTGATAGTCGATTGAAGGCTGAGATCAGCGTGTTAAATATGGGCTGTTCCTGATTGGTGGGGAAAGAAAACCTGCAGCCACAGGATAAGATTAGACACCTCTGCCTTAAATTGTTTAGTTCCGGTATGTTGCTGATCTCTTAATGCTGTATATCCCATCCCGAGCACTTCACTCAGCACATGCAGGCCTGCTCCTGGGGTCTTACTTCCTCTAAACTCTGCATTAAAGTTGGCTTCTATTATCGTTTTATCTTATTTCATCGTATTTGATGTTTCATAGATTTGTAGAGAGAAAAAATTCTTTAATGAAACTGAAGCTGTAATTGGACACGGGAATGAAACACAAGCTCTGGATTTGATTATTACCTTTTTGTACTCTTGCATGAGTTGTAATAGTTTCTTTTTTGCTGTTATGCTTGGGGACAAAAGCTCTTATTGAAACTGCAGTCATTTCATAAAGAAAATAACCCAAGCTATTTATTTTTCACGTTTTTTTGCATTCCTATTTTATAGTTATATTTAACTGAATATTGTAGATTACTTACTGTTATTCAACTAAAAAAAAAAATAAAAAAAAAAAAATAATAATTGTTGTTGTTTTTGTTAATAGTAGTAGTAGTAATAGCCCCTCCTTGAACCACCACCTTATTGTGGTGGAGGGGTTTGAGTACCCGAATGAACCTAGGAGCCATGTTGTCAGGGGCCTAGTGCTCCTGGTAGGGTCTCCCAAGGCAAACGGGTTCTAGGTGACGGGTCAGACTAAGAGCGGTTCAAGACTCTTATGGAAATGAAATCAAGGACCATTACGTCGCCCGGACTGGCGTCACCGGGGCCCCACCCTGGAGCCAGGCCTGGGGTTGGGGCACGCAGGTGAGTGCCTGGTGGCCGAGTCTTTGCCTGCGGGACTCGGCCGGGCACAGCCCGAAGAAACGACGTAGGCCCACCTTTCCGTAGGCCCACCACCCGCAAGAAGGAGCATAAGGGTCCGGTGCCATGTGTTTTGGGTAGCGGTCATGGGCGGGGGCCCCGGCGACCCAGACCCTGGACAAAGAATCTGGCTTTTGGGACATGGAATGTCACCTCACTGGGGGGCAAGGAGCCCGAGCTGGTGAGTAAGGTTGAGTGGTACCGGCTAGAGATAGTCGGGCTTGCCTCCACACACAGCCTGGGCCCTGGAACCCAACTCCTTGAGAGAGGTTGGACCCTCTTCTTCTCTGGAGTGCCCCATGGTGAAAGGCGCCGGGCTGGGGTGGGCTTGCTTATAGCCCCCCATCTCAGCCGCCATGTGCTGGAGTTTTCCCCGGTAAATGAGAGGGTTGTTTCCCTGTGCCTTCGGGCCGGGGATAGGTGTCTCACTGTTGTTTCGGCTTATGGGCCGAATGGCAGTGTGGAGTACCCAACCTTCTTGGAGACCCTGCGAGGGGTGCTGGAAAGTGCTCTGCCTGGGGACTCCATAGTTTTACTGGGGGACTTCAACACCCATGTGGGCAATGACAGTGATACCTGGAGGGGCGTGATTGGGAGGAACGGCCCCCCCTGATCTGAACTCGAGTGGTGTCCTGTTGCTGGACTTCTGTGCTAGTCACAGCCTGTCCATAACAAACACCATGTTCAATCATAAGGGTGCCCATCAGTACACGTGGTACCAGGACACCCTAGGCCAGAGATCAATGATCGACCTTGTGATCGTGTCATCTGACCTTCGGCCGCATGTCTTGGACACTCGGGTGAAGAGAGGGGTGGAGCTGTCAACTGATCACCACCTGGTGGTGAGTTGGATCCGCTTGCGGAGGAGGATGCCGGACAGACTTGGCAGGCCCAAACGTATTGTGAGGGTCTGTTGGGAACGTCTTGCTGATCCCTCTGTTAGGGGGGTCTTCAACTCCCACCTCCGGGAGAGTTTCAACCAGATCCCGAGGGAGGTTGGGGACATTGAGTCTGAGTGGACCATGTTCTCCTCCTCCATTGTTGATGCAGCCATCCGGAGCTGTGGCCGTAAGGTCTCTGGTGCTGGTCGCGGCGGCAATCCCCGAACACAGTGGTGGACACTGGAAGTAAGGGATGCCGTCAAGCTGAAGAAGGAGTCCTATCGAGCCTGGTTGGCTCGGGGGACTCCGGAGGCAGCTGAGGCATACCGGCAGGCCAAGTGAACTACAGCCGTGGTGGTCTCGGAAGCAAAAACTTGGGTCTGGGAGGAGTTCGGTGAGGCCATGGAGAAGGACTATCGGACAGCCTCGGGGAAATTCTGGCAGACCGTTTGGCGCCTCAGAAGGGGAAAGCAGCTCTCTGCCAACACTGTTTATGGTGGAGGTGGAAAGTTGCTCTCGACTGGGGATATTGTCGGACGGTGGAAGGAATACTTCGAGGATCTCCTCAACCCCTCTGACACGCCTTCCGTAGAGGAACCAGAGGCCGAGGACTCAGAGGTAGATTCATTCATCACCCAAGCTGAGGTCACTGAGGTAGTTCAGCAGCTCCTTGGTGGCAAGGCACCGGGGGTGGATGAGATTCGCCCTGAGTACCTTAAGTCTCTGGATGTTTGTGGGGCTGTCTTGGCTGACACGTCTCTGCAACATAGCGTGGCAGTCAGGGACAGTGCCTCTGGACTGGGTGACCAGGGTGGTGGTCCCTCTTTTTAAGAAGGGGGACCAGTGGGTGTGTTCCAACTATAGGGGGATCACACTCCTCAGCCTCCCAGGGAAAGTCTATTCCAGAGTACTGGAGAGGAGAGTCCGACCGTTAGTCGAACCTCGGATACAGGAGGAGCAATGCGGTTTTTGACCTAGTCGCGGAACACTGGACCAGCTCTATACCCTCCACAGGGTGCTCGAGGGTTCGTGGGAGTTTGCCCAACCAGTCCACATGTGTTTTGTGGACTTGGAGAAGGCTTTCGACCGTGTCCCTCGTGGCATTCTGTGGGAGGTGCTCTGGGAGTACGGGGTCCGTGGCCCTCTGTTAAGGGCTGTTCGGTCTCTGTATAACCGGAGCAGGAGCTTGGTTCGCATTGCCAGCTGTAAGTCAGATCTGTTCCCAGTGCATGTTGGGCTCTGACAGGGCTGTCCTTTGTCACCGGTTCTGTTCATTGTTTTTATGGACAGAATTTCTAGGCGCAGCCAGGGGCTGGAGGAAGTCCGGGAGACCACAGGATTTCATCGCTGATTTTTGCAGATGATGTTGTCCTGTTGGCTTCTTCAAGCCTGGACTTACAGCATGTACTGGGGCGTTTTGCAGCTGAGTGTGAAGCGGCTGGGATGAGGGTCAGCACCTCCAAATCGGAGGCCATGGTTCTCGACCGGAAAAAGGTGGCTTGCACCCTTCAGGTTGGAGGGGAGGTCCTTCCTCAAGTGGAGGAGTTTAAGTATCTCGGAGTCTTGTTCACGAGTGAGGGAAGGATGGATCGTGAGATTGACAGACGGATCGGTGCAGCGGCAGCAGTAATGCGGTCTATGTACCGGTCTGTTGTGGTGAAGAAGGAGCTGAGCCGGAAGGCAAAGCTCTCGATTTACCAGTCAATCTACGTTCCTACTCTCACCTATGGTCATGAGCTCTGGGACTATGTCTCTCGGCTGGCCTGGGAACGCCTCGGGGTCCCTCCGGAAGAGCTGGAGGAAGTGTCTGGGGAGAGGGAGGTCTGGGCATCCCTACTTAGACTGCTGCCCCTGTGACCCGGCTCCGGATAAGCGGAAGACAATGAATGAATGAATGAATGAATAGTAGTAATAGTAGTAGTATTATTATTGTATTATTATAGTGGTAGTAGTATTTCTATTATTATTGTAAATACTTTAATTATTATTATTATTATTATTATTATTATTATTATTATTATTATTATTATTATTATTATAGCACAGTACATTTCTTCTCAGTATGAAGTGTGTCAGTTATGTCCTGCTCTACTCCACTACCTACCACTGCACATACACACTGAAGCAAACACACAAACACACAAACACACAAGCCCACACATCAACCTCTACATCCCAACAGGGATTTTTTTTTAATGTCATTCCATGGCTGTGTATATTGCAGAAGCAAATAGAGATTTGGTCCATTTTCATTACCCCTGTAGCAGGCATTCTTTGAAAACTATACGCTTTTTTCCCCTCTACATGTTGAGTAACTAATCTGCGCCAGGTGCATTGTACTCCATAAAATGCTTGGAGGTGGCCTTTCTGCAATTTCCAAGGATTCGGGTATGTGATTGAAAGTGTGTCAGGTCCATAATCAAGGCGTCAGCACGCTTATACACAGTTCCTCTGACCTGACCTGTTCACCACTCTCCCTGTACACCTCACAGCCTCTGAATGTGGACTGAGCCGAGTCTGAATGTGGACTGAGCCGAACACACGCTCTGTGCTGAGTGGAGGAGACACACACCATTGCACAGTAGCTCACTAATAAGCGAGGGTAGTTATTCAGCAGGGTGGATGTGTTTCTGAGCGGAGCAGCCCACTCCACATAGCCGCATGAACCAATAAAGAAGGTGAAGAAAAAATTAAATGATAGAGAATGAAATGTGCTGGATGGATTCCACTCGAACAGCATTCACTGTACAGCGCGGGACACGGGCTCGTCACACAGCCCGGGAAAAACTTGTCTAATCCTCTTAAATAAAAGAATCAACAATTCGATCCAAGGGAATTTATCACAAAAAAAAAAATAATAATCAAAGAATTAATAGACCTGAATCAGCACTGTGTGAATTTGAAAACTTCCTCACACTTCCTTCAGGAAAAGACATTTGATATGAAGGTGAGCTTTCAGAGCAGATTCACATGTGAAAAACTGAAAAGGCAGTGAGAGTTATGCAGCTGAGCTCCGAAACTCCATCTCAGAACTCAAAAATGAGTAAAATGACTTCAAGCTGTGGTTAAAATACAAACAAAATCTGCAAATCAACAGAAAGTAACACTACATGCGCTCACAGTGTACACTGCAAAACATTTCAAGATAAAACTTCTAGAAAGGAAAGTTCACCTGCTGCTTTATAAACGTGAGTCACCGCAACTTGTAGACAAGCTTTGTTTCAACTCACAAGTAGTCGAGACTTATAAACTTGACTTACTTTAAGTTTTATCTTTTAAAACGTATAAACTTGAGTTCAGTTGTAAATAAGAGTTAAGGAGAGGAAATAAATTCACATAACTTACCCTATCCATCATGTGCTGTAGGCTTGTATTGTACTATTTATACAATTTATTATAAGCAATTTATTAAAGTCTCTCACGTTTAAATGATTTCTGAGTACACTGTTAAAAAAAAAAATCAGCATCTACATTTAACAAACCACCGGAAAGTACAATCTACACACTAATCTTCAGAAACTTCAGGATTAGACGCCTCTATAGTAATTACTTTTACACAAGTATTTCATTTTCTTGTCGAGAAAAGCGTATAACAACACTTGCTTGTTTTAAAGAAAAGCTTCCAGATCTTGTGTGCATTTGAACAATATCTTGCAGCTCAACAAATCTGCACCAAACAGCTGCTGCCAAAACCGTTTTCCAGGTTAATATGGAAACCTGGCTGATGTTTTAACTCTGACTTGCCCTCTTGTGGACTGAGCTTTTCATTATCCTCATGCACAAAAGATATGCAGGAAAATATGTAAAGCACGAGGGAATAAAAGTGCTCACATGTACATACTGTCAGTGCTGGATTAATAAAAATGGTCAAGCAGGAAGCAGCTTTTATTGGCTCACTGTATTAACTGCAGGATTAGGTGGAAGAACCAGCCAGGTTGATTTATGGTGCTTTTTATCGACGTCATCTACAGGGAGCAGGGTGATGGACGTTTACAGGTAAATCCCTCCATGTCTACTGCAATAATATGACCTGTAGTTACAGACCTCGTTCCAGTGGGGTCACAGTGCCCACTGCCCTTTGGCCAGCATAAATCTACCCCTGCATGCCTGGTAGTCATTCTCCGCTCTCAACTCTGTACTGAACATCGACTCATTTCTCCAGAGGACAATCATGCTCAAACTAATGCCACAAATATTATAAACTCTCGACTGCTTCTTCATACAGTATAATACAAATCCACCAACATAAACTGTGAGTTTTAATTTAACACGCATGAAAAACACAAAACATTCAGGTCTTTATATATTATTGTAAACTCAGGCAAATCAAATTTGTTACATTTGGGAAACACCCTTATTCAGAATAATTTCCTGTTTTTTTATCGCATTTATACAATTAAGTAATTAAGGGTTGAGTGCATTCCTCAAGGGGCCAGTAGAGGCAGCTTGGTGGACCTGGGATTTAAACTCACAACCATCCAATCAATTGTCCACCACCTTAAACACTAAGCTAGCACATACCACAGCCCACATGTTTACAATGTAGTGGTGCCAAATATTTTATATAAATGTGAACATCGTAATGCTCAAAACTCAAAGATGATATTGCTTTCAATCGTTTGATTTGATCCAGGAGTATATTACACCCCAAATCCCTAAATTACTCATTTCTAAAGGAAAAGCACAAGACATCTTTCAAAGTGAAAGCTGCATACTATGTCGCATGCCATCAGTAAATGGTCATGAATGTTACACAGTTCATTCCTAATCCAGGAGACCATCCATTCATTTTCTGTACTGAATATCCTCCCCAGAGGCACAGGAAGCCTGGAGCCTATCGCATGAGACTCAAGGCATGAGACGGAGGACACCGTGGACGGGATACCAACTCATCACAGGGCTGAATCATGCACCCATTCACACACATTTTAAAGATGTCAATCAACCTACAATGCATGTATTTGGACTGTAACGGAAACCAGAGCTCCCAGAGGAAACCCCTGGAGCATGAGAAAACATACAGGAATCCAGAAAACAGGTTGAATTAGACAAAAAAATAATAATTATTTCTAAAGCAAAATGACAAGTCTTTAAAAAATAATCACTATTTATAAAATTTTTGTCATTTTGCTTTAGAAATAATGATATTTTTGGTCTAATCTCACCTGATATCTTAGTGCTAGCATGTCAGTAAGTATATCTCACAGGACATTATTGTGTCTTTGTTTACAAGACATAAGTATTTTTTTTTGCTGTATTTTGCTTGGGTGTTACTGGACTCGAATAACATTTCCAAGAGACAACAAACAAAAAAAAACTTTACACCTTTTTACAACTTTACCAGTTACATTTTTATTTAGACCTACTCATTACAAATCACACAAATCACTCATTCTTCTCTCTTCCCCTCAACGGCTGTGCAATGGGCTCAGTTTAGCATCCAATCAAGTTCATCAGTGTAAAGTGTCAATTCATCAGCTGCAGTGACCTTCTCATGCTACATGATGCCGTTAGCATGATAGTTATTCGTGGGTGTTTGAAGATGGATAAACCGCTAGACTGCAGTGTTGAACCTGAGGATGAGCACCTCAGGCCCTGCCTCAGGAAAAGTTTCTGTATGCTGGAGTAACCAAAGACTCATTTCAAATCCCTTTTGCCTCTCTAAAGAACGAACTTAATCTAATTTTTTTTAAAAAGCATGTTGAAGTTGAAGTAAGTTTAGCTGATTCACAGCAATAACTGACTGATTATATTCAACTAAGTTAGCCTTTGTTTTTTGTTTGCTAATGGCAGATTAGCCGAGCATGAATTCCATAATTAATAATTCAAATTCTAGTTAATGCTAAATGTTGCAGTATTGCGAGAGCGTGAATAATGTTTTCAGGCTAAATGGAGGAGTTACTTTTCACATGAAAACATGACAGTAATTTAAATTTTGTTAGTTAAAACATTTACTGTTTTTTTTTTTATTACTTGAGTAAATTTGATGTTAATTAAATGATAAATGTTATACTTTTGTGAAGTTCATGATTTGGTTGCAGACCTGCAGATTATAACATATTAATTACAAGTTGCAGATTATAACATTAATTACAAATTGCAGATTATGACATTAATTATAGGTTGCAGATTATAACATTAGTTATAGGTTGCAGATTATGACGTATTAATTACAAGTTGCAGATTATGACATTAATTATAGGTTGCAGATTATAACATTAATTACAAATTGCAGATTATAACATTAATTATAGGTTGCAGATTTTATCATTAGTTATAGGTTGCAGATTATAACATATCAATTACATGTTGCAGATTATGACAATTATAGGTTGCCAATTATAACATTAATTACAAATTGCAGATTATGACATTAATTATAGGTTGCAGATTATAACATTAGTTATAGGTTGCAGATTATGACGTATTAATTACAAGTTGCAGATTATGACATTAATTATAGGTTGCAGATTATAACATTAATTACAAATTGCAGATTATAACATTAATTATAGGTTGCAGATTTTATGATTAGTTATAGGTTGCAGATTATAACATATCAATTACATGTTGCAGATTATGACAATTATAGGTTGCTGATTATAACATTAATTACAAATTGCAGATTATAACATTAATTACAGGTTGCAGATTATAACATTAATTATAGGTTGCAGATTATGACGTATTAATTACAAGTTGCAGATTATGACATTAATTATAGGTTGCAGATTATAACATTAATTACAAATTGCAGATTATAACATTAATTACAGGTTGCAGATTATAACATTAATTATAGGTTGCAGATTATGACGTATTAATTACAAGTTGCAGATTATGACATTAATTATAGGTTGCAGATTATAACATTAATTACAAATTGCAGATTATGACATTAATTACAGGTTGCAGATTATAACATTAGTTATAGGTTGCAGATTATGATGTATTAATTACAAATTGCAGATTATGACATTAATTATAGGTTGCAGATTATGACATTAATTACATTTTGCAGATTATGGTATACTATTTACAGGTTGTAGATTATGACATATTAATTACACTTTCACTTAGCTATAATTTCTCTATAATGGCTCCATTTTCTCTGGTGATTTTCTCCATTTTCTGTAGGTTTTGATTTGACTAAAGTTTGATTTCTTTTTGCCATGACAACTTTTTATTTATAAGTTAACACACAAGTTTCACTTCATGTATCATCAGCAAACTACTACAACTGCAGGAATAACACACCAAGCGAGGAAAAAAAAAAATCAGTTATTCATATTAGAATGTAAAATTCTAACAGTGAATAAACTGTCCGTCCATGACTGCAATGCTGTGTCAGATAAACACCTTCCAGTTGGAAAATACATTAGTACTTTAGTGGAGAATGATGTGATGTGCTTGAATAACTCTGGACAAAAGATATGCATTTTTTTCCAGTGGAATAAAAATATTTCTTTTTGTCAGACTGAACCATTGTCTATGAGGCATGAGCAGTCTGCTCACTCACAGCATTATGGATCATTATATAAATTTGAGTGTACAGATTAACAAACAAATAACAAACACACACACGCTCTAAAGGTCTTCTCTACCTTCGCATCAGTCAGAGTGCAGTGACATGCAGCAGTCACACAGTCTGATTCTTGCTGCTCGCAGCAAAGTAGACAATATTACATGATATTCCTTGAAGGTGTGTAATATGAGTCAAGGGTTTGTAGCTATGATTGGCTTTCATGGAGTTCCACAGCTTCACTACTGTCAACACACACACACAAGTTAGTGATCAAAAGCTGTATAGACACATAAGAGTTGCACATCATCACTGCTCATCATTGTGTGTGAGAAAGGCCAGTGGTTAGAGGCTCCCCTGTTCACTTCTACTAAGAGGATGAATTATTAAGCATACTCTGCTGCACCACATCAAACCTGCACGCTGAAAGATTCACTGCACCACAGTGACAGAGTGTCATGAGACCTGTCCGGCGTGTACACACACACACACACACACACACACACACACACACACACACACACACACACACACACACACACACACACACAAACTTCATTAAAAGTTTGACAAATAAGAGAATAAGAGCTGTATGTTGGTTTGAAAAAAGTCAAAGCTATCAGATATTCCTATCCCTCCTACATTTGGTCCTCACAAGATATAAAAACATAACCTGATCCTAACACAGCTCAGATGTGAAAAGAGGAGAGTGGATAAGAGTTTGTCTTTATGTTTGTCTTACAATGTAGGCAAGAACTTCACTTCACTAGCACTTGTCTATCCTTTCTCTAAATGCTCTAAAGTGAAAGGCAGTGAAAATACTAATCAATGTTCAAGTTGTTGTGCATTCGGAGATGCTTTCTGCTCACCGCGGCTGTACAGAGTGGTTATTAGCGCCACTGTAGCCTTCCTTTCACCTCAAACCAGTCTAACCATTCTCCTTTCACCTATATCATTCACAAGCTGTTTCCTCCAAATGATTAATCTCTCACTGGATGCTTTTCACACCATTATGTCTAAACACTATAGACCATTGTCTTGAATTTTTAAAAGTCTGACCCCAACATCCATGCCATTGTCAAAAACTGAGATCTAACATTTCCCCCATTCTGATGTTTGACCTGTATCTGCATGATATTAAGCATTGTGTTGATTAGATGACTGCATGAATTCCTAAGAAAATAGTGTGTTTAATGCTTTAGTGAAAAATGCTGATTCTCATTAGTTTTCCGGTGAAAGATAAATGACAAGCCATCTACAGCAAAATGCTGGTACTGGGACATGCTGTGCACTGAGCTACTGGGGTTGTGTGTCACCGCTCAGTTTATTGCATAGTGTGACTCCAGCATGTTGTCAGCACTGAGAGGCACAAATCTGCAGCGCCGTCTCTCCTTTTAGGGCAAGCAGTCAAATCCCGGCCTGTGTTTCAGTTCCCATTAGGTGAATGACACTCACGCATATGTTTTGCTGATAGTGCCAGAGGAGAAATGTGAACGATTCATGCTTGGTGTGTGTGTGTGCGCGCGTGTCATCTCTCAGCTCTCTGCATATGTGGGTGTGCGCTGATGAAGCACGAGCCTCAGTTGGCCTCTAGATTGACTTTCTGCTGTAGGCTATACAGAAGAATATCTCTGATGTTACAGAACTGAATGAAGTTCTCATGACCTCGATTCACCTGCTGCTTGTACAGATGCACCACTTGAGCATTGAGTCATCAGATATAGTATGAGCACTAAAATACACACATATACTCTACTAGGAACAGTTAAAAGCAAAGATGATCTTGCAAAAATGGATCACTGCTTAAAATAAAAGATTCCACATTTCAATTCGTTGTCATTATGAGGTTCTAAATGTGTTGCACGTTTTATAGGAGACTAAATGGTAATTCAGCTTAACCCCACGTTTATACTACAAAGCGGCAAATTTTGATCTCAGTGACCGTGGTATGGACTGTCTGGTTTGAATATTTCAGAGATTGCTGATGTCAATGCAATTGTCTCTAAAGTTTAGACATAATGGTATGAAAAGCATCCGTTGAGAAATGAACCATTGGGAAGAACCAGCTTGTGGATAAGAGAGGTGAAAGAAGAATGGTCAGACTGGTTCGAGCTGACTGGAAGGCTACAGTGACTCTAATAACCACTCTGTACAGCCTTGGTGAGCAGAAAAGCATTGCAGTATGCACAACACATTGAACCTGGATTAGTATTTTCACTGCCTTTCACTTTAGAGCTTTTAAAGGATAGATGCTACTCAGTCTCTTGTGAAAGTATAGCGACTGTTGCTGTTGTTGATTGTGGCTGTGATTGTGGGTGTAATAACAAATCGTAGTGGGTATACACCAATCAGGCCGAACATTACGACCACTTGCCTAATATTTTGTTGGTCCCCCTTTTGCTGCCAAAGCCCTGACCTGTCATACACTGTGTATTCTGACACCTTTCTATCAGAACCAGCATTAACTTCTTCAGCAATTTGAGCAACAGTAGCTCTTCTGTTGGATCGGATCACACGGACCAGCCTTCGCTCCCCACGTGCATCAATAAGCCTTGACCGTCCACGACCCTGTCACCGGTTCACCACTGTTCCTTCCTTGGACCACTTTTGATAGATACTGAC
This sequence comes from Hemibagrus guttatus, assembly GCA_033459395.1. Lineage (NCBI taxonomy): Eukaryota > Metazoa > Chordata > Actinopteri > Siluriformes > Bagridae > Hemibagrus > Hemibagrus guttatus. The sequence continues at coordinate 15,231,044 of JAUCMX010000008.1, read as the reverse complement.
CACTGCAGACCGGGAACACCCCACAAAAGCTATAGTTTTGGAGATGCTCTGATCCAGTCGTCTAGCCATCACAATTTGGCCCTTGTCAAACTCGCTCAAATCCTTACGCTTGTCCATTTTTCCTGCTTCTAACACATCAACTTTGAGGACAAAATGTTCACTTGCTGCCTAATATATCCCACCCACTAACAGGTGCCATGATGAGGAGATAATCAGTGTTATTCACTTCACTTCTCAGTGCTCATAATGTTATGCCTGATCGGTGTATATACACCATACGGCCAGAAGTATGTGGAAACATGTTCATCACACCCATATGTGCTTGTTTAAAATAATGGCCATTAATATGGACACATATTAACATATAGGAGACATCATAAACCTCCCCCCACTACACACACACACTGGCTACTATAATAAACTCCAAACAAGGGTGTCCAAAAACATTTGGCCAGATTTGTTTAGCTAACTAATAAAATGTGAAAATTAGTTGTTTAATGTATGTTAGGTTGTAGGATTTGTATTAACTTCCTTGACAGATTAGCAAAGCAAGCTAACTGTCCATATACAATACACTCACCAGAGATACCAATGATGCCTCTTCTAAGCTTTAATGAAAGATAATGAAAAGATAATAGGAAACCGTTATGGTTATACAGTTTCCCTTTATTTTTATTGTTTTTTATTTTTTACATAAAACAGTAGATGGGAACCAACTACAGGTGACAACTAATGGTAGTGGGGAACTAAAGAAACATTGCACCACACACACGTCAATGTGTGTCCAAATCGATTGGATTTGCCGCTAAATTACATAGAACTGAGAAAATTTCACTTGTCATGTTCAAACTAAAATCACAGCTCTGTGTTGCGCATACATAAAGAAAATGAACAGTTGCCACTTGTTTTGTTGCATGATGATGTGAAGGTAGTTTAACAGATAACTAACAGCACTGACTCCTTTGAGAGAAAGAGAGAGAGAGACACACAGAGAGAGAGAGAGAGAGAGAGAGAGAGAGAGAGAGAGAGAGAGAGAGAGAGAGAGAGAAAAAAACAATATGATTGTAAAAAAAAAAAAAAAAAAAAAGGAGGAATCAAGTGATGGCTAGAGCAAAACAGCTGAATTGAGTCACATGTAGCCTGTCTGACCTTCATTTTTCTCCAATCAGCTTATTTACCCAGCATGAACAGGTCTCTCTACTGAAGTGGGGAAATGATCAGGACTATAATTCTACACAGAAAGCAGGCTTATGCAAAATGAGCTTCAGACACACTGCTGTCTACTAAGAATTTGATGTTGAATTCACACAGATATGAGAATGTCTATACACCTACCTGTTCCTGCAGTTAAATAGTGACCTGAATGTAGGACATGCTGTCATTTTTGTGATTTAGCAGATACCATGTAGAAAATGACTGAAATGCAGAATCTGGCTGTAATCACGAAGCTTTTAAAAAAAAATTTCCAAATCCCGTAGATTGTTTTGAATAAAGAAACATGCTGTTCCAAAGAAACCAACACAGTTAATATTTCGGATAAGAGCAGTGTGTTGTGCTCTTGGAACATATAATGGATTGTTATAATGTTCTGGCTGTAAACCAGTAGCCGTGACTTGTATGTTATTATCTAGAGAAAGTCAACAGTCTTTCATTCTTTTAGACTGAACTGATTTACATTGATGCTTCCTACTCAAAGTCAAGGTGGTTTATTAGTTAAAAAGAAACGTCCTAGTCCTAGATCCCAGAGGCAGGAGAGAGAGAGTAAGGTCCAGCTGGTGCAGAAGCAGAACAGTGCATGGAGATTGATGGAGATTGTTATAATCTACACCAGACAAAACTGAATGTCCTTGTAGCTCTGGTAATTCACAATGTCAATTATTTAACGACTACATGTGCCAGGAGACAGTGACTTTGCCAGATGAGAACATCAACGTTGCAGTCAAATGAAGAGTCAACCAAGACAAGAAGGACAACATGGCCTGTGGCTGATTCACTAAATAAAAGGAACTAATAATTGACGCTGTTGTTTTCCTGTGATGCTATATCTGATTTTTAAATTCTGTTTATGTATATCATGGCCTACAGTGTGCAGAATTACATACAGATTTTTGCAGCTCTTTAATGAATACCAGTAAGATCAACTTTTACATACTTAAAGTAAAAACACTGTGCCTTTAGGTCTTTGTAAATATGATTATTAGCGATAACATGCAAACAAAATGTGATTGACTAATGTGAGTTTGTTAAAGGTGCAATTTTTGGTTACACTTGTACAAAAAGTCTGCACAAGATCTACAACATTCTAGAAAATAATGGTTTAAGTAATGACTGCAGGATAAAAGGTTTAATTGGCTAAGAAACCCTGGAAATCTTCAGAACTTCCGAAGTGCTAGCATGTATTAGTACTTGTGTGTACTTGTTATTCACTTTATAGAGTCTCTACTCTACAGGTCACAGAGTAGATCCTGGGTGCGGCGCTTTTTGTGAACATTACCAGGAATGTCAAGGTGGGCTCAATGAGTTCAAATGTAACTTATTCAAATTATTCATTTTAACCATTAGAGAGCTTGTCTTGGAAATAAATGGACTAATCTTACCTAATGCACCCTTAAACACTGCTTCAATTTGATATCTGTTCTTTTTTATTTAAAATAAAAATAAAAAATCAGAAAGGTGGTCACCTACAATCCTTAAAAGCCAGATCCACCAATGAGACACAGCAGCTATAACCATGGAAACAGTAATCACAGCACATGGTGTCTCTCGCTTTCTTTCTCTCGTATATGACGAGCCGGTTTAGGGCTGCGGAGAGGACACGCAGGGAGAAATCACTTCATGGCAGAGTCTGCTTAACTAATTTCTGAACTTAGCTAATGTTGCAGCGGGCTGGTGCTATCCAACACTCTCTGATACTCGGTATGAAGGTATGATGGAGACTGTTGGAACTTGTTTCCCTTTTTCTACCCATCTCGAGGCATCTAGAGATTGTGCCAGCTCCAGTAGACCTTCAGTGAGAAGCATATGTGAACCTTGAGGATGACAACAACCTCATAATTATACACACTAACCTCCTACATATGCTGTATCTGCATCAAACATCTGAATGTGCATGACTGCAGAGAGGACATAGAGGCTCATAATCACACTGTTTGGTATTTAGAATAATTTATAATCACACTCTCTGGTGTCACCCAAATGAGGATGGGTTCCCTTTTGAGTCTGGTTCCTCTCAAGGTTTCTTCCTAATACCATCTAAGGGAGTTTTTCCTTGCCACAGTTGCCTCAGTCTTGCTCACTAGAGATGATTTTGTCTAATATCTAGGACTTTTTGCACTATGTTTTTTGTTTCTTATGTTCTGTAAAGCTGATTTGAGACAATGTCCATTGTTAAAAGTGCTATACAAATAAAATTGAAGTGAACTGAATTGAAATGAAACTTCACATGGTAAAGTTGTTCACCAGACTGAAAGGATGAATTTGGCAGAAACTGAAAATTTAGCAAAGCAAAGTTAGAATGCTATATTACAAAACTGAAATACATACTGTAACTAAAAAACACAAAATATATTTAAAACACTAAAAAACCAGCAAAAAAATGTACAAGAACAATACACAATATTAATCCTTCCATTTTATTTCTTTTTTTATAAGCTTGAATTCTGTTGTCTAGCTAGCTGGTTTGTTTTAGTGGATTTAACTATGATCGATCCACTGGATCATTCCATAGCACTAGAAATTCAAGGTTGTCTGTGAGCTTATGTATGCATCAGATGGTAATGATAAGGAAGAGCTTTGCTGGTGGTCAATAACTAGGAAGTGATCAAACTGAGGAGAAATCGGGGAGGAAGAAAAGGGGAAATGTTGAGAAATTTACTTCCAGAATCACAGGCACTAAAAAGCAAGCAGCTCACTGGTTCAGCTCGGTTTCTTAAAATCACAGGTTCCATCCCCGTTTGTGGAGAAGCCCCTCCAGGAGCACATTCAAATGTTTTCCCTTCTCCCAACACGATTCAACTAATCAGCTAATTAACAGCTTTTCCTGAGTGGAAGTGGATGAGTTAGAACAGGAAATAAAAACACTCAGATGTGCAGATCCAGGATTGCAAAGCTGTGTGTTAGAATAGATATTGTGGCTCCTATTCCAACAACTGTAAAGCAAAAAAAAATCTGGAAATTTCTTCCATAATTTTGTTCTGATGACATTCTACATGCTTACTAATTTTTTTTTTCTGCAGAGATGTTCACACCACAGGCAGAGCTGTTCAATTAAGCCCCAGGCTATTTGTATGTGTGTGTACAGTAGCTCTGTCTCCTCACATTCGCCATGATGTCTACAGCCCTCGCTGTCATATTTGATTTGCTGCACGATGCACCACAGGCATGTGGATCTGTGACACTGCCACTCATAGCAGGAGAGAAAGAGAGCAGAGTGAGAGAAAATGAAAAATCACCACAGACTCCGCAGACTTTTATCTTTGAAATAACTTCCAAGAGCCGCGCTGCTACAATTGCTGCCATTGTGCCGGTGTTCGGCATCCTATTAATGAGAGCAGAAGAATAGTAATTATGTTCTATTAGTTTAGAAAAGCAGTGAAAGTAATTGATATGCTGGAGCCCAGCCAGATGGTTCCAGCACCAATTAGAACATAATCTTCTAAAGCTTTGTGTGAATATTTGAGGGCAAACATCTCACACCATTTGCATGAGAGGTCATTTCAGCCGCATTGATTAGAACGGCAGGTGAGCCTCCATCCACATAAAATACAACACCTGGCAGTGCATTCATAATATTATCAATGTATTTATTCATTACTGTATTTATGCACGTCAGTCAGGAGGCGTGAGAGACTTTTTTTTTCATCCAGAGCACATCAGTCAAAATTGTTTATATTTATGCATATATGTTTGCGCTCCAAATAACAGTCATTGCATTTAAAAAGAAATGTGAGAGGGATATTAGGGATGGGGGTTTAAATGACAAAAAATTCGAACAAGCCAGCTGGATGCAATTATACACTCAGTGGCCATTTTATCACCTACCATATAGGTCACTTTGTAGATGTTCAATTAGCGATGTAGCCCATCTGTTGCTGTGCTTCATTTGTCAGCCCCATAATTGGAAAGGGAGCACCAGAAGACCATGGATGACCACATTTTATTTGGTTGCTGGACCCTTCTCCCTACCGCACTGTGTATCAAGTGGAGGAGATGGAAAACACTGAGTACTGTACAGCACTGTATGTCACAAAAATATATATTCACTCTACACTGATAGAGTCAGGGCTGAATTGAGTACACTTCGTGGTTAGCAGGTTTTCCTCAGACCTCCAGGGATGGGGTTTGATTCCCGTCTCCACTATGTCTGTGTTGCATGTTCTCCCTGTGCCTCGGGGATTTTCTCCAGTTACTCCAGAATCCTCCTCCAGTCCAAAGACATGTGTTGTAGGCTGACTGGCATCTCTAAATTATCTGGTGTGTGTGTGTGTGTATGTATGATTGTGCCCTGGGATAGACTGGCATTATGCCCAGGTAGTACCCTGCCTTGTGCCCTGAGTCTCCTGTGATGGGCTCCAGGTTCCCCACAACCCAGCAGGAAAAGGGGTGTTACATAATGGATGGATGGAAGAATGTACTTCATTCAAATGCATACATCAGTTCCTTGTAATTGAACTGATTTAACTTTAACGAACTGAATTTGAGTGTGTAATTTCAAAGTCCTGAATAAAAAACACTGAACTGGGACTCAAACCAATAACACTGGTGTTTTACATCAGACACATTACCACTGCCACTGTATACCACATTTAAGCAGCTAAATTTAAGACTATAGTTATAATTCCCATCAGCAGCAACATCTGCATTAAAATTCACATTGTAACTGATTGATATTAATATTAATTATATAATTCAATCTAGTGATTAAAAACATAGTTTAAATTAAGTTTTGTATCAGCAATGAAATAACGTTGTTGAAAAACATAATATTTCTATGTAAATTACATGTAGTGCATTTTCTTAAACCTGACTGACCACACATTCACTTTTTTATCGTCTCAGGGATTTTTTCCTCGCCACCGTTGCCTCTGGCTTGCTCACTGCTGATAAATACAAATTAAAAAAATTTATTCCGCTTTTATATCACAAAAAAATAAAAATCTACTTTGTGACAAGGTCCAAAAAAAGAGCTTTAATGAATTGAATTATGTTTCAGTGTGCATTACAACGATTCATTCCACCTTATAGAGAAACTATTGTGAAATGTATGACGGTAGAATTTATGTGCTGTGTGCAAATAATATCTTCCACCGAGCGCATCTGTCTGTCACGGATTATCTATGACTGATCTTTCTAAACAGAACGCTAAAGCCCTATTCAGATGGGATTATACTTACATCTGGTCCAGGTGTAATTCTGTCATTTGCATGATTTTATTTAGGCTGTTTTTCTCCTTTCTCATCTAAAAAACTCACAGACCAACTGAATCATCATTTTATTCCCATCCAGATAGATACATTTGATAATTTCGCAGGTAGATGATGTCTCTTGTATTGAAAAAAAGTTTATTTATTCACCTAACATGCGTGTCCACTTCCCAAATCATGGCACAATGGAGGCTTTGATGGATGTATAGAGTCTCAAACAATGTACCTGTTTACCTGCTCATATGATGACTATATCTCGATGTTTCCTACATTTTGGAGCCCATTAGCAAAAGCAAGAAAATAATATCAATCACAAGAGCTCCATCATAAAGGCTGATTACTAAAAAGGGGCTGTTATAATCAGCTTCAGGAATAAAGTCACTTTATGTTCACGTATACCAAAAAAAAAAAAAAAAAAAAAAGGATTTCTATTCAAGCAGTAAATGAATAAGCAGGTGTTACACTGCATGTTTCTGATTCAACTTGAGATGCTGCCAAATACATAAACATGATAATACGAGCATGTGTGATGCAGCTGGGTTTATAGACGGAACAACCTGCAGGAAACTCGTCATTTCACACATTAATCTGATCTCCGTCCAAGTTTTCATTCATTCATTGTCTACCGCTTATCCAATCTATACTCGGGTCACGGGGAGCCTGTGCCCATCTCAGGCGTCATTGGGCATCAAGGCAGGATACACCCTGGACAGAGTGCCAACCCATCGCAGGGCACACACACTCTCATTCACTCACACAATCACACACTACGGACAATTTAGAGATGCCAATCAACCTACAATGCATGTCTTTGGACCGGGGGAGGAAACCGGAGTACCCGGAGGAAATCCCCGAGGCACGGGGAGAACATGCAAACTCCACACACACACATATATGGAGGAGGCGGGAATCGAACCCCCAACCCTGGAGGTGTGAGGCAAACGTGCTAACCACCAAGCCACCGTGCCCCCCGTCCGAGTTTTATCATGTGAAAATAAGTTATTACAGACGTCATCCGGTGAAAGTAATCCTGTATAGATAGACCTTAAGAGAAACCTTGCCTTCTTGTTAAAGTGAAGCAAAAGCAGGAATTTCACATCTACACATGCAGCCAAAATCCTGCAGGCCCGGAATTACCCTGAAAGTAGAGGAATTTAAAAATCAACACAATTAAGCCCAAACTAAAAGATTTAACATATAAAGGCAAGATAAAATTTAATTCTTTCATGTCCTGCTTCTACCACCATGTACCCCACTGCGATTAAGACGTATTTAAAACCTGTTACAATTTTTTTTTGGAAATTGCATCATTGATAAAAATCCATTTTCTATCTATCTATTTCATCTACTTATGTCTTATATCATCCAATAAAAGAGAAGAACACTGAATAATATTTCAATAAGAGAAGTCTATGATAATCACATTATATATATATATATATATATATATATATATATATTATTTATTTATTTTTTTTTATTTTTTTTATTTTTTAATAGGTCTCTTCTGTCCCACTTAGAGTCAGATTTCACTGATCTTTTACTCTCGATTCATTTCATTTTCATATACGACTAAATATGATCTTTCTTGTTTAAGTCTCATTTTTCCTCGGAAAGATTCAGGAGAAAAGCTTCACAAGTCACTGCTCTTTAATTAATACAGCACTGCCAGATCCTACAACTCTGGAGATAGAGCAAAGCTGATCTTAAGCAAGATATTTATCCTTATGGGAGGAAAAACCCCTGCCGGATAGGTCACCTCACCACGAGTTCAACCTCACGATATTAAACGTCTTTAATAAGGCGCTTAAACCATTTGCATATGCAAATGTATCACAGGAGAGCGTTGTGAAACAGCAGCGCTGACAACAAATAATTTCAATTTTACATGTAATTGCAGGTTTCTGATAATACTTGATCTGGCTCAGCAGAATACAAGGAGCCTCGAGGTCTTGAACAAGCCTCCCTGCTCATTTGTTGACAACCTTTTAATAAAACATGCCACCTCGAATTCTTCTGAGACCTACAATTTCCATGCCACGATTTGCATGGCTGGTAGCTATAATTCTAAAAATATGACAGGCGAAAGCTGCGGCATCCACGAGGTCTGCTTTTCACCTTAATTGTGGATTATGGCGGTGAGGAAGAGGAGAGGATTTAAAGGGAGAGAGGAAGTCGGTGTCCCTGGGCGCAAAAGCCAAGCAAACATGTTGGAGCCGAAAGTCGCTTTGATGATTTGTGTAACCTTTCTGAAAGCTTGTGTCAAAACAACGCTCCGGACCGAGAGACTTTTCTTAGCACTTGATGTAAGAAGAGGTTCAAATCTCTGTAAAATCCATCACCTAGCAATTACAACACACACACACACACACACACACACACACACACACACATACACATGTGCACACACGTGCATACAAACCTTGGGGCTGTTAACAAACCACTGCATGTTTGATCTTTGACACCTCAAATCACATTTGAGCTAAATGGCGCAGCTGTGATTAATTAGCAGGCGTGTGCGAGCTGAAGCTGCTAGTCAAGAAAACTCTGATGCTTGGCAAGAGCTACCTGCCCTCTGGTGAAGGGTGGAGTCACGCTCTGATGGGACCCAGCCACAACACCTGTGTGTGTGTGTGTGTGTGTGTGTGTGCACGTCACATTTTTCATGAGAACCGTGCTCTGTTTCCGACTAATCCACCAGTGTGAAAGCTCCCAAAAAGAAGAAGCAAGATGACGAAATTCCAGTTAATAGCACCGACTTGCACTGAAACCGCATCTGATATTCAGTGTTTACAGTGAAGCCTTTAACAGTGGCTGAACAGTGTGCTTTAAGACCTCCGCTATGCGAAAGAGCCGAGCTGTACTGCTGTGCCATTTTACAGTTTGAGTCATATAAAGTGCTCTCTGCATGCTGCGCTTTTATAATGGCAGTTAATCTGGGTGGTGGAAAAAAAAAAAAAAAAGAAAGAGCCAGCAGCAAGGCAAAGTCTCTCTGAGAGCTACATCATCTTCCTTTATCTTTTTTTCACAGTAGGGAACGTCCCAGTCTTCTATCGTGAGAGCCACCGTACAATATCCGTCATGCCAAGCAACATCCCGACACGTGAGGCAGAAAAGAAACAGCACAAAATAATGACACTGATTTCACACTGACCTTAAAAAAAAAAAATCTCTGGATGTGGGAATATCAGGATTTTATCACACTGACGAGGCTGCCAATTATACTGTAATACTGACTCCAAGGCTCTGCTCTATTAGTCCTAAACCTAAAACTGATAGTGTTTTATGAGCTGAGGTCTAGAAGCGCTCAGAATCTAAGACGTGAAATTGTACTGGGTGCTAAATCGAATAGAAGTGCTTTCTGCTATAACTGAAGGGTTAAATAAGACTTGGTGGGTCACAATAAGCTTTCTTCTTATTGTGCTGTGGAACATAACAGCCAGAGAGATGCAGTAACAATTCTTTCATATCATTACAGCAAGAGTGCAGGCCGTCTCTAAGGGACGTATTTTTAATTACCATAAAGCAAATGAAAAAGAAGCCATAAAGATCACAGCACTGGTGCATGTGGGTATGAGAGATAGATTCGCAGAGCGTCGATGTGTTAGGAGTAAATACTTTATCAAGAGGCATGGCTAAGTGCTGGTGCAATATTCAATAAAATCAACTTCTCTCATTCTCAGGGAAAAAAGTTTGCACCAGTGACACAATGGCGTGTGATTAGATTTCATTAGATGTCTCACTGAGGCAAGCGCCCAGTGGCACGATTCCATCTTATAGAGTGATGTGTGGGTTTGTTCTGGTTTTTCCGGCTTCCATTCGTCTCCTAAAAGCATGCTGGGAAGTGAACTGGCAACACAAAATTACCTCTAGATGTGAATAAGAGTGTGTGTATGGTGCTGTGTGATGGACTGGTGTTCAATCCAGAGTAAGTTCATGTGCAAGCTTCAGGTCCACTGTGACCCTGGTCAGTATTTATTTACCCTTTTTACCAGTACACTAAAGTTCCAGTCTGCATTCCAGTGGAATGGAAATCAAAACAAAATGAATTAATTTATGGCTGTTATAAAATTAATCAGGAGATGTTTTTATCTCTTTTTTTTAGTGTTTGAAGATAAAATTTTTTAGATGCTTATGAACAAGCAGTTGGGGCATATCAGAGAGCAGAAATATGTTTGATATCACCATTTACTTTGAAGATATAAACATTTGTGTGGGAAAAAGATGACTGTATTTTTATTCTGTGCACAAAAAAACATTTCTATGAAAGTATTGACCCTAGTAGGCTAGGTAAAAGCAGAATGAGTTATTTCATAGGAGTCATTAAGCACTGCTGTGGAGTCTGACATGACAAAGAAATTCAATGCTAAACATCAACCACAAAACAGGCACAAATTCCTTTTTTTGGGGGGTAAAAAGAAGCAGTTAGTATGAGTGAATGGCGGAGCAAAGCTCATTCACTGATACAAAGAAATATTTTCTGTGGATGTTCGGTCACCTCTCAGGGTTGGTCAGTTCCCACAGGTTCTGGAGTAACACCATCCTACACAAATATACACTACATTTCCCCTGGTTCAGTACAACAAATCTGACGAATTATCTAATGAACAATAAGTTAATAAGTGATTGTGTTTGATGAAACACTAAAATACGCAGGACAGGGATTTCTCCAGAAGCAGGATGTGATGTTTCCATTGCTTACTCTTAATACCTTGTTTCTATGATGGCAAACAAATTGCTGATCATATTTACTTAAGGTCTGGTGTTGAATGACATTTCAACAGTAATGTTTTTACTGCTAAAATAATGTTGAATCTTGAAGGCAAGAGGCTAACAGGATGTAAAAAATGAGAAAAAAAGATGAATGAATGAATGAATGAATGAACGAATGATTGTCTGGAGAGGGAACAGCTGTCAATAGCAGCAATAACGTCGATGAGAACAGGAAGCAGCTTATCTCGAGGACGTTCCACAACATTACACTTAACTATCAATAATTCAAACGTGTGACAATTCATGCATTAATACATGACAAATTGCAACTGTTGCTCATCTTGAAGCCGGGTTACAGAAAAGCTGATTTGAGGTTGATCTGAATTCTCATTTCTAACACACCCCTGTTAGAATACTTTTTTGTGATGTAGAAAATGAAACATAAAAATAATTGATCATGTCAGTTCTTTGTTCATGTGATAAAGCAAGCAACAAAATTCAATACAAACAAAGATTTTAGGCAAAAAAAAAAAAAAAAAGAAAAACTCGCTATAACCTGGTTTCATGCATGTGCACACCCCTTAACTGCTGCTTTGTTAAAACACCTGGGGTGTACAGAGTTTTTACATTCACTGTATATATAATAAGTCGCTGTTTTATCATATTCCGTACAGAACAGTTTCTGTTCTACAGGCTCGAGGCAGATCTCTCACTCTGCAGGCCATTCCAGCTCTCCATTCCCTCTCACACTGAGACACTATATATGAAGACACTAATTCATATTTATGGTCCAAATAGAGTTGAGCCTGTCAGCTTGCACTCAGACAATTCAAGGCTCTCCTGCTGCTGTACCTGAACAGAGAAGTTGACTTAGCCATGAAGTGACAGGAAGGCCACAGAGCCACCAGAGACCTCTGCATTTCCAACGCTTTTCCAAAAAAAAAGCCTGTGCGCTTGCTAAAATCACTGAGAAGTGTCTATTTCTGCCGGACTCGGCGAGTGGCCATGTGCTTCCTCCAAAATGAGCTATTTAACACGCTCACAAAGGAGCTGCTACTTTTCTTTACCTTTCTTTCAAGGTTTTCTCTCCCTTCTTTCTTTAATTTAGTGAAGATTTTTAATATGTTTTTAAATAAAGTCAAACTTAATATTCAACCAGCGCTTATCACTGTTTCTTTGCAAAGCAGGCCATAAATATTAATGAGGGGTTTAGTGCAGACCTGAAAGAGACGGCCACGCGTAGTCTCTCTTTGGTAAGAAAGGAGGGGGCCGGAGGGGGTTGGGGGTGGGGTTTATTCGGTGAGGGTGGGGTTGGGGGGGGGGGGGGGTAGTTATCACAAATAAAAACCCCTGGGTAATTTTTCACAGAAATAATTGCCCTGCATGTGGTAAATGGTGTTATTTTCTGGTATTTAAAACTTTGGCTGGTCTCCCTGTGTAATGATTTGCTGGCTATGGTTAGCTCTGGCATGCACACAGAGAAAGGCAGGCCAGGCACCGCGGCAGACGGGGCAGACGTTAGGCTAACAGCAGTTGCTCAGCTGGAATCGGTGTGAGGAGGTGATGGCATCTGTGCCAGCGTGGGTGCTCCCCAGGGTAGAAGGCTTATGAGGTGGCCAAGACACCAAGATGTACAGGAAAACTAAAAATAGCTTAATATGGGAGGGACTCACTCGATCTTTGGACCGCTTGTTAATCTTACAAGCCGGAGATGGACAGACGCCAACTATTTATGGATTGAATCTCTTCGGGCAATAGATTTTTGGGTATAGTGTTTTGCAAAATACACAAACAAATAAAATTTGAGGTCAGAGATAATATATAACCAAAATAATCAATGCTCATCAGGACATGGAGGGAAAACCCCAACCGTGGATTTTACACCGAGAAAAGTAACTTCAGTGTGAAAACGATGCTCTGTGAGAGTGAGTGCTTGAGAACAAATGGGTGCAGAATCTCTCAGTCAGGTGGCGAGACTGATGCCAGGGCCAGAATCATTACAGCATTTGTCAGCAGTGCCGTTCTTGCTTGGATGGCGTACAAAACATGCAGTCTGGATCATGCAGTGATGGCTGGTTTGGCTGAAGGCCCTGCTGAACACCAGGCACCACAGGAAGGAGAGAGAGAGAGAGAGAGAGAGAGAGAGAGAGAGAGAGAGAGAGAGGGGGAGAGAGAGAGAGAGAGAGAGAGAGAGAGAGGGAGAGAGGGAGAGAGGGAGAGAGGGAGAGAGGGAGAGAGGGAGAGAGGGAAAGGGAAAGAGTCTGTGACCTTCGCTGAATGTCACAATAAAACACTGAGCAAATGAATCTGTGAGGATGGAGGGAGAGAGAGAGAGAGAGAGAGAGAGAGAGAGAAAGACAAGGCTGAAAAGAGAGCGTGCCGGACAAGCGGTTAATAACGCAGGCGCTCCGGCCAGCGCCTTCTACATTTTTTCATCAGGCTCAAATTAAAGTAATGGGATTCAAAGCGCAATTAGTCTGAAAGTATTAAAATTTCGTTCCGTCCGTCCTCCAATCTGTACATTGGGTCGAACTGCCAGTTTGCTCTTGATTGAAGATGGAGATCTCGAGTCACGCCATGCCACTTATGTTGAGCAAATACAGAATCAGCAGCAAACCTTCCCAAACTTTGAAAATGGGATGATTAGAAGATGTTTGCCTGGAGAGGTCTCTCGCCACGGCTTTATCACGCTGACCCCTCTGATTTTCATTAGAGATATCAATAAAAATGTTGGTTGGAAATGAAAAGTCCAAGTGGCTGCCACTGGGTGCGACTTTAATTTCCTGTTGGTTTGGACGTTTTCGGGGGGGGAACAAGAGGCTTGATAGGTGAGCGTGCATCCTGTTATTAGGTGAGAAGTCTGCAGGAAAGATGAAGGAGATGAACGTTGTTCTGGCCGGTGTGTGTCGATCAGCTGCATCAGCTTCAGCTTCAGCTTTCCTTTTCAGCTTGGGGGGGATAGGATGAAGCTCACACACTGTATCTGCTGGTTTGGTTTATTCATTCCTGTCCTTTTTTTTGTGTAACATAAGATGCGACTCATACACACATTCGATCATCATTCATTCATCTTTTTGTCATTCTTTTGTTAAATATGTCGTTACAAGCGTGGTGGATTAAGGTGGCACAGACAGATCCATTGGCGGAGAGGAAGGCTTAACTATTGAAGTCTCAAAATTGCTACAAAAATCCTTGCTTCAACATTTAATCACTTCTCAGGATCCTTCTTTTTTTTGGTATCGCTCGCCCTCGGTTCTGATTGATCTAAGATGTCTTAAGTGAAGAAAAAGGAAAAGAATATGAAAATAGCCGCTCATTATGACAGGCAAATTGTACTCTGGGTCAGGAAATGGACAGGTGTATTCAACTGTCTGTGGCGAAGAAGCGAGCAGTAAATTTAAACGCACCACAATGGACATGCTAATTAGCAGCAGAGCAATGGAATCCTGGCTAGCATGTTAAATCTGCTACATGACAGTATAATTTGACTCCTTAAAAGGATTATGCAAATTAGAGCTCATCACGGCACAGGAAGACTGAGAAAGGTGACAGATAATTTATCCATAATACACCTTCCATGGGTATCTGGAGGCAGGATGGCAGCTGGGCCGCAGTCTCTTGCGTACCCGGCGTAGCTAAAAACGTGCTTAACTCTTCTCCGACGCACTCTTCTGAATTTCCAAACGGTGATTTATTTCGTTTAGATTTAGTTGCCAATCATCTTTTGTAGATTATTAATTATGTTCACAGCCTGAGCATGACCATGTGTCTCTCGACAGAACATCAGCATCGCAAGCAGCATGATACATGGTGGTGGTGTCAGAAGTACAGGAGGTCCGCTAGTTAGTGGAGATTCGTCTGGAAATGACTGTTTCAGCAACTTCTTTCTTTACTGTGAGAGAAGGCTGGAGGAGTGCATCAGGCAAGGCAGGCCATGTTGGAAAAGCTCTTCATGGTGGAATGGAGAAGCAGAAACACACAGTGTATATGCAGTCGGGGCTTTCTGGTGTTCTTCTTGCTTCCTGCTGGCCTTACCTCCCATTTTAACACACTCATCAAGATTTATATAATTTGTAACAAGTCAGTCAAATCTATACCAAGAAAAAAGGCAAGTTATGGTTAGAGGCAGGGTAGTAAATTGTTCCATTTTTGCAGGTAATCTAAATGCAAACTAGAAGCAACTTATCATGAGAATGGATTTTCCACCATCTGGTCAAATAACAGGGGATTTGTCTAGTGGCAAGCAAAGAAAGGAATGATGGGAGAAAGATTAGCAGACAAGTCCTACAGTTGGCTAAAATGTATTTTGTGCAAACAAGAACAGATGATGCCTTAACAATTACACCTGTCAAAAACTCGAGAAAGCAATCCATCTCGCCATGGCTCAGCTGAAAGCAGCCTACTTCATAGTAAAATGATTTTTTTAAACAATTGCTAGCAAACATTTTTGATACGTGACAAGCCGGGGAGTTAAATTTCACTTTCATGCGTAACCAAACTGAACTCAGGTTCTGCCATTCAGTGATAAGTACAACGAATGCAAAAGCACGCTGGCAGAGGAAGGCGGGAGGGAGATAGGAGGCGCTGTGTGGGCCTTTTTTTATAGAGCTGTTGCGACAGGGTAACAAAGCACGCAGTTTACTGGCCTTGGATGTGGTTTCAGGATCAAAGCCAAGCAGCTTAGCTCGCGCCTCTGTGGAACTAACGGCCTCTTGGCCTTATGAAAGCGCTTCTTTATGTGAGATTTCAGTCGCTACTAAACGCAATCAAAGGAGGGACTGTTAACTATTTATCTTGTCCATCTCCGATTGAAAACCAAAAGATTCTCACAACATCAGATCGCAAATGAAACAGTAAGGAAATGAGGAAATGATGGAGGTTTGACTTCATTCCACGTGGGCTGAATTTGGAGTTTCATGTAACCTAATAAGACCTTAACAGTCCATGCCTTTACTCTCAGCTCTATTTATAATGCACTTAAGCCACGCCAAATCTGCTTGAAGGTTTTTTTTGTATTGCATCACAGAAAACAGATTTCTGAACAAAATTGGATTTGAGCAGATGGATGTATTAATTTGCTGCAGACATATTTCAGACATATATTTTAGACAATGGAGCACACTGCCTCTGTCATGTGTGTGGAGTTTGCATGTTTATATGCCGTGCCCTCGGGGGTTTTCTCCGGGTGCTCCGGTTTCCTTCCCAATCCAAAGCCATTCCTTGTAGGCTGATTTGCATCTCTAAATTGTCTGTAGACTCCGAATGTGTGCATGTGATTGTGTCCTGTGATACACTGGCATTCTGTCTGGGGTGAACCCTACCTTGTGCCCCGAGTCTTCTGGGATAGACTCCAGGTTCCCCGTGATAGAGTAAAATAAGCGATGTAGAGAATGGATGGATCGATGGATTAATGTATAATTTAGACATTTGCATTTGCAAGATCATTAAAAAATATAATTGATCATTTGTAAATAAGCAGTAAAATCAGTCAATAACAGATGCTAAATTAACTTCATTGGAAAACACCAGTAATATTAATAATATTTAATATTTCTCAGCACAAGGACACATTGTTGCAAACACTTTTATATCAACTGTTATTGACTAAATGTGAATCTAGCCATGGGGGTCACAGTCCAGTCACTTCTGTGCCGGTCCCAAGCCTGGATAAATAGAGAGGGATGTGTCAGAGTGTAGGACTGAGAATAGGAACTCTGAATGTTGGTACTATGACAGGGAAAGGTAGAGAGCTGGCTGATATGATGGAGAGAAGGAAGGTGGATATACTGTGTGTACAAGAGACCAGGTGGAAGGGTAGCAAGGCTCGTAGTATAGGAGCAGGATTCAAGCTGTTTTATTATGGTGTGGATAGTAAGAGAAATGGTGTAGGTGTGGTCCTGAAGGAGGAGTTTGTGAGGAATGTTCTGGAGGTGAAGAGAGTGTCAGACAGGGTGATGAGTCTGAAGTTAGAGATCGAAGGGGTGATGTTGAATGTTGTTCGTGGTTATGCCCCACAGGTAGGTTGTGAGTTAGAGGAGAAAGAGAGATTCTGGAGTGAATTAGATGAGGTGATGGAGAGTATTCCCACGGGTGAGAGAGTGGTGATAGGAGCGGCTTTTAATGGACATGTTGGTGAGGGGAACACAGGTGATGAGGAGGTGATGGGCAAGTTTGGAGTTAAGGAAAGGAACCTTGAAGGACAGATGGTAGTGGACTTTGCTAAGAGGATGGACATGGCTGTGATTAACACTTATTTTCAGAAGAGGGAGGAGCATAGAGTGACTTACAAGAGTGGCGGTAGGAGAACACAGGTAGACTACATCCTATGTAGAAGAGGCAATCTGAAAGAGGTTAGTGACTGTAAAGTGGTAGTGGGAGAGAGTGTAGCCAGACAGCTTAGGATGGCGGTGTGTAGGATGATTTTGATGGCCTGCAAGAGGTCAGAGATAGAGAAGAAAACCAAGTGGTGGAAGCTGAAAAAGGAGGAATGTTGTGCGGAATTTAGACAGACGTTGAGGCAGGCTCTGGGTGGTCAGGTAGTGTGGCCAAATGACTGGGAATCTACAGCAGAAGTGATCAGGGAGACAGGGAGAAAGGTGCTGGGTGTGTCATCTGGAAGGAGGAAAGAAGATAAGGAGACTTGGTGGTGGAATGAGGAAGTTCAGGATAGTATCCAGAGGAAGAGGTTAGCCAAGAAGAAGTGGGACATGGACAGGACAGAAGAGAATAGACAGGAATACAAGGAGTTACAGCGCAGAGTGAAGAGGGAGGTGTCTAAGGCCAAGCAGAAGGCTTATGACGAGTTGTACACTAGGTTAGACACTAGAGAAGGAGAGAAGGACTTGTACAGGGTAGCTAGGCAGAGGGATCGAGATGGGAAGGATGTGCAGCAAGTTAGAGTTATTAAGGATAGAGATGGAAGGGTGCTCACAAGTGAGGAGAGTGTACAGAGGAGATGGAAGGAGTACTTTGAGGAGCTGATGAATGAGGAAAATGAGAGGGAAAAAAGAGTAGAAGGGGTGAACTCTGTGGAACAGAAAGTAGATAAGATTAGAAAGGATGAAGTCAGGAAGGCTTTGAAGAGGATGAAAAGTGGAAAGGCAGTTGGTCCTGACGACATCCCGGTGGAGGTCTGGAAGTGTCTGGGAGAGGCAGCAGTGGAATTTTTAACTAGTTTGTTCAACAGGGTTTTAGAGAGTGAGAGGATGCCTGAGGAATGGAGAAGTGTATTAGTGCCGATCTTTAAGAATAAGGGTGACGTGCAGAGTTGCAGCAACTATAGGGGGATAAAGTTGATGAGACATACAATGAAACTATGTGAAAGAGTTGTGGAAGCTAGGTTTAGGAAGGTAGTGGAAATTTGTGAGCAGCAGTATGGCTTCATGCCCAGAAAGAGCATGAAGAGGTGAAGAAGGTACAGGAGTTTAAGTACTTGGGATCAACAGTCCAGAGTAATGGAGAGTGTGGGAAAGAGGTAAAGAAGCGAGTGCAGGCAGGTTGGAATGGGTGGAGAAAGGTGTCGGGAGTTCTGTGTGAGGAAAATATCAGCGAGAATCAAGGGGAAGGTGTACAGGACAGTGGTGAGACCGGCCATGCTGTATGGTTTAGAGACAGTGTCACTGAGGAAGAGACAGGAATCAGAGCTAGAGGTAGCAGAGCTGAAGATGTTGAGGTTCTCTTTGGGAGTGACAAGGTTGGACAGGATTAGGAACGAGTACATCAGAGGGACAGCTCATGTTGGATGTTTGGGAGACAAAGTTAGGGAGGCCAGATTAAGATGGTTTGGACATGTTCAGAGGAGGGAGAGTGAGTATATTGGTAGGAGAATGTTGGACATGGAGCTGCCAGGCAGGAGGCAAAGAGGAAGGCCAAAGAGGAGGTATATGGATGGAATTAATGAGGATATGAAGCTAGTGGGTGCAAGTGTTGAGGATGCAGATGATAGGGATAGGTGGAGAGAGATGATTCGCTGTGGCGACCCCTGAAGGGAAAAGCCGAAAGAAGAAGAAGTTACTGACTAAATGTGAATACTAATAATGTCAGTAACAGTAAAGTAATGTTTAGATTAAAAATACAAATTAATATATAAACTAATGAAGCTCTGTTTAAAACACTACACACAGACAGTGATTCATTTGATTTGTGTCTTTGTGTTGGGTTTGGTTTGTGTTGCTGTGACATTGAGAATCATGTGGCAGTCTGGAATACATCATAGTGGTGCTATGTAAGTGTTATAAGGAATAAACCATGATCAGGACATGTTGTACATGGAAAACAATCAACAGCTTGGGGAGATGCTGCTGATTTTCCATGACATCGCAAATGGAACTCCATAGCAGGTTAGCGAGTGCTGATTTTGTGTAATAAAGAAGATATTACACATACTGTTTATATATTTGTGGTTGGTGTTTTTCTTAATAAATAAATAACTCGTACTAATACTGTTCGAGAAACTGAAGCAACACTTTCTGACCAATCGATGGAAGAATTCAATTCAACTGTGCATTACATTGGCATACACAGTTCAGAGATACTGTGTGTCAACAATACAGATTTAACAAAGACAGAAAATTCATATTTCGTTCATATTTAATTGTCCACCTTTTTCCAGTTAAAGAAATTATTTTTGTAGATGTGAAATAAACTTATTTTATCTCGCCTCTCCTGACGAGATCTGTCTTCTATGATATTTTTAACCATATATGAGATATTTTTCATATGATATTTTTACCACCTCTACAATACTACTACTACGCTCTAAGAAACTTCAAATCAGTTCATCTTTTCTCTCACACAGATAGCCAGTAATAAACACACTCTAATCATCTGCATACCCTGACACAAAGGGCACTATAGCTTGTAGATGTTTTCCTGAACTGAGAACACAAATCCTAATGTGATGGTAAACAAGGCAAATAAATGAAAAATTCTGAACACGGGTTAAATTTGATGAAACTTGTGGAATGAGTGTCCAAAACATCATTGAGTTCAGCTCCAATCCTGCAGCCAAGATGTACGAACTACTATACAACTGGCCTCGAGTGAGTAAAATTATAATGATACAGGAATAAAAAGTAATCGTTCGATTGTAGATCAATATTTTGTTGACCTTTCATAGAAGAGATTACAGAATACTACAATTTAAAAGTGGGTAAAATTGGGAAAAATTGCAAAGACAGGATGCTTCTTTTTTTTTTTTTCCTACCACTGAAGACACAGGTGATGTAAACATGCTGTACTCATATTCCACACACGTGAATGGAAAAGAGCTGTCGCTGAATGTGATGACATCACACCACAACTTCCAGTCTTGGCCCAAATCTGCAGAAAATCTGTTGTAATTTTCTAAAATTGCACCCTTTGCTTGATTTTGTGTCAATTTCTTCAAAAACAAAATCATGAATCAAAATCAAAGAACTATATTATGCTGCACATTAAAGATAGGAACTGTGCTCCTGACTAAATATATAAAGCTATTGTGCTGAAACCTTATCTAAAATGTATTCATTCATTGTCACCGCTTATCCGATCTATTCTCGGGTCACGGGGAGCCTGTGCCTATCTCAGGCATCAAGGCAGGATACACCCTGGATGGAGTGCCAACCCATCGCAGGGCACACACACACATTCATTCACTCACACAATTTAGAGATGCCAATTAACCTACAATGCATGTCTTTGGACTGGGGGAGGAAACCGGAGTACCCAGAGGAAACCCCCAAGGCACGGGGAGAACATGCAAACTCCTCACACACATGGCGGAAGCAGGAATTGAACCCCCAACCATGGAGGTGTGAGGCAAACGTGCTAACCACTAAGCCACCGTGCCCCCCCATTTCATTTCAATTCAATTCAATTCAATTCAATTCAATTCAATTTTATTTGTATAGCGCTTTTTAGAGCAACAGACATCGTCTCTAAGCAGCTTTATGGAACAGAAAAAACATTTAATTAATTCAAGATTTAATATTAGACTTACATTTCAATTTATTTGTATTTATCCCTAAATACAATTCATTTAGAATTGTTTTACAATCCTGGCATTTCATTTTAACTGTGTTGGTAAATACGATCGAGAAGCAGAAAAGAGGTGACATGAGTAAGAAAAGGATGAAGTGAAGTCACCTCTGCATAATCTTTCACCTTTATGAGCAATACAGCTGGTGACACAGTGCGTGCTCCGTTTACTCTGCAATTTACTTACTTTTACACACACACACACACACACACACACACACACACACACAACACAAACACACACACTCTCACACACACCCTTTTTTTTTTTTTTACAGCATGCACCCTGGCTGCAGGATTTGGATGGAGCCAGAGCAGCCAGTCACTATTGCTTATTTACAGGCCCAGTGCACAAGAGCGCCATGCAACCTCGCTGCCGATGATCAATAATAAAAGGCATTTGTCCTTTCATGTGATGTATAATTATAACCCGAGCCAAGGTGAGTGGCTCTCTCGGAGCATGATTCAAGGGAGCTGTTTCATGTCAGCCCTGGCTTGTTTTATTCCCAGGCCCCACTGTTCAGACCAATTGCGCTTTGGCGTGAGAGCGGCAATCAGGGTCAGTGCGCAGGTCTCGAGCAAAGATATAGCGTTATCGATTTCACGGCAGTGTGTGTGTGGAGCGGGTGGTTTGTGGTTTGCAGCAGCCTGGGGCACTGCAGGGCCTCTGCCTCCCTCCAATCAGAAAGCCAGGGGTCAGAGGTTGAGGGTCAAGCCTGTTTCACACCCGTCATGATGAATTGGGCTTTGTTGGATTTCATGGCATGACACATGCATTTGAGAGGCAGGCCGCAGGGAGGCGTTACACAACAGGTAAACATGTCATCATGCTGTGGCTGGACAAAACAACAAACACAACTTTCCACTCAGACACCACGTCTCCTTTAAAAGTTTAGGATTTCAAAGCAAACAGGATTTACCTTCTTCTATAATCATAGGTTTTAAATCACAGATTTGGCCTTTCGCTTTGTGTTACTGATTTACTTCTTTTAAAAACTTCTCTTCGACTTCAAACATGACATGTATCCGATTTCCACTTACCCCACATTAGTCAATCATCCACAACATGTCTGTAATGCAACATTAGCTTTTTGTTAGTATTGTACTGAAAGCCTCATAGCTAACATACACAGGCTATAATTAAAAAGCTACACTAGTGCATGCTTGAAGACAAAACTGTACAAAAAACCTGGAAGCTATTTGCATATTAATATAGTACATAATTGTAGAATAATAAAATCTGTACATATGGACTAGACTGGCAGTTAACACAGTTTATTTCACCAGAACATTGCAGAGCTTTCCCTTTAGCAAGTGGAAGAATATTTTGGATTTAGAATGCAGGATTTTTTGTGGACATTTTTTTTTTCTTTTTTTTTTTTTTCAGAAAATGACTTAAATTGGTGAAATTGAGAGCACATAATTCTTCTTATAAACTCCTACTACTGAAGACACATACAGGTGCATCTCAATAAATTAGAATGTCGTGGAAAAGTTCATTTATTTCAGTAATTCAACTCAAATTGTGAAACTCGTGTATTAAATAAATTCAATGCACACAGACTGAAGTAGTTTAAGTCTTTGGTTCTTTTAATTGTGATGATTTTGGCTCACATTTAACAAAAACCCACCAATTCACTCTCTCAATAAATTAGGATACTTCATAAGACCAATAAAAAAAACATTTTTAGTGAATTGTTGTCCTTCTGGAAAGTATGTTTATTTATTGTACATGTACTCAATACTTGGTAGGGGCTCCTTTTGCTTTAATTACTGCCTCAATTGGGTGTGGCATGGAGGTGATCAGTTTGTGGCACTGCTGAGGTGGTATGGAAGCCCAGGTTTCTTTGACAGTGGCCTTCAGCTCATCTGCATTTTTTTGGTCTCTTGTTTCTCATTTTCCTCTTGACAATATCCCATAGATTCTCTATGGGGTTCAGGTCTGGTGAGTTTGCTGGCCAGTCAAGCACACCAACACCATGGTCATTTAACCAACTTTTGGTGCTTTTGGCAGTGTGGGCAGTGCCAAATCCTGCTGGAAAATGAAATCAGCATCTTCAAAAAGCTGGTCAGCAGAAGGAAGCATGAAATGCTCCAATATTTCTTGGTAAACGGGTGCAGTGACTTTGGTTTTCAAAAAACACAATGGACCAACACCAGCAGATGACATTGTACCCCAAATCATCACAGACTGTGGAAACTTAACACTGGACTTTAAGCAACTTGGGCTATGAGCTTCTCCACCCTTCCTCCAGACTCTAGGACCTTGGTTTCTAAATGAAATTTGCTCTCATCTGAACAAAAACTTGCTCTCATCTGAAAAGAGGACTTTGGACCACTGGGCAACAGTCCAGAACCACACACAACATCAGAGGCGTCTTACCTGGGCTAAGGAGAAGAAGAACTGGACTGTTGCCCAGTGGTCCAAAGTCCTCTTTAGCCCAGGTAAGCCCAGGTAAGACGCCTATGATGTTGTCTGTGGTTCAGGAGTGGCTTAACAAGAGGAATACGACAACTGTAGCCAAATTCCTTGACACGTCTGTGTGTGGTGGCTCTTGATGCCTTGACCCCAGCCTCAGTCCATTCCTTGTGAAGTTCACTCAAATTCTTGAATGGATTTTGCTTGACAATCCTCATAAGGCTGCGGTTCTCTCGGTTGGTTGTGCATCTTTTTCTTCCACACTTTTTCCTTCCACTCAACTTTCTGTTAACATGCTTGGATACAGCACTCTGTGAACAGCCAGCTTCTTTGGCAATGAATGTTTGTGGCTTACCCTCCTTGTGAAGGGTGTCAATGATTATCTTCTGGACAACTGTCGGATCAACAGTCTTCCCCATGTTTGTGTAGCCTAGTGAACCAAACTGAGAGACCATTTTGAAGGCTCAGGAAACCTTTGCAGGTCTTTTGAGTTGATTAGCTGATTTGCATGCCACCATATTCTAATTTGTTGAGAGAGTGAATTGGTGGGTTTTTGTTAAATGTGAGCCAAAATCATCACAATTAAAAGAACCAAAGACTTAAACTACTTCAGTCTGTGTGCATTGAATTTATTTAATACACGAGTTTCACAATTTGAGTTGAATTACTGAAATAAATGAACTTTTCCACGACATTCTAATTTATTGAGATGCACCTGTATATATAAAAACTTTCTCTAATATCTGTACTCATGTTCGACACACGTGAATGGAAAAGAGCTTTAGCTAAACGCGTGTTTGATGATGTCATATGACATGTCTCTGCCCAAATCTGCTGTAGTTTAGAAAAATTGTAAGTTTCTCTGAATATCATGGAGTTTGCTGGATTCTTTGTTCATTTCTGCAATTGCAAAATTGTGAAATCCTGGAGATACAAATCACCAGTCAGTCCAGCTGGTAGACATCTTACAAATGTCTTTTAAAATGTATTTTAAAAACCTTGTAAAAATACCCTGTATATTCTGCTAAAACTAGCGGTGTCGCATTAGGTGTGTTTGACGTCATTTGCCATCGACTGGGAAACGGCTTATAATTCTGCTTGGTAAAAAAAACCTTAGTGTTCCATCTGAGATGATGCAACCCTTCCAAAATTCATACACTAGAGGACATAGTGCATAGTGTAAGTGCACAGCGTGTAATACGGCATTTGGGACGCAAGTAGGTCTCACCTGTGTCTTTAATAACAAATGATTGTCCTGAAAATGTGTTGTTAATCACTCTTAAGTCCACACTTAATCATTTTTCTCAAAGCTAACTCCATTATTGACAACATTACAAACCCAGCCATAAGCTAAAGCTAATAAATCTGGGTTTTGAAGAGGCTGGAAAAGACAACCCATGATCGTAATTCCAGCAATCCTACAAAAACCCCAAACACTCTGGAAGCCGACCCCGGTCCCTCACGGGACACTTCATGGGTTAGTACAGAGGAAATCCAGCCTTTTATTTGAACTCTGGACTCAAATCTTATTCAGGAGACACCCACTCTATATGGCTAACAGGCTGCTTGGAGCTAGCTGTGCAGTAAATCAGCACTCGGCTGCAGGTATCAGTGTGTTAACTTATGCAGTTCTTTATTTTTCACTAAAAACAGGATAAATGGGTATCGATGGACCGCTGAGCACAGACAAACCAGACTAGATCATGTATATCTCTTTGGAATATGGCGCAGTAAATGATGTTCTGCTGCTTCTAGCATACGTTTTTATAAAAAGCCTTGAAATGGTTTTCTCTCAAATGTTTGGACATAAATCATAATTGTATAGCTTGTGAAATGTGGCGCTTTTCTTTGAAAAGCACATATTTAAGGTAGCTGAAGTGAGGTAAATGTGTTAAAGGGTGCTTGGAGAGTTTTGCAGATGAGTGCACTTTGGCACAGAGCAGTGGGTAAAGTGTCCAAAGGCGGGCAAGAAAACAGCCTTCCAGGAGCAACCTTCCAGAAAGAAACAAATGAACAATGCTCTAGCCAGCGGATCCTGTCGCACTTGAAAAAAAAAAGGATAGAGAGAGAGAGAGAGAGAGAGAGAGAACGAGAGAGAAGCCATTGGTACTGAGAGTGTTATAGCAACACTGCAACACACTGACTGTGAGGTTTTATTCCCTCGTCTCTCCAGCTCGCTGACGATATCAGAGGTTCATACTAACAACCTGAGAAATGATAGAAACATGGTCCATGTGGACAAGTCACTGTTTCGAAGGAGAAATAAACTGAATGTACAATTTGTTCAATATCCAATGCACATCACAATTCTATATATATGATCGCAGGTCACTTTATCCGATCAGCTAATCATGATGTAGCTGCGCAGTACAGAATATCATCACAAGCTTCAGTTATTGCTCACATCAAGCATCAGGCTGAAGAAAAAAAATTACATGATCGATGGTTCTAGCTTATAAAAGGGTTCTACCATTTTTTAAAGGGATACCTTTTTCAGGGTTTTACACCAAACCTTTTATGGGGTGGTGGTAGCTCAAGAGGTTAAAGCTCTGGGTTGTTGATAGGAAGATCGGGGTTCAAGCTGCCACTATTGGGCCCTTGAGCAAGGCCCTAACCCCCCCCCTGCTCCAGGGGTGCTGTATCATGGCTGACCCTGCACTTTGACCCCAAACTTCCAAAGATGGGATATGCGAAGAAATAATTTCACAGTGCTGTAACCTGTAACAAATAAAGACTACTTTATACTTTATTATTTATGAAATTTTTTTATACACACTCACTGGCCATTTTAGTAGGAACCACTGCTCATTCACGCAAGTATCCAATCAGCCAATCAGGTGGCAGCTACACAATGCATAAAGTCATACAGACACAGGTCGTAAGTTTCAGGTGTTGTTCATATCAAACATCAAAAAGCGGGGGAAATATCAGATTTTAGTGATGGCATGGTTGTCGAGAAATCTTTTAGCACAGAATGGTGCCAAAAACAAGTAAGAATTCTGCCAGCAGAAACACCTTAGAGGTCAGAGGAGAAATGCCAGACTGGTGTGAGAAGAGCTTCGAAAAGCTAAGGTAATTCAAATAAGCAGTCTTTACAACCGTGGTCTTTACAACCATGGTCTTTACAACCGCCATGACAGAATGCACAACACGTCTAATCCTGGGACCTGAGCTGAACTGCAGAAGACCATGTCAGGTTCCACTCCTGTGATGAACAAACAAGAAGAATCAGAGGCACAGGCTCAGCAAAACCGGGGAAAAAGGACATTGTCTATTTTTTTTTTTTTGGATATTCATATGATTCACTTTAAATTAGGTGGATATTCTGTATATATTTAAACTGAGTTAACACCAGTAGAGTTTGCAACTGCTCTGATAAAAGTGCTGTAAAATATCCAGACTCACTGTGTGTGTGTAGCTTTTATAGTCCACTAGTAGAGCTCTTATACAGGAGAGCAGAAATCGCTTTTCTTTCATGAAAGGCAGACCAAACTCCCCCAGCCAAATGCACAAAGCTTATATCCTTTTAAAGCTCTCCAGGAAAGAATCAGAGAAATGCATCATGCTGCCAGCCAATGAGCTGCCAGCATCACACAAGGGCGTTTTCTTGTTGCTACCTTTTTTTCCCCCCAAGCATACGGGTTGTGGAACATCGCTTACTGCAAAGCCTGAAACAGCGAGCTGGATGAAGTCAAAAGGATTCAAAAAATGTGTATGCAAAGGAAATAAACAGCTAGCTCATGATCTGGACCCTCTCTAACCAGTGACCTTTTTTTTTCCTCCTTTTTTCCTGCAAGTGGTCTCTAACTGCACTGAATTCCTAGGTCCACTGCACAGATTCACTTTACTCAACGCCAACCGCTGAGGTCTACTTCTACAAATGAACACACTGCTCATAGGTAATTTATAGTCAGTCAAGGGAGCTCTGATATTGAGCCTCAGGCCCCAAGTGAGAGCACAAGCAGTGCGAGATATGCAGTGCAGCATGAGCTCCGAGTGCAGAGGAGGTCAGGGAATGGAGGAAGGGACACGCAGGAGAGGAGGAAAGGGAGAGGAAGGTCACGCTTCATCACGCCGCCACGCACAGAGGCCACACGTCTGATAGCCGATCTGGACATCAGGAGGAAATACACTGTCAGTCCTCACCATCAGTTTGATCATTAATCATTCCTTTGCTGAGAAATAACAACAACAACAACAACAACAAGTCAGCCACTAACCAGTATAAACCAGCACTAACCAGTATATACCTGCACTAACTGGTATAAAATAGTATAAACCAGTATTAACTGGTGTAAACTAGCACTAACTGGTATAAACCAGTATAAACTGGCAGAAACCAGCGGTAACTGTATAAACCAGTATTAACTGACATAAACTGGTATAAACCTGTGTAAACTTATATGAACTGGTATAAACTAGCACAAACCGACACAATGTTTATAGTGTGAATTAGAACTAAACTAAAAAACCATGGGCATGACTTTTACGTTCAAAGCTGAGGCCAGAGATCAATTCCAGGCCAGAAAAATATAGCCAGGAGTAATGAAGAAAATATTCTTCCACAATTTCAAACCACCTTTGATATTATATGATTATTTCCAGGTCTGAAACAATCCGTGTTTCAAATCTTGTCCGTATTCTTTTCTTTAAACAAATCACATGCGTTCTTTCTGTACTTCCTGCCTTGCAAACTCTGCCTTCCATAAAGCTTCTGTGCATAAATGCGTTCATGCTGCTGATTGCCAGGCTGTGCTGTGGCTGCTCTCCCTCTGGTCCTGCACCGTTCTGTGCGTGTAGGAGGAAGGCTCGCACTGTTGTTAACCTCTTATCAAACAGTTGCTAACACTCTAAATTGTTTCCCCCTCAGCTGAGACTTGGCAAGAACGCCTTTCATTCTTCCTTTCGCTCCCTCCATCTGCCTTCACGCCGCCTTCCCTAAGAGCTGGGGGGAAAAAAAAAAAAAAAAAAACAGGTTGCGGCCAGAAACACACGCCTGCGCTCTTGCCTTATATAATTAATCGAGCTCGCCATGAGGATATCGATGGACTGAACATCTAAAATTCTCCAGGCGAGTTTTTGCCTTAAAGCAAGAACAGAGAGAGAGAGAGAGAGAGAGAGAGAGAGAGAGAGAGAGAGAGGGCGGCTTGCACTAGGATTGTCTCAGAGTCTCGTGCGTCCTGCTGAGAGTAAGAAACAAACTGAAAGTGCAGGCGTTCGTTTGTTCTGCACGCTTGGGCTGCTATGCCTGCACCATCTCCCTGGTTTTCTTTATGCAAAATCTGAGAAAAAAAAAAAAGATGCCAGCATAGGTACATGAGAATGCATATATTATGCACTTTAATATCTAGCAACATGTGAAGTCTGCTTCTCTCTCTCTCTCTCTCTCTCTCATCCTCTGCCAGTTGGTGCTGTTTTGACAAAACACTGCTAATGAAACAGTAAGCATCCCACTGGTCCCACTCCTTCTTTCTGGGATAGCAAATTAATTTTTCCTCTGTACTGATTAAAAATTTACCTACCACATGCAGCGGAGCAACACAGAAATATGCAAATCTCTTCCTTTTTTTCCCCCCTCACACTTATCTCCATATCAAATGTTGTGGAGATGTATACTTCAGAAGTAAAGCCTACGTGCCGAGATGGAGAGAAAAAATTTTACTGTGCAAATATCAGCACCTTTTAGACTTGTATGTTTATCAAAGTGCAACATTTATATCAGAGAGGGCAGAGGACACAGTTGTGTGGAGTCAAATCAGGCAGAACCGATCGTGTAAAGGAAGGGAATGCCATATCTATACACACACACACTTTTAAATTGGTCTCAGAGAAGTGGAGGGCAAAAAAAAGTGGATGACTCATCACAGTAAATCTGAAGTACGCCTGTTTTTCAATCATTTCCGGCGAAAATTCCCTTGCAAGCACATTAGAGCTGGTGGCGATTGTAGCTGTAATTAGAATCGCTCATACTTCTTATACTGCGCTGTCAAAACGGAGTGTGCTTATAGAAAAAAACGACCAGCGTTCACACAGTCATGCTGAATTATTAATTATGCGAACAATGCGAAAAAGATTTTCGACTAGTTACCAAATTCCTGACGGCTTTCCTCACACAGCTGTAAGATCCGAGATCCTATTAAAGTATTTGTGAAATTAAATTATGAAACAATGCGTTTTAAAGGGGCACGGAAA
Organism: Hemibagrus guttatus; assembly: GCA_033459395.1. NCBI lineage: Eukaryota > Metazoa > Chordata > Actinopteri > Siluriformes > Bagridae > Hemibagrus > Hemibagrus guttatus. The sequence continues at coordinate 15,201,281 of JAUCMX010000008.1, read as the reverse complement.
AAAAAAAAATCATGATTTCAATCACCTCCCTATTTGAATGTGGCACTCCACTAATTAATTCTATTGAAACGAGTCTAATTAAATTGGCCTAATATGAAGCAGCTGACTGCCATCTCGGCACACAGACATGACGCTTGTAATAGTCAGGTTATCTGTGCGGTCCACAGCCACAGTGACAAGCTTAAGCCGTGTAAATACGGCCCTCTCACACTCCTGCTCCAGCGTCGACACGGCCGTGCCGAGAGCACGCGATTCCCACAGCTTCACTCCCTTCGTTTTTTTCCCTTCCTTTCTTTTTTTCTAAAAAAAGGTGTTCGAGAAGAAGCAGCCGTTTTCTTGCTCCCGGACCATATTGTTCTTTTTGTTTAATTGATGGGGAAAAATAAATTTCGAGTCCCTCATTTAGCACCTTCCTTTGGAATGAAGGACCCAATTAAAAGCTCTCAAACAAAAGGAGATTTGGAGTGGCAAAGCTCTCCTCTCTCTCAGCTAACACTTTCCCATGACAGAGCGGGAATTCCTTGACTCTGGAGTCACACGGGCATGGAGAGCTTGAAGAGTCCGGCCTTCTAAACACAGAGAGAGAGAGACAGAGAGAGAGACAGACAGAGAGAGAGAAAGCACTGATAGAAACCAAATAAATTCATTTCGTATGAGGAATAAATTACATATGTCAGGTGTCTTTCTCGTGCATTTCCACTCTTCATTATCATCACCTCTGACAGCACTGGGGCACAGTACCATCACTGTGTGCGTATGAAGTCCATCACACAAACACATTTCCTGCTAAACACAGCCTTTCCCGACTGCACTCCACTCCTCAGTCATCAGTCTCAAACACCTCACAACATGAGGAAAGCAAATATTTAAAGAAAATGAGTGATTTACGCACAAAATTTTTCAAACTTTTTGGCCTTAACAGAACACTAGCAGCTCAAGCTTCTAGTAAACAGCTATAAATCCAGACAGGTCTATTTCATTCCTTCTACACACATGTATATGAACACAAGACTTCATACAGTAAGCTAATTATAGCACATTGTACTGAGCATTCACAATAATAAACAATGATTACTATTACTCCTGTTCATGTTCTACTCTTTATCTACTGAAGCACAATGTCTAAGAGATCAACAATCTCATAGAGGAAACCTGAGCAAGGTCAAACACTCAAGCTACTAAACAAACCATCCTGAGGAATATTATTAACTTCCTGCCACATTATTAAACCTATCTTGTCTATGCAGATCCACATTATTTACTATTTATATTATATTTTATATATATTTATATTATTGTTCCACTTAAAATTGCATGATTTTTGATTCTAAACATTTTTATATTTTACATAATAATTTAAAAAAAAATGAATGAATTGCCCATGAGTAAAAAATAAAAATAAAAAATAATGATAAAATAATAATGATGATAATGAATTGTTGAAGACAAAGATTTTATTGAAAAAATGTAAATGAATAAATACATCGAAAAATGTAAATAAATCGATACATCAATTGATCAATAAAATAAATAAATAATATATGCTTTTCACAAGACTGTTGCATGATGCAATAGTAATAATAAATAACATTTAAACAAAAAAATTTAATCAGTAGAATGTGGTACAAAAATAATTTACTTATTTCTGTTATTTAGTTAATGTAAATTTACAGTAACAATCTCGAGTACTTAAAAGTGTATTTACATCATACATAGAAAAGAGCCTAACTAACTAACTGCCCATACATGTGGACACGATGCATGAAAGGGTTAAAGTGTATGTGCACTTTACTATTCAAAACCGAAACACTTTTTATTCTTTCCTCCTTCAAGCACACAGGAAGGAAAAGAAATGCCCAGCTATTAAACTCCTGAACGAGTATATATCAAGCAGCAGTTTTAAAGCTGAACTAAAGGTTCCTTCAGATCAATGGATATTTACAACATCTGCCTCTAAAATAAACTCCATAATAAAGTCCAAATGGAAATAAAGTAAACTAAAGCAACTACTCTGCTACAAATAAGACTGGGCCAGTCATGACAGAGTTTCCTGTTTCTGCCATCAGCAGAGGAAGGAGAGAACAAGCAGGTAAAGAGGAATGACTTCAGCCTATGTGCTGTTAATAGTAGACTAGTTATGTGCTTTTTTTAATAGCGGCTTCTGATAACCAAGTATTGGCATGCATACTAAAAGTTTTAGTTAATAAAGGAAAATCATTACAGTTCCTGTGTCCTTCTCAATCCCAGGTCAAAAAGGTAGCACAGATTTGTAGCTCACGGCTCTATATCTCAGACAACAAAATTTGCTAATTGCTCTATATCTTATATAACTAGCACTAACTGGTATAAACTAGCACTAATTGGTGTAAACTAGCACTATAAACTAGCACAAACCGGTATAAACTAGCACTAACTGGTATAAACCAGGACCAACTGGTGTAAACCAGCACTAATATAGCACTAACTGGTAATATAGCACTAACTGGTAATGTAGCACTAACTGGTAATATAGCACTAACTGGTATAAACCAGCACTAACTGGAAAAAAATAGCACTTACTGGTATAAACCAGCACTAACCGGTATAAATGTAGCATTCTGAATAATGGACCACGTTAAAATTGTGCAATTCTTGTTAAAAAAAAACAACAACAACAATAAACCAAAATAAATGTACTGTACTGTACAAAATAAATAACTTGCATATTATTTGTGAAATATTCACAAATATTCCTTTTATTCTGAAAACTTTTGAAAACCGTCTTTGACCCGTATATTATTTAGTGTTTATTAAACATGCATAATCAAGTGCAGACAGTAATAGCAGTTTAAAAACATGACTTTTCTTGGTCTAAAATAAATAAGCAAAAGCAGAGCAGGCACAGTCATTTTTCTGCCTCATGGGAAAGAGGTGTGTGAAGTGCTGTTTGTGTAGGCATAAAAAAAATAAAAGTGCATACTGGCTGGATGTGTGTGAAAGCAGGCTGAAATCAGTTCCCTTTGTCTCTGAATTATCTGAAAAGAGCGCAGCTAACTGAGGGCTGCGCCTCAGCCGAAACCCTGTTTGCACTGCCAGCCCGCCTCCGAATCAGCTCTTTCTGCTCCAGCTACTGACCCATTAAGTATATTGTGTACATATGCAAAAAGGGACACGGGCAGGTGTCCGGGCCTGGTGCAGCGCGAACACTGCTGCTATGTGTTACTCCTGTTCTGTTAGTGAAGGACAGCAGAGAAGGCAGAGACAGAGGAAGGTGGGGGATGGGGGCATGACTGGAGAAGGGGGTATCAGACAGAGAGACAGTGAGAGACACATACAGACAAGGAGAATCAGCGAGACAGACAGCACGCGGCACAGAAAATCAGAGAGAGGGAGTGAGGAAGTGAAATAAAAAAAAGAAGTAAAGAGAAAGAGAAAGAAAGTCCGAGAGGCAGGCGAGGCAGGGTGGTCGGTAAGGATCGTGTCCTCTAGCTGGCACTCTAATGCAGTTGCTTGTGAACCAGCAGTCTGATGGACGAGCGTCCTTCCTCACTTGCTCTAATCAATTTATTTAGCAACTAAGATAAATATCCTGCACTGACATGGAGGGATTAGAGAGGGCTCGTCCGTCCCGCCTCGAAACGTGCTGCTAAAGCAAGAGGGGCATTAACGCAAGACACGCCGTCCGTTTCTCCTTCTGACTGCCCGAGGACAAGGACTGGCCATTACGCTGTACCACATATGCAAATGTTACAGAACGTTGTAATGTAATATAATCCAGTTGGGTGTGATTCTGATATATAGACCTTATTTATCATAGTATACTCTGCAGGTATTGACAATAGCTGCGGTGCTATTGGTGCATTCTGGGTACTGTTAGAGCAAGTAAGATGTAATGTATTAATACCTGGATACACTGGACATTGAACTCAGTGGTCACAGCCTACTCTACAAAGAGGAAAATGTGTGACCAGCGATTGCCTAGGGTTTAACTTTTGCAATGAACACAAATTAAAAGCAAAAACTCTCTCTGCAACAACAACAGAAACCCATCATGTGGAGCTTGCAAGTCTGAATCTCAATAAAACTGGCCAGGATCTCTGTCTCTCCTCTGTCAATCACAGCAGCACTAGTCAATCATGAGGACCTACAGGGTCAGGTATGAGGAAGAGGGCAGAAAGCGCTTTCCTCTGAGTGAGCTTCGCTGCATGAGCAGCAGGTTAAGATGATGTGGTTGGCTGGATTCACGTGTCTCGAATATGAAAAGTCTTCACGTGTGCTGGTAGAGCTGGCTGGTGGGTGGGGATTGGCAGATAACCCAAAAAAAAAAAACGCTCTGATTTCTGTGGCTGTTTCTGTGGAAGCTGGTTTGCACTGGTTCAGTGACCATATCTTAATCTGTCATTTTTAGTGCCATTTAGTGCTCAATTTCAGATGTTGTTACCTTTAAGAAGTCTTATTTGGGTATATAAATTATTCTTTAAAGTATACCGTTTTGATATGCAGCTGCCACAACCATCAAATAAAGGCTATACTAAGTGCAGTCCACACACACACACACACACACACACACACACACACACAAACACGAAGCAAGAGGAATACTGAGTGTTTGTCAGTGACACCAAGTCCACTGCTGCGTCAGCCTCCTGGTGTGCTTCAAGCGCAAGGTGGTGTTTGCATCATGCCTGACACATGACCCATGAAACTAAATGAATTGTGACAAAAAGCAATGACTTAAGAGAACTGCTTTAATCATTTCGAGTAGCTTCTAATGTTTATAAACACAGCAATCATAAATACAGAACCAGTGACATTAGCTTAACTACAATATGTCCGAATCTGTCATCAACACAGTGCTCCATCAGTTGATGAAAAAAAAAGCCATCAGCGCACAGTGCATCCTCCCCTTCCTCCCACTCTGAGGTGAGTCATTTGCCGTGCAACGAGATTCTCCCCAGCTGGGAGCTGGAGAGTCTTCAGCTGTCGGTTTGATTGCTCTTGCCTGAGGCATTAGGTTCAATCCACCATGTCGCACCTCAGTAGTTCTGCATAGACGGCTGAAATCTGACTCAATTTACCGTGGGGATTTGTTAACTTTCACATACGTTTAGCTGTGCACTTGGCCAGCTCAAATTGATAAACCTGTTGCCCAAACAGTAGAGCGTGCTTTCGGAGGAGGGCATCTACAGGATTTCCGGATGAGTCACTTCCCTCATCTTGAAGTCTGCTGTCTCAGTTCCCATCTTTCTCACAGTATATTTGTACCATTCTGTCAAATCCTACCTAAATTGTTCTATAGTCTTGGTTTGCTCACTCTCTCTCTCTCTTTCTCTCTCTCTCTCTCTCTCTCTCTCTCTCTTTCTCATCACTAGCAGGGAATTAGGATGAGAAGTTTCATTAGCAAGACGAGAGGAAGAAATCGGAACATTATTAACCCACTGGAGAGTGTGGTCATGCAGTGGCCCCTCCAGCCACAAAAAGCCAATATCAATCTCCCACCAGTGACGAATTCCTATTCCAGCTCTTAAATGATAGATTTTGTTTTTTATAAAAAAAAAATAATAAATATGACGGGAAAAGGGCAGAAAGAGGAAAACACGCTGAAACCCAAGAGAGGAGCGGAAAAACAGTTATTTAAATGTAAATAAATAGGAAGTTTATCTTCTCTGTCCCTCTTAAAGTTTGGCTGCTTTATCTTGGAACTCCTGTGGTTTTTCTCTCTGCAGCAGCTCAGTCTATTACAGAGTGTGTGCTGCAGGTCATGGTGGATGGTGCCGGGGCGGCCGTCCACAGCCCAGTCCTGCCTGCTGGAATTAATGTGGTTGAAGACCAGGCTGGCAGCAGCATTGCTATCAGCTTCAGACCATTACCACATGTCATTTGTCATTATGTAAGATACCACAATACACCAACATTTAATTTTATGCTGCACTTTATCAGTGGTGAGACTTTCCCTCTGTCTCTGTCTCTCTCTTTTTCTCTCTCTCTCTCTCTCTCTGGTCCATTGTCTTTGACCTATCTACATAAAACCCAGGAAGACGGATGGGAGCATAAGCTCTGTTCCTGACAGGCCTGAGTCCGCTGACAGCCTCAGTGCCCAGAGGAGCAGTGAAGCACTGCCAAACATGCCAAGAGTCACACCCAGGGAACGACTCAGAGGAAGCACTGATCTGGGACCAGCCTCAGTCTTTCCGGTGCCAATAATGGATTTATAGACAGACAGGGACTCTAATCCAACATCAGCACTCCTGATGTGAGATATTTTGCTCTTGTCTAACTACTGAAGGATCCGAGGCCAGTTTTGGCTCTCGTTCTGAAAATAACGCTGAAGAAAAGCCAATTCTCCATCATCACTGCTTCACTGAGCTGCTCGGCTCTCCTGAACACATGCACAGCCACACCAGCTGAGATGTTACCCGCAATGTGATGTAACATTCTACTGATAGATAGACTAGATTTTAATGTCCATTTGGGCCACACTTAGAGAATGGCTTGGAGGAAGAAGTGTTACATGTTTCTGTGGTGTGTGGTATTGCTCTGTCTAATGCAGCATGAAAGACAGATGAGAAAATGCATAATAGACTTCAGCTATAACAAAGCTCCAGCCTGGACAATATAAAACAGCAGAAATGGACATCCATGTTATAGTACTTGAGATGGGTAGAAGGCAAAAGAGTGTGGAGGAGGATAGAAATGCCCAGGGATGGCAGAGACACAAGAGTCTGGTCTACAACTCAATCCTCATCACCACAGCTATGTGGAAAGACAGGGGTGTCCAGTGTTATCCATAACGCACCGGTGTGGATGCAGGTTTTCATTCCAACCAGGCAGAAGCCACACCTAAGTCCATAGGAAGCCAAGATCAACTGATTAAACAGGTGGAATCAGGTGTGGCTGCTGCTTGATTGGAATACAAACCTTCATGCATGCCGGCTCTTTCAGGATAATATTGGACACCGCTGATCTAACAAAATAATCTGCTTCTCCTTCCCAGGCAAAAGAATAAATATGTCAAAAATATTTACTGAAACATTTTCCGCTTTCGCGATTCCACTACAGATTTGAAATTCAGCCTGACACCATGACACCAACTTTTGACACCAGCAAATCCAACACATGGCTTGACCTCAATTTCAGTTTTGGTTTTGGCCAAGAATTTCAATTTGGTACACAAAAAAATGATGGCACACACCAGAGTCGTGTTCAGATTCAGGAAATCCATCCAAAGCACTGAGCTAACATGAGCCCTCACCTTTAGTCCATTAACTTGTGTGTTATTCAAACACAACTCATTTAATTCCTCGCCCTTCTCCACTTAAAATTGACATTAATGTTACAGGTTTTACTTTACCCATCCATTTCCATGTCGGTTGAGCTGGACAGATAAACATTCGCATTACAAACATTCTGTTCTAGTTTAGCTTGAGATTGAGCTGTAAACTGAGCATTCAAATGGTCCCATTTATGGAAAATTCCCTGCTGCTATTCTCATATCCTCCACTCAGACCCTTTCGGTAATCTGCCCTGCCTCAAAGCCTCGCCCACTGCTACCCCACTGCACTGCTCAGATATATCTGATCATCATATGAGCAGATGCGACTCCATAAATGCCAGTCATCGCTTCTGTTTCATGTTGCAACAGACTTGTGTGGATCTCACAAAAGCTTTGGGTTGTGAAAAATGTGCTCTAATTCGAACTATAGTATATATCAAAATCGGTTCCCCCGAGACATTGAACGAGGCACAAATGTACATTCACACAGATGCCTTTAAAACCACCCAAGGTCTTTCCCATCAGTGCTGAAACTCAGTCAGCACAACTGCCATTAATAAGGCACTGAGAGGACGGTCTAGAGCACTCCTCTGATATAAATCTGAAGGCCACTATTCTCAACTCTCTCCAAGAGCAATAAAGAGAAGAGCTGAATGCCTTTTAAAGCGTGCTTTGCTTTAACACCACTCAAATTTACTGATTTAATTAAGCACACAATTGTTTCAAGCATTATTTGGGATACTTGACCTATATATATATGGTTTTCTGTGGACATATGTGGGATGTAACATAAACCATACTGATAATAATAACAATAATAATAATAATAATAATAATTAGTAATAATAATAATAATTTTATCTACAGGTAAGAAGAAAATATAGTCATGTGATAAGTACCAACATGCTTAATTTAGGCATGCATGGATCCAATAGTCATTAGACTGACTCGACAGAGATTACGCACATGAATACAGGACACAACTTGCCCTAAAGCACACCATCACTACATTTGCATTACTTAGAAGCAGAAACTTGCGAAGAGAGTCAGTTACCAAGATGACGTCACTATCAGCTCAACCTCAGATCAGTTTTGCTGAACCCCTGTATTGATAAAGTGAGATTAAAAGGATTGATGAGTTCCTAGCTGGATATATAAGGTATATACTTGGCTCAAACCTAAGTTCCTGAGGTTCCCCTGTGACTCTGACCAGAAAAAACAGGTTACTGAAGGCAAATAATGAATGTGTCATGCTTTAAAACAGCTTTTGGATGCATTACAGCATCAAAGTGTGGGCATTAAGAGAAGCATTCAAATGCAAAGGTAGCATCAGCAAATGTACTACTGGACATAGGGACTGTGACAGCAGAACTAAAAACAAAGGACTGACAATGTTGGGCTCTGTTAACTACGAAGCTCCCCTTCGCTCCAGGTGGATGTGTAAAAGCAGCATTTCGCTCTGCTTAGATGCTGCCATTCATCAGCTCACAGCTTCCAGCTCCGAGCCAGGGTTTCAGCTCCATTCCTCTCTTCTCCTCTTTCAGTTATCCCTCTTTACGAAACTCCCCCACCCTTCACATTCAAGTTATCCCCTATTTTTCTGCTCAAAGACCTCACGCTGTGGCTGTGTCCAAGCCCTCAGCTCCCATCCCACTTACTCTTTCATGTCTTGTGTTGATCCGGACCCATTTCACGTCACATCTCTGTAATTACCAGTTTGTTTTCAGAGCACTGGGATGGACGGGTTTCGTTTCAAAAGATGGTCGGACATAAGGATTAAAATAAGATGTAAACATTCAAACTCAAAGGAAGAAAAAGCATCCTGGTTTTTTTTGTGCTGCAATCAGTATCACTGCTTTGAGTGCTGTGGTTGAGCCCAGTGAGATTGGGATGAATTCAGTGTGCCTGAACACATCACTAAGCTTTGAGTGTGAGCCTGCCAGCTAGTCAGGAACAGGAGCTCTGACTGAACAACACTTAAAGCATTCAGCTACAGCCAAGCAAGGAAGGGAGGGAAGGACAGACGGAGAAGGAGAGAAGGACAGAGACAGTGAGGGATGGGCTGCAGAAGCATAGCCTTGATGAAGAAAAAGTGTGTTTGTGGGTGGGGGGGTGAAAGGGGGGGGGGGGAGTAGACAGACAGACAGCAAGTCAGAGAGAGTCAGAGAAAGAAAAAGGAAGATGGACTTCCAACAGGAAAAAAGGCCTGATGAAATGGGACTCCCAATGACCGACACAGGCATACAATGGCACATTAAGTGAATGAGAGGATTAGGAAATGTGTGCTGCCAGTGCAGGAGGACAGACAAGTGAGTGCTGTTCTCCTGTATGACAAGCCACACCCAAGGGCCCTGGATTCTCAGAAAGGTGGAGGAGCCATTTCATTCCATATCTCCGCTCCCATCGCCCACATTCATCTTGCTCAGACAACTTGCTCCAATCCATAAAACAGGCATTAATATGAAGCTATCACCCGGCTAAGAATTTTCATTTTAACTGACAAGGTGCCCCATTCATCATAGGCAGCGTGTCTCAGTGCTCCTGGACTGCTAGTGAGGAGAGGCAATGCTGCTGCTGTTAAGTCAAAGCATATAGACTCTGGGAGGAAAAAAAAGAAAAAAAAACTACAACGGTGTTTGAGCTGAAGTCTTCAGAGGATAAGCACTTTTTTTCTGGCATTCTTCATACCACACAGGAAGGTTCGGGATGGTGGCTGGATCCGGACAAAGCAGGAAGAGATTTGGCCTTCACACTAGCAAGTGTCCAAACCATGGAGATGGCTGATTATTTTCTATAGAAGTATGACAATTACATAAATAACAGCATGAGGCATTTAAATTGTCCAAAAACAATCAGCTAAAAATAATCCAAAGCAAGAAATCTTCACTGGTTAATTCCTCACTCTAATCCTACAGCACAGGCTATCTGTTCTGTATCCACTGAAATCTCTTTTAGTACCTTCCTGTATTTAGGATCCATTTCACTGCATTCAAATATTGAAAGAAACCACTGTAATGTATATTACTTGGTTTAACTACTATAGCTACTAAAATACACGTAAGAAATCAGTCAGTAGACAAACAAGTATCATGTCTGGGCTTTTAGTTTTTTTGTTGTTTTTTTAGTTTACCAAACTGATAAAAAAGATCTTCTCCATTCTGACTTTCAGGAAATTTGGGGTGTATGTTTTGATTTATAACACTGCATGGATGTTCATGGTTGTTGAAGGCACAAAGATTATTTACATACTACATGTTCGTTCCCCTTGTTCTCCATATTCATACTCAACTAACTAACTAGCCTACCATCCTTTATTATATTACACCAGCTAACACTTCTTAACCAGATTCTAGCAACCAAAACACAGGACTGTGCAGCACATTAGTGCTTTTCCCTGCTCAGTGGGTTAGCTAATGAATTTATAATTAGTCCACCATTGCTATCTAGAATAAATTTTAAACAAAGGCAACACAGTCACATGTATATTGTTCCTGACCTCAACACCCTTCCCATTAGTGACCCCCAGTGGCCCAGATGTTACAAATGAAGTAAATGCGACTTTCCTCATGGGTCAAAAGCTAAAACGAATATATTTTTGCAAAACAAACAACCGCCCCCCAAAGACTCTTATTTCTGTGTATTTAAAGGCTTTCAGATCAGGTCCGATCCTCACACCCTGTCGTAATTTCTGGCCCAAAACACATTCTCTCTGCATTACAGGACATAATTCCTACACACCTAGGTTCCAGAGCCAGAGATGGGGGAAAAGCATGCCTCCACGTTATTTGTAAGTGAGCTCATCAGAGCACAAAAGGATCTGCATCAGAGCACAGGACGATGTGCGCAGAGCAGAGGGTTAAACAGCAGAGGCCAAGACCAAGCAAAAGCAGGAGAAAACAAAGTGTTCTAAATGTCTGCGAACGGTCTCGGCAGAACATTAGAGGTGTACGGAGGCCCACGGGGAAGACAGAGGATTTGTTTTAATGAGCGTCACAACTTAACAAAAATGTTCTCTGTCTCCATTGCTGGCAATTTTGCTGGCTTTATCATAAACAAGCAGGGAGAAATATCCTCTGACAGCATCGCCTTGATATGGTAAACAGGCAGGCTTTGAAGTGTAGCGGCCGATTATACATTGCTGAAGTGAGATTTTTAAGATTATTCTTGTTATATCTAATGACGCAGTTCATCAGAAACACATACTGACATTTGTAGCATGGAAAACAATTTACAAGAGCCCCCAGAAAGAGAGAAAGAGAGAGTGTGTGTGTGTGTGTGTGTGTGTGTGTGTGTGAGAGAGTGAGAGAGAGAGAGAGAGAGAGAGAGAGAGAGAGAGTGAGTGTGTAAGAGTGTGTTTGTGTGTGTGTTAACTGTTTTCGTAACACCACTATAATGAATGGGGCATGGTTTGGGTTATGGTATTACTCAAATATTTATGATGAATACAGGCTTGCATGCCAACGGAATTGTAGGACTTCCTGTGGAATGTGTCTGGGCCAATGAATCTGGGCACACAGTAGGTGCCAGCCTTCACAGTACCCTCCTTCCTCTCTCTCTCTCTCTCTCTCTCTCTCTCTCTCTCTCTCTCTCTCTCTCTCTCTCTCTCTCACACAAACACACACACACACCTTCCTCACACAGCAGATGCTGTGCTCATCTGGTGTGCTACACAGTAACTGTCAAAATATTGATGCACAGCTCAGTCACACACTGCTATCTTTTAACCCTTTATCTCTCGCACACTGCTTGTGTCTGATTTCATCTTTAGGCTTAAATTTAAAAAAAATTGTAGTATACTCTTACTGCTTAACAGAATTACAGAATTACTGGTCAAAAGCAATTGAAGGCACATACTGAATAATAATATTCGATAGAATTGAATGAATATTATGATAATTTTCAGTTCTATGTGGCTGATTATTGAAAATGCGTTAATCTGAAGTCAGGGGTTATTACACAGATTTCATATTCTAGTGCCTGCTGAATTGGCACGTCTTGTGGGTATGACACACATCTGACAGAGATCAGTACATGAGCAGTACTCACACAGTGCCAGTGCCCGTCTTAGTCCTCGCCTGAAGCACATGGTCTCTAGCCTTGTTTACTCACTCACTCAGGCACACACACACCATCCTTCTGCGCTACAAACATACAGTCAATCCAGAACCATGTAAACCAAAACCGTTCAGCCTTCTGCCATATAGATACAGAGTAAAAGAGAGCAGTCCTATTTTTACACTGTGATACACTGAGGGCTCAGTGGGCTTTCACAGCATTGCTCAATTAAAGAATGAAAAATTAAAGAACCGCAGGCAGAGATGTACGTGTGTATGGACAACTAGTCATGCCACTAGGGGTCCTCCACTTTATTAAGATAAAGGTACACATGCTGCTTAGTGCAAGAGAGAAAGCTGTCTGACTTTCTGACAGGTAAGTAGCAATACATCGTCCTGATTGGTTGGATTTTGGAACATGTATTCTATTGAAAAAAAAACCTGAGCTCTTCTTAGTTGTGATCTGATTCCATGTATAAAAGTATTTCCTTTTTAAACAGGAAGTAAAAGTGAAACAATATTGAAAAGCTTGGCTGACTGACACAACAGCCAACAGCATTAAAGACACAACACACACCAACTGAATCGTAGTGACTAGCAAAATACGGAGAAGACTGAAGAGTTTAATAAGAGCCTAGTACTTATTCTTACTGATAGAGAAGCCCTGATGGTGTATAAAGACACAATCACATTCTGGCTCAGGCTGAGAAAGTGACATATTCAAGCGCTTCAAGTTGGAAAAACATTCTTCCCAGAAGTGTCTGTCACAATAGCACAAACTTATATGACTACAAATTCAAAAGGAATGAACTCCCACCATGTTCTTTTCTCAACAAAGGGATGTTTGGAAAAGTGACTAGTGTGAAGACAAACTGACAGATGTTTACTGCTAACAAGCTACTACAGCTGCTAAAGAGCTAATACTATAGAGTAAGTCCTGCCTCTGGGGGCAGGATGTGTACATTCTAAACAGAAGTCAATTAGTTCATAAAGTTTTGACTAGATATAAATCAAAGTACAAAATTAAAATAAGAATATCTCCAAATGTTTTGTATATATCCATACTGCTGTCTATAACACTAAGAGAAAAAAAGAAAAAAAGCTCTTAAACGGCTAGTTTGATTTCACAGGCACTTTATTAATGGTTTGTTTCATTAGCTGAAATTTCTTAGGCGAGTATAACACTTGCTTCCAAAGAAACAGGAGTCTGAATGGTAACAAGCAAGATGAATGGCTATTGTTCGCAGAATTATTGGTAAATTGATGACCTATTAGCTCCATCTGACCCTGGCTTTGTTTGCCCTTTGAATCCTTAGAGACCGAACTGTCCTGCTGGAAGTCTACATCTCAATACGCCGGATCTATAGCGTCCCGGGGAAGTCATCATGGCGGCTGCTGAAATACACACAGCTATTGAACGGCCGAGTGAATTTTTCTGGCCGCACCTCAAGGCTGTAGATCACAGAGGTACGGCGAGAGCTGAGGATTGCACAGAGACTGCCTGCCTGGCGGGGAGAAGAGGCGTATTAGATATGATATGTTAAAATCTAATTGGTGCAGTCAGAAGGCCGCGATAAGGAGAGGGGGAAGATTAAGTTGAGCTATCAGGGACTCTATGAAGCTGCAAAATGGCTCACGCCAGATAACGATGACGGCACTTCAAAACATCATCAGCAGAAGCAAGGTGACAGGCCTGGCACAGGTCCTGCCTCTTTCCCACAATGACGAGAGACAGGGTTAGCCAAAGATACACATATATACATATATACATATATATACATACATACATACATATACATATACATATATATATATATACATATACATATATATATATATATATATATATATATATATATAATATATATATATATATATATATATATATATATATATATATATATATAAGATATAGAGAGAGAGAGAGAGAGAGAGAGAGAGAGAGAGAGAGAGCCTGCATAGTCAAAATAGCCTCTGAAATGCAGGCTCCATGTTGAGACATGAGTTTCTGTAAGACTAGGATATACATCTGCTAATCTGAATGATGTGTAAAAGGGTGAATCATTGTGAGTTTCCATCAACCGTTCCTATGTTGATATTCTGAAGCGAGAGCATCAGGATGGCATAATCAAACAACCTCAAGCTAAGTGCTGTCATGGTGCGCTGACATGCTTGTAAAAATCTGTTTCCATCAAACATGTTTGTCATGATTTTTAAGGCTCTGCCAACCTTTCTTCCTCAGTCAAGCATTGTGATGCTTTTGCTATAATTAGGATGTTCTCTCCTGAATAATACAATTTCTAATTGTGTTTCTTATGCGTAAGCTTGTGCCAGATCTTGAAGTACCATTCTAATAAAACCTGCTTTTAATTCTCCATATTACATCACACTGTGTGTTAGTTTTGATTGTCATGACATCAACATTCAGCCCAATTAAATACATAGATAATGAGTTGTAAGCCTTTCACACCTGCTGTGGCCCCCATCAACCAAACGCCCGGAAAACATTCATTTCAATAAGATATGATGACTTCCGGCAACATGTGGGTGTGTCCAGAGATGCAACAAAGTTGAAAAAAATGTAGCTTTATGCAAATATGGATCCACTGGGTGCAGCGACTACCAATGGGAGTGAAGATGTGTGATACGATGCAGATAAACACGCTGAATTTTATACACAAATCTTCCTCCAGAAGGTTGCATTTTAGGCAACCGGTAGTAGTAACGTCTACCGGTGACTTCTATTACAGTGACCGGATGCTGGCAGAGACAAAATCACTGTACGTGTGAACGCAGCACTGTAGGGTTCTTGTAGAAGTATGTTAGAGCCTTATTTCTAAACACAGAATTTCTTTTCAGAGAGCGTTCCAACAGAATGGCTTTAGGAAGCTACCCCTTGAAGAACCCAAGTGTGTCGGCTCATGTAACCTAAAAATGCATGCTACTCAAAGAATCAGCAAGAACTTTTATAGTTGTTTACCCTACCAATTATTTTTTAAAGAGAGTTATAGCATTTTAGAGTTATAGGAGAACGGCTTCTGTTGTTGTGGACTCTCAAATATCTTAAAAATGTACAGTCTTCATTTCACTCAGAAATGGTTTCACTCAGAAAAAGCCAGACAGAGCGTAGAGAAAATCAAGCTTCACTCTCAAGTCCACTTGAACTTTACCCTGAATCCACGACCCTTAAAAGCGTGAGCGAGAGAAAACGGGACGAGTCGTGCTAAAATGAGGGCATGCCATCGCTTGCTGTGTGTTTTTTCTTTTGGCTTGGAGATCTTTATTTCTGACCGCCCGCGAGTCCTACGGGATCCTGAACCGATATCAAGCACCACACAAGAAATTGCATATGGCAGTGACTGAACTTTGATGGTGGCAAGGAGAGCGCAGTCACACAAAAAAAGGCAATACCTGAAATGTTAAAACTGTGGGAGTTCTCCTGCGTGAAAAAGTAAAGCGTGATGCAATGCAGTGTACAGAAAGCAGAGGCGTCTTTCATAGCGCTACACTGCTGATGCATGAACAGCGAGGTTAACCTAACATAATGCAGCATGAAAGCGATTTGATAGTAAAACAAATTTTTTAAAAATTGTAAAATATATAAAATACTAGCTTGTTAGATGGTTTAGCGTGTTTTTGCTTGTTGAAATTATTAATGATGAACTGTCTCCGTTTCAATAATTATTAATCGATGATCCAATAAATGATTGAATTATTAGAATAATTGCTTGTTGCAGTCCTTCTGTAGAACTAATTATTAATTAAGGCTGTAATTGGGATGCTGAATTATAACCAGCACACAAACTAAGAAAAGTAAAAGAAAAGTTTTGAATTAAATTCATCAAGTCCATTCAGATCTGGGATTGTTTTCTTTTGCCAGACTTTATCTCTGCATATTATAACCTAGGATCTCTATTTGGGTGACGACGTGGAGCTTGAATACAAACTGATCGACTTCAGTCACGCAGAAAATTCTGCTCTTCAGCGTTTTCAAGCCAGGCGAATGCTTATATAGCAACAATGTATTTTGTCGCCCTATTTGAAAGTCTTTAGGATGTATTTAAATGAGAGATTTAGTTAATGAGTTTGGGCAAACTCTGGAACAGTCTTTTAAGCATTATCGTTCTCATTAATTTTCAGAATTACCCGCTGTGTTGTGATAGCTGTCATGGACTTCAGACTTCAATTAATTAAATACTACATATGTATATAAAATATACATGTACGTGTGTGTGAGTGTGTGTGCACTTGTATATGAATGAGCATCTGTTTGTGTATGTATATGTGCATGTGTGAGAGTGTGGACGGGGGGAAAAAAATTACTTTTAGAATTCTGCAATTTACAGTTTCTCAGGAGCGCACGGCTAAGCCCTAAGATAAATATGCAAATGCACGAAAAGTGCCAATAGAAGCTTTTTTTTTTTAATTAATGTATTCAACAACTCTAAGGCAGGGGAAACAATGTCCTTTAGGACCAGAGTCAGGAACAAGGATCTCTGCTAATGCACTCTTCAATATTACAAGGAATTCCTCAGTACATTTTGCTTCTTGTGTTTCAAGCATTTTCAGTCCCACGTACTATCCAAGATGTTAAACAGTACTAATAACAGCATAATGGTTACAGATTCGACACTTCAGTTCATGAACAGAAGCAGATGGAAGGCCTTGACACTCAAACATATCCGAGAGAAAGCGCATTCCCAGCTTTTGTTCTGCAGGAATCGCTTAATAGGTCAACAATCTCCATGTTTTGTTTTTTTTGTCATTTCATGTGGAAGAGAGTGCACATCGGAGACATAAGTGCATCATTACTGCTTTATCTGTCCACTGTTCTTGTAAAGCAGGAACAATTAACCCTGCCTTCAGTGTGATTGATATAGGCTTTGCTTTCAATTTGTTCCACTACACAGATCATGAAATTCGCAATGTGCCCATCCTTATTGACCTACACTCTCAAACACACGGGGCTACAACACGACGAAAGGAATTAAAGAGAAGAGAGCCGCACAGCCATGAAATAACGTCTTTAAAAAAGACGTTCCTCACAAAGCCTTGACTATTTCAAGTGCACTCTCTAGAAAGTTCTTTTCTGTTCAATTGAAAAAGTTTTTTATATGTTGCTTTTTCATCAGCGTGCTGCCTGAAAGCAGGATGAGAGCTTTTAAAGTACCGGGAAAAAGACAGCTATGTTGTAAACAGGGTTTACCGTTTTCATTTCAAACATTTTCAAATGCGAGCTGCTAAGCTGAGCCTGTAAATCTTTAAGACGTAGTGAAAGAGGCTGTTTGTGGCATTTCGGATGCTCTTATAGAAAAGAAATAAAACGTTCACAAATTATATACTGCCGGATATCTATTATCGGGCAATTTTTCACTGACTAACATTGTCCTGGAGCATTTTGTGTCTAATTTCATGTAGACCAAGATTAAATATGAAAAAGAGACTAGCGGCATGCCTTCAGCTATGGAGGAAGATTTTATACGCAGGTAACAGGAACTTGCTCTGGAACATGTATCCACCTTCAGGCATCGAATCCGTGAAGCTCGATAATGTTTATATGTAACATGTCTGCTCCGATCTAAATAGGAACATTTGATTGGAACAGATTTATCATGAAACATATTTATCACCACTGTATGTGAGTATACATCTGACAAAATAAAAGATAAATACATTTTTGGATTTGATTCCAATTAGCCAAATGTAAGCACGAATTAGGATAAGAGCACTTAAACAAGTTTAATCGTAACACATAAAACAAAGCTATTGTTTTTTTTCTTCTAACACTAAAAATATTCTGAAGTTTCTGATCATGTTTACTTTAGCTTCTGGCTATTCTAACATATCTAGGAATATGACCTTTCCCACAGTCTGCTGAAAATGCCTCAGGAAGAAAGCCTTTAGACTTTATTAGATGAAAGAAACACAATCACTTCACCAATTACATGTCACACAGAGCATTATGTGCACGGCAGAGTGTTTTATCAATACGCAAGTTGGGCTTCAGGAGGCCCGAGTATATTCAGCGGCAGCACACACACACATACTGAGAGAGAGAGAGAGAGAGAGAGAGAGAGAGAGAGAGAGAGAGTAACAGCTGAATGCAGCTTCCTACTAAAGTGTGGCTTTGGAAAAGTGCACGCTGCTATAACCATGGGAAAAAGGCAGCACAAAGCCAGCAAATAAAGCCAAGCACGGGTGGCCTTCTTCAAATGACGCAATGCTTAAGGAATGCATGTCAGAAAAGACCTCAGCACGCTGCAGCTCCTCGGCGAGGTGAGGCGAAGCCGGCTTTGCTTCCATTTCCAGCCAAATCGCTGCTATAGCATTTGCTTATTAAAGTGACAGGTGGGCTCCCATGCATATGCGCCTCTCAATCCATTTACACAACTTGTGCAGCGGGTGCCATTGGGAGTCACAAGGGCAGTCTGTGGGGAGTTAATCGGGCCATGTCCTACCTCCTGCTCGGCCTAAGCGGAATAATCAATTACAATTTCACAGGCAGAACCTCGACGTGTCAGCGAGGGTCGTGCAGGTGCGTGTGGTCAGATTGGAGCGTGATAAACTGGCCGTGGTGGTGATGTTGAGGTTGGATATTTATTTATTTATTTATTTATTTATTTATTTATTTATTTATTTTAGAGAGTGAGTTACTTTTTAGGGCTGAATTTCGTCAAACTACAGTTGAGCGATAGATGTGTGGATATGTTGCTGTGCTAAAAGAATGTGCCTAGAGACCTCAGGAGTACACCAAACACCATGAAAAGTCAAAAATCCCAAAGTACAGTATGCTGCGAAGGAAACTTTGAAGTAGATTTCAACCATTGAAATCTTTGCCCATGCATGCTCTGAAGCATAAATATATGTACTGAATTCTATATCTCTGCAGGTTCAAACACAAACCTTATCTATTCCTGCACCCAGATATTTCACAGCAGAGTGCGGATCTGTCAGCGCTGAAAGCCGGAGCCTAGGTACAGCACGGGAGGCGAGCAGAGGCAGCTAAAGGGCAACTTTCGCTGCTAGCATTGGAGCTGCACACAAACGGTGGTGAGGAAAAATGCAGATGGGAGTCAGCGGCAGAACATCTGTCCTTCAAGCCAGGTGCTAAATAAAGGTCTCACTTGCATGGATGTTAATTGCATAGGTGGATGGATTGGTTTTTACCT
The DNA here is from genome assembly GCA_033459395.1 of Hemibagrus guttatus. Classification (NCBI taxonomy): domain Eukaryota; kingdom Metazoa; phylum Chordata; class Actinopteri; order Siluriformes; family Bagridae; genus Hemibagrus; species Hemibagrus guttatus. The sequence goes on along the minus strand of JAUCMX010000008.1, from coordinate 15,181,806 downwards.
CAAACTTGAATCGTGATAAAAGCTAAAAGGCCACAAGATCTGCTTTTAGGTGACACTAGAGTTAAGAAAGAAAGCTAAGCTCTGCCTGTGATGTGTTCTGAATATAATCTGATTTCCGGGGAAACACTAAAGAATGATAATATTCACTGAATGGTACTCAAGGACAGATTCGTGAATCACTAACAAGACTCACTGCAAGCGTTTCAGGTTTATTTATAAGAACAATAAAAGAGGAGTGTGATTAAATACGTCCATGACAATAGACTGCCAAAGGTGTGCTGCTAGTGCAGGATGACGAGTACTCAAGATAGAAAGATGTAGATGCAAGTCAAAAAAGAAAAAGAAATAAAGGCCCCTAAATAGACTAGTTATTCCATTCATACTGCTTGTGCCTTTCTTCTGGCTGCATCCTGTCTCCTCTACAGCGTTAATGCTGTTGATTCTCCTGCCACTGATACCACTGATACAAACATAAAGGGCTCAAGCTCCATATGAAAGCCAAAGGTACGGCAGAATGAAAAATCCCCCGCCTGACCGAGTGGGGTGTGTATCACAAAGACAGCGATAAAGCAGCGCACAGCGTGAGGCGTGCGGTAGCGCAGCATGCTCAGTGCCTGCACTATTACCTTAGTGGGCTACATCTTCTTTATGTCTGTCTCTCGACGCTGACCTTCAGAGCAACATCAGTGGGTGGAGGAGAGAGAGAGACAGAGACGGCGTAATCACCGCACTGCACGCCGCCCAAACAGCCACAGATGGGGCTGGAAATCCCTCTTAATTGTGATAAATATGCATCGGAATGGCAAGCACGCTCCCCATCTATACTGTGTTCAGCGTTCCGATCACTGGGAGGAACTGGCCATTCTTTTGTTCAGTCACGTAGCACGGTGTTGCCAGTGTAGCTGTAAGGCATGGAGAAGATGCTGCTGCTTTCTTAATAATAATAACTACAAATAAAAACCTTTACAAATAAAACGGCAAATATTTATTCAGTTTTGCAATTCTTTACCAACACAAGGATTTACTGCTGCGCTTTAGTTTCCAACAGCTCCTCGATAAAATGAGTACAGATAACAAAGCACTGCTTTTAAAATTAAAGCTTCTACATTTTTATCATCATAAAGGTTCACTTTAAAATGTTAAACCCTGTTTCTCATCCTAACTCCTAGCAGCATTGCAAAATACCTGTTGATGTAGACATATAAAGCATTTCTAAATCTTCTAAAGAGAAATCTGCTTTCACACAACAGTATTCACACATCACTCGAACGCACCATTACATCCCTTTTTCCAGTTTCCATTCATTTTGCTCCATAGCTCTATTGCACTAATACAATAGGAAATGCAACACTGGGGGGAGAGGGAATGGTTTTCCTAGACACAAAGCCAACTTTGAGGTTACTGCTGCATAGGAACTGCCAACCCGTTTCTCTCTCCATTTATTCTTTTTGTTGCTTAATCCCAAGAACAAAACTCTCAGATGCTACTCCAATCCAGCACCAATCCGTACATGTAAACGTACACATGCCATTAAGAGCCGTGCCGTTAAACACCTTCAGTCAGAATTTCCAGGCAAATTTGTTTCAGCTCTCGAGAAGAGTGGCGCAGCAAATCGCAGAGTGTGATTTAACCCTTTCTGAATGCCAACAGGAGACAGGTGATAAAGAATGCGCTCATGCACAGACTATGAAGTTTCTCCTCTCAAAATTAATTCCATCTTCAAGATTCTATCTTGCTGATGTGCTCAGAATGGCACAAAAAATATGCCCCTGCCACTAAGATTACAGCTGACTGATTTAGCATAAACATCTTCCTCTGCTGTGCCCGTGGGAGTGTGCTGGATGTAATGCCAGAGTTTAATGCTGGGCCTCTGCTATATGACTAATACTCTTATGGGTATTACTAAATTTCAGCATTTGAGAGAAACATCCATCTGTGTTCTCTCTGTGACTAAAGTTCTGCTTGTTTGTTTATGATAGGCACTGATAGTCTGGTCAGACGCCCATTTTCCCAAATTGAACATATAAATATTGAGCACTGTGTCTGAGTATAACCATTAAGTAGGACTGTTTATACAATAACTTCAAGACCAATAAGTGCATATATATATATATATATATATATATATATATATATATATATATATATATATATATATATATATATATATATATATTTATGTGTGTGTGTGTGTGTCTGTGTACAGCAGGCACACAACATCCAGCTCACCTTTTCCCTTATCCATTTAATATCTAATCTATTAACACACATGTTGTAAACAGGTATTTGGCTTTGAGAAGTGATTGTGTGAACAAATATCTTGTTGACTCAGCTTTCATCAAATTCATTCTCAATAAAGTAGGCCTAGAATTGCGGATTAAATAGCTCATTTAGCCAGAGTGAGACAAACTGAGACCATCATCAAATGTGACAGTCAAGTATTAAGCGTTTACTGAAATTCATGCAGTAATGTTTCTTTAGAAACAGAGAAACAATATAGCACAACTACACAACCCTGAGCTTTCAGACTCATAATAATATTAGGGTAGGTTTCTGACCAGTATACCAATACACACTGTTATACAGGCCTTTTGTAAAATTTATCAATAAATTGGAGATTAAAAAACAGACTATTCCAGGTATCCACAGTCTTTCTGTTTGGCGCTGCATGTTGGCTTGTGTTAGGATTTCCAGCTTTACCTGGAGGAAGCGCTCAGGTCCGTTACGGCGCTTGAGGAATCCATGCGCTACATTCAAAGTTCCTGAACAGCTCCCTGCTGCCTTATGCTAATTTGTCACCGCTTTTACCGTCCCACCGTAAATAGCAGCTTTACTCAGGTCATGCACAGCCTGGCCTAGCGCTTCGCGGTAGCTCAGCTGAGAGAAACGGCAACAATGTCAGCGACACATTCACGGATTCCCGCACCGCGAACCGCAAACAACGACACCGCGCATTCGTTAATGGCCATCATGCTTGGAGCCGAGGCGCGCTAGTGAACGCGGCTATACCGCGTTCTCAGGTCCGCCAAAACACACGCCTCCTCCTCCTCCTCCTCCTCCTCCACCTCCACGGTGTGTGTAAACCTGTTACCCGAGCGTCAACCTCTCCTGATTGCCAAACACACTCCCGTGGGAAAGGGCACGCCCGAAACTTCTGACATCTCAATCACAAAAAAATGCACAGCGTCTAATGATCGAGCGGCGACGCGATACACACAACAAACCGAGCTGTTTTACCGTTCTCTTCTTGAAGGGTCTTGCTGAACGCCAGGCTTGGTGGGCGCCATCTTCCCGCAATTATTTGATTTCTGACTTTTTTTCCTCCCCCTCCTCTTTCGTCTTCACGTTGATTCAGACATGCAGCCGAGGAGAGCAAAGGCGGTGCGATGTGGACACTGAGAGGTGTTTAAAGAGCGGCATGGCGCCGTGCCGGAGCGGAGTGGTCGCTTCCCCCTGAGCGGTCATGAGCGGTTCATGAGGACGGAGCGGAAGCGCTCCACAGGCATGCCGCGAGCTGGAGCCGCAAGCCCGGGACGCGTCTTAATTCAGCGGCTTGTGGTGAAAACGGGGCGCGGGGATCTCTTCTCACACGGGACCGTCACATGGTGAGCTTGCCCCGGAGGAGTGCGTCCTCTCCGGCGCTGAGTGAAGCCGCCTTTCCGTGCGCGTTTAGCTGCATTTTTCCACCTCCGCTTGGCTGTGTGTGCAGTGGCGCTCGCCTCCTCTGCTACCGGCGCAACAACGCCACTCAGTTGTAGTTGGAAACAGTTTTGCCTTTCGCGGAATTTACAGGTTGTTCCAACGCGTAATACCGCCAGCCTAAATTTCCCATTCCACTACCCCGATTGTTCATTTTGCACCCAAAATCCTTCAGATGCTTTGCACAGTAGGATAAGGATATAAAGAGACTGTTTGCAATAAAACTGTCAGAATAACATGAGACTACTGCTGTCGGCAAATTTGACTTAAAATAAGAAACGTGTTTTATTTTACCTTGAACTGATTTCGAAATATAATACGCTGTCTATTTAGTCTATTGAACACTGTGTAAATGTGACAATGTGGCATCTTTAAAAACACCCTGATAAATACCTTATCTTGTCACCAAATTATAAATCCTTAGTTCACACACCTTAAGAAGTAAGAAAACCTGAATCCAAACCCATAACATTTCACAGCTCTTCATAAGACCTTTGCATGCATGTGTTGTGCAAAGTTGGTTTTATATCCAAAAACTTATTATGAAGCTAATTAGATACTCAGTGATGTTTGCTCAGAAAATATAGCAGAATGCACATCTTAACTGATTTATTTATTAGATATTTCCCCCATGATTAGCTGCCCAACATGTTTAAGAACCCGTGACCTGTCAAGGTCAACTCCTAACACACCGGCCATACAATGTCGAGTAAATTCCTGTGCATGTAGCAGATCTGAAGGCAAAGAGGTGTCAATGTTTGCAAGTTATGTTTAATTTACCTGCACGATTGGACTCCATAATATTTTTAATCACTCTGTATTAATCACAATCCTGCAGAATTAGTGAGCAGGACAGTTGGAATGTCCCTTTTTCTAGTCCAGCTGACTGAACGCATCAACTCATTAACAAGCCCTTCATCATCTGAAGTGAGTTAGAGCAGGGAAAACACTGAAATGTACTTAGCACATGTCTGAATATAAGGTGAGGTTGAAAGCTGCTTCTTTAAATATTATCAAAGGTCAAACAACTTTTGGGTCAGCTTTTACTGTTTTCATAAATATCTTTAAAAATTTAGAAATATCTCTACAGATCACACTTTTATGGACATTTATCATTGTTTGATGGTTCAATTTGTCTAAAGCATAAACCATATGCTGCGCCACATAATATACAGTATATGACAGACTACCTTATTTGATTCATAAGAAAATATAAACCAATCCTTTTTGCCCAGATGCTAAAATGTGTCATATAGAATTAGATTTTGTTCTTAAAAGGGTCCTATTGAGTGGTCGAGGAAACATTTCCTAAGTGGCTAATGTAAACAGTCATAAAATTTAGTCTACAGTTTTGGCTGCAGTTGAACCAGCAATAAACTTACAAGCTAATGCAACGAGATTTTATGACCTAAGTGGAGTTTTCACATGGCAATGGAACTCAAGGTATACGTAGAAAAGCTATTCTGTTAAACGTTTGACTTAAATGTAGTTGTTTTGTTAGTGTGGCACTAATAAGATACACATATTTGTGCAGTTTTGTATGTCCAGTTGCCTTTTTGATTAAATAGATGTATAAGTTTTAGACTTAGAATTACAGCTCAGGTAGGCTTTGTTTGTGTGTGTGTGTGTGTGTGTGTGCGTGTGTCCCTGGTTGATATCTAATAAAGTGTAACTTGCGGTTAAGCATCGGTTGTAATTAATGTACTTAGAGCAATCCGTTTGTCTAGTTCCTGATTAAATGGACTACACAGCAACGTTGTATAGATCTAAATTACAATGGAAAACAAAAGCATTGATGCGACATGACAGCACATGGCGTGAATACGCGCACGTCGGCAAAATGAGAGGTCAATATGGTGAAATTCAATGAAAGCAGCCTTTGCCGCTATAATGAACATACCTTTGTTGGTAAGTGGTCAGGCCCTGGACGTTTTGTGGGTTGCCGTTAGTGGCGCCCGGGACTCGTGCAGCCGGCATCCCCGCGGCTCCTGCGCCCGCCGCCGCCGTTACCTGCACGCTGAAGTCCGGGAAGATCCTGATCATTCCTGCGCCGAGCAGCGCACCGCCGAGCGAGTGTGTGTGCGTGTGTGTGAGTGCAGCCTGTCCTCCGGCCGAGCAAGTCACAGCGCAATCCCATTAGTGACGAGCACGGGCTGCTGGGCCATTCTCGCGCTTTTGTGCGTTGAGTGGAGACTGCTGCTGCTTTTAGGCTCGCAGTGGCATTGAGGGGATGCTCAGCGGAAACGCGCCGTTACGCGTCAGGAAGGAAAGTTTCGACTGGATGCTGAAGCTTGTCCTTTCACAACGTAGGGTTACTTAACCACAAAAAAAATGAAATGCTGCATGCTGTGCATATGAAACAAACTGCCGTAGATGTTGAAAGAACCTGCAAACAGATTGGGAAGTGCCAAGAGTGAACTTTTCTACCGACTTCACATAAACGGTAATTATCTGTAAAAGACAACAGCGGACGCTTTAACTATTTTGGAAAACAGCGAGTTTGTTGAAGAAGCCACCAATTAGGCCAGTAAACGTCCCTTTGCGAGTTCTAATTCAGCACATCCTAACTGGGTAGGGTCTACAGAATGTTCTGGAGCGAAAAGGTCGCCCCATAGAAAAATAAGTGCGTGTACACTATGTCCAATTTCCTTCCTCGCGTAAAGATTGTAACGACTCGTGCAGACAGCCCAAAGGAAACTAATCAATTCTAAGGTCAGTTTTCATGAGAGCAAACTGCAGACGTTAAGTGCGAGTCTGAAAGCCAGCTAAAAGTCCAAAAATGAATCGCGATGACGTATTCGACTCGCCCTCCTCTGTGTTAATGCTTTCAAGTTTGTACGTGAATCATCTCGAGCTTTTCCTCTCGCATCAGCTGTACGCGACACTGTTACGGCGCGTCAGTTGTCTAAATGTGCTGTCTGAAGATGCTAAGCTGCGGTGTACAGCAGTGCGTTTACTGGTGTGTGTGTGTGTGTGTGTGTGTGTGTGCGTCTGTGTGTGTGTTCTACCGCTGAAGGTGTTGTTGTGTGAGATCCGGAGCGCGTGGGAGCGGATGTATGAGCCGATTAACTGCGCCGCGCGAGCGGACAGGGAGCGCGCACTCGCCTTCAGCAGCCAATCAGGCGCAGGCACGTGAACGCGCACTGGCTACTGCGGCAGTAACCCTTTGAAAACCTGACTAGTGGCTGCTTTATTATTTTATGTTGAATTACAACAACGTGAAACTTTCAGACTGTAAAGAAATATCCATCATATCTCATACTTAATAATTATAAGAATCATAAAATGGAACAGCCATACACACGCACCGGCCACTTTAATAGGAATAGCCTTATTATTCATAGTTATCCAATCAACCAATCATGTGGCAGGAGCACCATGCTTAAATATACACGAGCTTCCGGTATTGCCCGGATTGTTGTTGGTGCCAGACACTCTTGGGATTTGTTAAAGGACAACAGACTCTAAAGTGTTCACAGTGCAGGGGAAACTATCCTGCTCTACAGGCAGGAAAGCCTTGCTGAAGAGAGAGGTCAGATTAGTATGACCGGAATAGTTTTAGCTTTCAGTTAGGAATTAAAGTTAAATCATGTAAGCAAGATGGAAAAATCTTTTCAGTTGTGGTGAGTCTGTGTCTCTGTAGCCTCATATCTCATATGTTTTCTTGAAGCTGGCATGGTCTTCTGCTGTTGTAGCCCATCCACCTCAATGTGTGACGTGCATTTTGAGATGCTTTTCTGTTCACCACAGTTTTACTGTCTGAATCTGAAAATCCCATCAGTTCAGATTGTCAGTTCCTGAAAAACTTAAACCAGCCCATTTGTCCCTGATAACCATAACACAACATCACTGCAATCATGTTTTTCCTTGTACTGATGTCTGATTTGAACATCTTTCAGTTGAACCTCTTGACCTGTATCTGAGAGATTGAATGCATTGCACTGTTGCCACTTGATTGGCTGACTGATTAATTGCATGACTGTACAGATCTCCGGTGTATGTATGAGCATATAACTGACACAGTGCTATTATTTTTCAAGGCTATGATGCAGACTTTGTTCTCATTAATGTAACAAGAATTGTTTCAGACTTTGCTGTTTGTTTGCATTAAGTATTTGGCAGCCGTGTGTAAGGATTTGGTAGTCAGGCTTATAAGGCTTTTAGGCTTGCTACACTGTCTATACGATGCACTTTGTAGGTGTGCAATTACTGACTGCAGGTGTGTTGCTATACATAATTTGTCAGCTCTTGTCTAACCGTACAGAAATGATGGTGCGCCATTCTCTACACAGCAGTAACAGTCATGGTGGTGGCTCGGTAATGTGATATGTGTGTGTATCATGCACAGGAGTATTGCTGGGGTTTTTTTTAAACATTGTGTACAGTGCAAAACAGTTCATTTTGAAACATTTTGAGTTACAAATTCTGTGAAACCAGTGCTATTGTCCCGTAGAGAAATTGAACTTTATATGTGAATATATTACAGGAGACATTTCATATACCCTAATGTTTTTACACATTTTTCACATATAGAGCAACGAAAGCATGTGCCGTACATGTGTTAAAAGTAATGTGAAAGTAAATTAAATAAAAACTCTTGCGCTACATGTGGAAAATGTGTGAGGATTTTGGACCATGCATATTATCTTGCACACATTTTCACATATAGTGCAAGTGGGGTTTTTTTGCTTTCTGCAGGATTTCTTTATTTTCATGTATTTTTTTTTTTTACACCTGTAAGGGCTTATGGGTATTTTTCAGTTCTCCCAAGATTCATTCATTGTCTACCGCTTATCCGATCTATTCTCGGGTCACGGGGAGCCTCAGGCGTCATTGGGCATCAAGGCAGGATACACCCTGGACGGAGTGCCAACCCATCACAGGGCACACACACACTCTCATTCACGCATGCAATTACACACTACGGACAATTTAGAGATGCCAATCAACCTACAATGCATGTCTTTGGACTGGGGGAGGAAACCCCCGAGGCACGGGGAGAACATGCAAACTCCACACACACACATGGCGGAGGCGGGAAAGCATGAGATGGCGAAATGCAACATTGCATGTTGTGAACACATGATCACATATTATTCACATCATCACATCACATAACCGTATAATCACAGCTGAAATGTATGATATTTTTTCTCCTTTTATTATAAGCATTTCACACATTAGTAGGCTCTTACTAGATTAACTAAATGCAAAATCCAGACTAGACCAGGTAAAGTACACTAAAGTAGAATTTTTATATCATTTAAAGTGCACGCAAATTACTAATGATTCTGATTAGTGATGAGGACACACAGTACTGTTTATAAAGAAATTAATGAAAATGTCTCAGTGACTCTTAGGTCCTTGAACTGTCATCGCTTTGAAGGTGATTGAGTGTTTACCTATAAAATATTCCAAAATGCAAATATGGAGTTAATGGTCATGAATCTTCCACTCTAGCATGCTTGTCCTTTGACAAAGCAAAGGCTGATATCAACATACAATATATTTTAGGTCATTTTTATCATATATTTACAGGTTTTTAGTAGTTTTAAAATAAATACATACATCTGAAGACAGGAACAAGGAGCCCTTGAAAATAATGGTAAATATCAGCTATTTTTCATATGACAGGCAGATTTATAATAGTCAGGTGGCATATTTAAGTTCCCTTTGCACAACAGATGACTTCTTAAATGTGTTTAGGCTATGAGAGAAAATGAGGGCTATAATAAGAGGCTCCATGATAAAGCTGCTTGTACTCTCTGTACTAAGGTACAGTTTACAGGGAGAATAATTCACTTCCTATCTCTTAAATGAAAAAATGCTGCCTTTGATAATGAGTTGACATGATTACATAGCAATAAAGAGCCTCACCTGAGAGACAGTAAATGGAATACCTCTCTGTAACCATGTCTAATGAAACCACCTTAATAAACAGGCCAGAGAAGCACCTCCACTTTACTGCTATTTTCCTCAGATGGCATCAAATAGATTGTACTGGAAGGTTTAAACTGACACTGCAGGCTCTGATACAATTAGATTAACACTTTCTTCTGTTTACTTCCCAGGGTATTTGCACTGGTCTGTATTGCATTTATTTGTCTGCAGCTCTTCGCTAAACTACACGAGACAGATCCAGGGGTGTAGCTGGCCTCCCACGTCCCGTAGCTGGGCTGGTGGTGTACATCCACCTCATGAGTACACTAGGAATCAATAATAGGCAATGCTGCTGTGAACATACAGCCTTTTTTTTTTTAACTATTGTGATTATTAACCTGCTTTTAAATTTCTAAATTTGCGTTTTGTAAGATACACTTCCAAATATTATCTTTGCAAATAAATATTGCACTAATTTATTCACATAAAATAATGAATAAAAGATCTTTGATATTATCTTTGATATTATCCTAGCCTCCATCCTGAGTTTTCATGTTCTCCCTGTGCTTTGAGGGTTTCCTCAAGGTACTACGGTTTTCCTCTCCCAGTCAAAAGACATGCTTTGTAAGATGATTGGCATCTCTAAATTATCTGTTGTTTGATTGTGTGTGTAAAATTGTGCCCTGTGATGGTTTGGCACCTCCCCCCCCATACAGGGTGTCCCCTGTCTTGTGCCTCGAGTCCCTTGGGATAGATGCCAGGTTCCCCGCAACCCTGTGTAGGATAAGTGGTACATAAAATGGATGAATATCATCTAAAAAATTGTTGCAAACCTGAAAAATAGATTTTCAAAAATGGAACAGTTGTAGTCTATGACAAAAAAAATCTACACACCATTTATGACATGTCTTCTCAGAACATGCATGATCCACCCCCCACCAAGGATTATGTCCGAATCCTGCAGTAGGGCCTCCTCACAGAGACAACGACACAGTGCCTGCCATTCTACCCCAAACCACATGTTGACAAGTCAGCTTAATGTGAAGCAGTATAAACTGTGATTGGGGCTGACAGTCCTGCTGTTTGTCCAAACTCTCTCCATCTCACACTCCTCGCTCATCCTCAAAGAGAAATCTCTCCCCTGCTGACTGAACAAACTGCAGACGAGTCTCTAACCCACAGAGCTCCTATTTATGTTCTTCTGTTTAGTTTTTTTTTCCCTTTCTGAGCCCGAGTTTCTCCAACTCGATGTCTATCAGCTGAAGGTCCATGCTGAATGAATTCAAGGACATATTTAGGAGGAATTCTGAGGTTTTACAACCAGTTGCCAGTCATTTTGCTTATCAGAACTTGCCAGTGTTTTACCCTCACGAGTGTCTATAGTGTGATAATTCTGTCAATCATAAGGTCATCAATATATTCACTATCTTAACTGGATAATTAAAGCTGCAACTCTGTATTACTTTTTCTTTTCTCCTTGCTTTAAAAGAAAGATTGTCGTAATGTGAATATTCTCGTTGCTTTGTTCCCAGAGAAATAAGTGCAGCTTTATTGTATAATGTGACCTTGATCGCATATATTATTTCTAATTCTGTCATTGTAATTCAAAGAAATTATGAAATATGTATTAATTATATTTATATAATTAGTGATGTTTAATGAATGTGTTTTCAAATGCAAACAATTTTCTGTTTGAAAGTTTACACAGGTTGATGTAATGAGAGTATGAAACCTGTTAAATCTGTTACAAAAGCATTTCACTCTTACCTTGTTCTTCACTAAAAAGCTATTCTGAAAGCATAATCAGCATATAAATGATTGTTTTATTCATTACTGATTGCACTGCTTAAGAGAATAATTTCCCCCTTTTGGTAGATGTGGATGTATGGGAGATTTAATAATTTTTACCCTTTGCATATTAGAATTAGATTTTCTATGACTTTTTTCTGTTGCTGATTGATTGGGCAGGTCGCTTTTAAAAAGCAAAGGGCCAAAGGCTATCAAAAGTTCATCTTTTTCTTTAAATCTGTAATTCTTTTTGAAAGATTGCTCCCCTGTGTTTGTAGGGGAACACCGAAGTTCAGGATAGATGATGAATTAACTGTTAGGAAAAATTACAGACAGTGTGCTGGGGGAAAAAAATCCTTCGGAATGGAAATGATTGATTGGGAGGTCCTGTGGAAAACGACATCATGGTTTTTATTTATCCTGGATGATAAGCTTGCCCATGCCCTTCCACACCACTCTGCTATTTTACATCGGATTGTTTCTCAGCCAGCTTTGATGACATGCCTGGAATCCAATCAGCTAACCCTCAAATTACATGAACAGACTCAACACATTCTTTAGTGTTTTAATGGGGCCAGCACCTCTGTCATTCGCTCCTCTCCCTCAATCGCTCTCTCGCTTTGCACAACGTCTCGTACTGCCGCTGTCTGAAGAATGTGATGATCTACCACCAAGACCTCACCTAAATGCAAATACATATTTCAGTATCAGTACCTGACTTTGAGATTAGGTAAATGTAGGATTTGAGCTGAGAACAAAAGTTCAGGTTTGGAGTACCACGCTGTGGTGATGTTCATGCTCTTGTTATAATGCTCATGCAGTTTATTACCATGTCATAATATTGTGCTTAGTTGCTATTTAAATAAGATGTGTTATAGTAGAGTAGTAATAATAATAAGAATAATGATAATCATCATCATTATAATCATGGGGAGCATGTTTTAGTGCCTGTTTAGTGTTTCTATACTTCTGTAAAGCTGCTTTGAGATAAAGTCTATTGTTAAAAGCGCTGTAATAATAAATATAATAGAATTGAATTGAATTTAGTGGCCAGAATGTTCTCCCTCCAGGGTTAAGGGTTTCATTTTCTTTAATTCCTGTCTCAGCCCTGTGTCTTTGGCGTTTGCATGTTCTCCCCATACTTTGGGGTTTCCTTGTGTACCTAGGATTCCACCCCCAGGCTGATTGCATCTACACTGTGTGAGTGAGTGTGTGAGTTAGTGATAATCATCAAACTACCACTATATTAATAATAAAGTGTTGTAGCAGGTACCATTTCTGCCTCATGACTCCAGCTCCCTGAGCTCAGATTATTGTCTTTAGAGTTTTGAATGTTATTCCTGTGTTCATGTGGGCTTCTTTTTTCTCCTAACTCCCAAAACATACAAGTAGCTGGATTGACTATGCTGTAAATTGGCAGTATGTGTGAATGAGTGTGTGAGTATATAAATGTAAATGCTGCGGTACCCTACAATGGACAGGCATCCCATGCTGAGTGTGCACTGTTTGGCGCAACATTTGTGAACACCTGTCCATCAGATCCATGTGCATGTCCAAAACAGGTTGGAAGCACACAACTGTAAAAGATTTCTTTGTATATCCTGGTTTTACAATTTTTCTTGCTGGAACTAAGAGATCTGAACATGTTCCAGTATGGACAGTGTCCCTGTGCACAAAGCAAGCTTTTTGATGGCATGGTTTACCAAGGTTGCAGCTTCACCTCAACTGACCATTTGGGATGGACTGGAATGCTGACTGCACCCCAGGCCTCCTTACCTAACATCATATCCTGATCTCACTAATGCTCTTGTGGCTTAATGTGGCTTAACATAAACCCCTCCAAAATCTAATGGAAAGCTGTCCCAGAAGAGTGGAGCTTATTATAGCAGCAACAAGGAACTAAATCTGGAATGGGATGGTCAATAAGCACATATAATTGTAATAATTAGGTGTCCACAAATTTTTTTCCACGTAGTGTTTTCCTGTCTCACGTCCAGTGTTCCCAGTGTAGTTTCAGAATCATCTTTAATGCAAATTACTGTGGCTTTACATGTACAAGGAATTTGTCTTGGTGTATTGGTGCACAGTAGTGTAAAGCAAGGCTAAGAAAACTGAAGAACAATCTAAAAATATAAAAGAAAAATCTAAGAATTTTAAGCAAAAAGAAATAATAGCGCAGTATAATAGTATATAAAAGTGAATGAGTATAAACATTAAATTATAAATGCTACATTCAGTGCAGACGGAAACATTAAATATACATTATAGTTACACCAGTGCAAATGCTCGCAGTTTCCACATCCACTGTGACAACAGTAATAAAAGCAAGTCTGTAAGTTTGAGCCAACACTGGCCAGTAGCTCTGATGGACACTTACAGTATTTTAAGCAAGTTTCTTTTACCTCATGCCTTTTATTAGCCCAGTATAACTTTGATCCATAAAAGCTGCCAGGGTCAATGTCATTCTGTTGAGTAGTTTTTGATATATAGGCATCTGCCCTGATGACATGCTGCATTTAATATTCTGTTTTTACATCATACCTTCCCTTACTGACTGACACCCAGCAACACTGAAGAGACGAGTGTGGAGGGTCACTGTGAAAGAACATCAGGGGAACCAGATGTTTCAAATATAAGCGATAAAAATCCCTATAGGTTAAAAAGAAATGATTTAAAACAACGTATGTATTCCTTCTCAATGTGTTTAGTATATGATATCAATCAAAAGTGCAACTTTCTGTCACTGTCCATTGCATTTAAAAAAAACCTGATAGCATTTGAATGTCAGTTTCATGTTTTTTTTTATCCCTCAGTGATATTCATGTGGAAAAAAACTTCACTTTTTTGTCATATAAAGTCGCGTAATCAAGTATGATCTTTTCAACAAAGAACATTTGACATGATATTTTTCCATATTCTATGCTTAGCAAGACTCCAAATCAACATTCTGACTGCTTGTAATTGCAAAGGCATCACGGTTCGATACACATGACCTTTACTACCTTTAAAGTAATTTCCATTTCATACAAAATATTCTATTAATTGTTCATTTGATGCAATGTTTTGAAGATAATGTTAGATTCAATTTCCATCCTAATTTATCAGTGCCATCAGTCAATGCAAATCTTTTCCCAAATATTAAAGTGACTTTTACTCTCATCCACAAAACAAGACCATCTTCTGCTGTTTTTACAATAAAAGAAAGCGTTAGTTGTGGAAGTGAATATTTCAGGCTGGTCCGTGATGGCATTTGTTTTCGGGAATTTGTTCTTTATACAGACAATGAAGAAGAGAAAATAACAGTGTATTATGTTGTAAAAGCACTAAGCATACTCCTGTTATATTCTGTGTTCTTCTATCTCCTTAACACCGCCTCGAGAACGTTAAACAAATCAAAACATAAACAATAAGTCAGTGCTGTGATCTGTCATTATGTAGAAATGTGAGGATTTATCAGCCACCTGTCATTACCGTAATGTGGCACCAGTGATCGTGTAAAGCGATAAGAGGCAGACAGCTCTATTACTTACCCCAAAACATTGTTATGCTGAATGAGGGACCAAACACACACACATGCACACACACAGACACACACACAGAACTTCTTCTCTTCATTCTGTATTCGTAAAATTGAATTTAAATTTGTTCATTTCTACTGACTGATTTTGTTCTGATGCAAGCACACACTCATCATCAACAAACAGGCATCTGCTGCAGCAGCCGAGGGCCGATTACAGAGGAGAGCTTATCAGACTCGGCTCGGCAATCAGGAGAGCACTTGATTGGCAGCTGAAGAGTTGCAAAGTTGTGATGCTACTGTATATCCGTATCTCAGAGGACCCCATCGCACGGCCTGTGGAATCATCAACACTTCCTGTAAACAGCACATTAGCCATGGAAATAACCATGTGATGTTTGGAGGCTTCGGGCATCAAGATGAGTGGTTTGATATAGCCTACAGTATGTTGCATAGGAAAAAAGGTCAGGAAAGATTGCAAAGGTAAAGCAAGCTAGGTTGCTTTAATAAAAATCTTTATACATACACGAATATGCATATATCCAGCTTACAATTTTAGGTAAACAAAACATTTTCTCAGCATTACATTCGCTTAATCATGTTTTTTTGGGGGTTTTTTTAGACCATGTGAATGCCTATATATATTTGCTGTAACGTTTTGTAGAAGAAGTATTAACAGAAATATTTTTTACTCAGTGTTTGACAAACTAGAAACATTTACAGGAAATATTTTAAGAAAAGTAGAGTAAAGTACATTTCCACATGTTTCTCCATATTCTCTTTGATGCAGTATTGTTGTAGTATATAGTTATGTAGTAATATTATGCATAATTATTACGTAGTTGCAGTTATATTTTAATAATTTTCTATCTTAGCTTTGTAAGCTTATTAATAGGAGTATTACTATGGAAATTCCATTTTAATTTTATTTATAAAGTGGTTATTAACAATAAGAAGAATAAGAAACGCAGACTATTTTCCAAAAAAAAAAAAAATTATTGTGGTAATATTTTTGTAGCTAAGAAACTATCAAGTACTTTACTTAAAGTTCTGATAACATCTGACACACAGAGTATTGTTTTATAATATTACTACTGGAAGAAATGCACATTTTAGACAGTTTGCAATAAATTATGTTTATTTCTGAAGAGTCGGTATACTCTCAACCATGCAACGTAGCACGTTAAGGCTTATAATAATCCACATCACAGAACAGAGTTGTACACTAACACGAATAATTCATATTGTCATTGTACACCAAGATTTGGAGGTACAGTATACATATATACAGATGCCCATTCATTAGCCTCAACCTTACTCTGGTAAACTCTCTCACTGATTACTGAACAGGAAAAATAAGAAAAGCGTCAAAGTGTTTTTAACAAAAGTTATAAGAAATATCAGCAAGGCACAAAAATGTAAAGTTTAAAACACTTCTTTGAATTTCTCCAAATCTCAGGGATTAAAATAAAGAAACAGAAAAACTCTGAACAGCATCCCATCAACCGGTGGAATATCCATGCCACACAAGCACACCCATAGATAGGGTTGCATAGATAGCTCTCCTCACCACTCATTTAGTTTAACAGTCTGCGGATCCGGGCTTCGTCTGCTAAAGCGGCTTACGTACAGTGGAAGTGAGTAAAACTGGAGCTGCTTTTCAGACTGACTGAGACAAATGTTACACACTGTATATGTGGTTTAAATGTGGAGCTCTACAATGTGCTGCACCTTAGATCTGACTCTCAAATTGCAAATGACAAATACAGATGTGCAAAGCAAAGTGCAGGGATTTTGACAGTGAGAGCTACCGTGTGTGTGTGTGTGTGTGCATCTCGCCATGTTTGGTGGAAGACGATGAGGTAGCTCAGTCCAGGATGAGCAGTGAGTACAGAAGAATGGTCTTTGGGGTCAGTAGTAGTCAGGAGTGAGCACTGGAGCCGTATTGCAGTGCTAGGTGAAAGGTCCATGCGCCAGGATCGAGGTACAATCCCAGCTCGCAGAATAACTATGTAGCAACAGAGCCACTAAAATCAGTGCCTACAGGCAGGGGTAGCATGATTTCCTGAGAGTCTCTAGAAAAAGAAAAAAAACAACAACAACAACAACAATACATTTATTCTGTAAATTATAAATAAAGAAAGAGCCAAGTTAAAAGTTTTTTTCTGGTTAAAAGTTTGACTGTAATTTATCTTCCTATCCACTAGAGGCACTGCAAAGGGGAGTGGGGAGGACAATTTATTCACAAATGTACTTTGTAATCCATCACAATATTTCAAGTACAAGAATCTGTTTCGTTCTAAAATCACACACAATTTATCTAAAAGAAAGAAGCAGAATAATTTATTACAAGTCATTAGACACTGGAAACATTCGGGATCACTCTGGCATTCTGTCATTGTTATTGTGTTGTTTCGACTTGGTCAGACTTCTACTTGCCGTGTTTAAAACCTGCTTCTTCTGGGTTAAACAGAGGGTTGAAGCTAGGTTAGGAAAGTTGATTGGTGCAGTCTGTGTGCTACTTGATTGCAGTGAGCAAGCAGTGCTGACTACTTTGTTGCTCTGGCTTCTTTTACTTCAGAACAAATCATTGCCAAGAGACACGTCCTGGCTTGGTGACAGAGAGGACAAGACCTACTGGACACATTACTTTTGCCAGCCTTCAGAGAGTCCTGTTTTTCATTGCCCTCTCCTAATTTTCACACAATTCTCTTGTATTTCTGTCATTTGAGGCTGTTCAGCTTGTTACAGGAATCTACCCAGTGATTTGATCTTTGAAGAAAAAGCATTTTACACTGATTGTCCAAGTCAATACTCAGGGTGGTGTTTTTGTTTTATCTCTTCGACTGATTTTTTTTTCTTTTGATTATCTGAAAGTGGTTGCATCCTTCAAAAAAAATGTCATTTATAAGCATTTGACGAAAAATCGAAGAGTGACAGATATTTAATTGAAGCTTTTTTTTCTCCCCTAATAAATAAGTGCTTACTCGTTTTGCATATTATTTTGTACTTTTTCTCCACAAACAAGAATCAAATCAGCATGCAAAGTCTCGCATATCCCATGCTATCGGATGGGTTTGGAAAATCTCCCAATTTCTAAGGTTTCAAGGTTGCAAGTATGTGGTATACAGATGTAATGACTGATTTTCAGACCAATTTCCTAGTACGGTTGTCATCATATATAAAGTATAGTGGACTATAATTTAAAGCATAATGTGGCCCAGAGTCAGACAATGCATTTGCGTCAGCAGCATCAGAATAAGCCTGTGAGGTCGGTGCAGAGAGCATTTACAAAGACGCTGGGTGAGGAGAAAAACACATTCTCATTGCAAATTTGCTCTTTGGAAAACCACACTAATGACAAATAGGAAGGTGCTTAGTTGCAGTATGGAATGATGTGGAAAATGGGGTGCTTACAATGCGCCACAAGATGTTGAAAAGACCCATCAGCCATTATTCACTGATATGACAGAAGAGGCCTAGGGGGAGAGGCTGTGCGGCTGAGTGTGTGTGTGTGTGTGTGTGTGTGTGTGTGTGTGTGTGTGTGTGATTTTGCACTGATGCATGACCTACAATACGAACCTTGGCCTGGGGTCTGCTGTTCGCTCCACTCCTCACTGCCACAGCGCTGTCTGAACGCCGCGCACTGTGCAAAACCCTACGGTCTGTCTCCACCGGTCCAGCACCACGCTCTGACCTTGCCAACTGAGAAAGTGATGAAAAGATAGAAATGATGATATCACAATAACGATGGAGAGAATGGCTTATGTTTAAATGCTCCAACTTTCAAAATTTTTAACTTCTAAACAGGTGGCATTCAGACTGCACGTATCCAGCATGTCACTCAAATATCATTATCATCGCATTTTCACATCAATGATAGTTTACACTGTCATACAGTTATGACTGCATCAGTGGTCAAATAATCCACCATCATCTGACAGGTCTATATCCTACATTTAGTGAGCTAAAAAGAAACTCCAATGAGAGAATGATTACTTACTTTCTCAGGAACCCCTAAAGAACAGTTCGACTCTACTTCACTGACTGATTAAAAAGTCAGACTCTACTAAATGCTAAATAAATTCTCATGAATCATTTCAGGTCTTTGCCTCATTCAGACTTAGAGCATTCACATTCATGTTTTTGGCATCAATGATTAACTTGAAAAGTACCCACTTAATTCACCTAATATAAGGTCAAACAACAGATTTGCAGTGAAAGCTGGAACAGAGCAGTGGGGAAGTTTGCATATGAAATAGAAAACTACTTAAAAAGAACACAAATACATGCTAATTCAGTCATGAAATTAAGTAATGATTCCTGCTGTAGTCTTGCTTATGAATCATAATATAATCTGACTGATTATGATTATTCTGTTCTGTAGACCTTAAAATTTTAAATCTACGCCTGCAAATCCTTATTCCATTAGTGCTTCGGGGGGCAGGAGGAGGGAAAAAGGGGGTGGGGAAGGTGGGAGGGAGAGAACACAAATCCTTCTTAAATATTTAGTGAATGAGATGGAAGAAATGCATCCAGCTCTCATTACAAGCAAATAAAGCCCGGTGGAAGGTCTAACCGTACCTGTTTAGGAGTAGACTTGGCTTCCTGAGGAGAGCTGCGCCCTTTTTTGACATTCTTCTGTTTCATCCACTGTGAAGCATCACCTCTTTCATCCCTATCACTTTTTCTTATCGGGGGACAGTTAATTTTAGGATTAATATAGAGTCCGCTTTCCTCTTTTAAAGGATTTGTACTGGAGCAAGAGACTCTTATCTTAGTCATTACAGGGGAAATATTGGATTCAAGCATTTTAGTATCTGCAAAACATTCAACAGTGTCTATCACGGTTTCACATGGTAAAGGATTAAGATAAGGAGCCTCATTATGGCACTGTGGCTGGGTTCCAGCTATACTTCCTGGAGAAATACTGTGTGCTTTTTGGTATTCATTACTGGGTGGTGGAGGTGCTTGGCTCAAGGGACAGAAAGGTTCTATTATTTTGGTGCTGCGTCTCATGGGCCTTTTGCTAATGGACATGCTGTAGCAGAGCGGAGGCCCTAAATAGACTTCTTCTGTGCAGGCCGCAAATAGAGGCTCTTCGTCACGGATTTCTGGAGTTCTGGAGAGGACTGGGGTGCTGCTCTTTTCCTCTGTGCAGGTACTGACCTCACCACAATCACTATCATGAGAGGAAAGCGATAAGTACGAGTAAAAATCACCCTTGCGTAGATTGATTGGCCGATGGGAATGTTCCAGGACTTTCTCTTTGATCTGGGAAGTTGAGGTGGGACTAGAGGATTCCTGAGGTTGCTCTGCTTGGACATCTTTAGTTTTCAGGGCCACTGATGTCATGTCGATGATCTCCATCACAAAGCTATGGACATCCTCGCTCTTCTCCTCTTTAGAAGGAAATGGCTGGTGGCTACAACAGTCCGATAAGCTCTGTCTGGTATCTTCACGGACATTGTCCAGGGAGGAAGCTGACTGCTTCTGGGAGCTCACGTGAGCTGTTCCCAGCATGCTGTGGTGAGACGTGGAGCACTCTTCTACTGGCGACAGAGAAGGGGGTGGATGATGGGAGCTGTGGCAAGGTAGTTCTCCCTTCAGCTGACTTTCCAAAGAATTTTCTTGGGACTGCAAACTTATCTGACCAAATGAGGATGGGGAGGGTGTGGCTACCATGCTCATTACATCTCCCTTTAAATCATCCATTGTGTAGCAATCCTTGAATGATTCTCCTTTCTTAGTAAAAAGACTCCCTTCCTCTCTGAGGAGCTCATCCTCATCCTTCCCTTTGATGTGTGAGCTATCCACATTGCCGTTCTCCATGTCATCAACAAAACTGCTGATGTAATTTTTGGTAGCATCCACACGGTTGCTGTCCACCTCCTGTTTCTTGAGGCCACCATTTTTAACATTGGAGTTTGCCTCCAACAGCTTCAGAGCAGCCTGATTCAAGGAATGACGATCACTGACAGCCCTCACAGGTGACAGGATCTCTCTAGACAGAGATCCACATTGCAACTCATCTCCAAGATCTGCCTCATTTCTTTCTCTGTTATGAGCTCTAGGTTTGACCCAGCTCTGAAACTCGCCCTTCATGTAGTCCAGACCCAGTGCAAATGTGCCCTCTATATACTCTTCTTCAGAGGTAATACTGGAGTCTTCATCATCTTTGATGCCCAGCTCTTCCTCGGTAAGAGTGAGAGTAGAACTGGAAAGCAGGTCGCTGTCGTCCTCATCATCAGTGCAGGCTGAGTTACATGACACATTCACCACCATGCTGACACTGGCGTCTGTCTCGTCTGTCAGCTGTTGGCTGCGGCTATGCTTCCGGAAGGATGCATTGGAATTGGCAGCCAAGCAGCGTTTTTTCTGCACAGCGAAATCCTCAGAAGCTAGTGATGAGTCGTCAATGCTGCTCAGCTCTGTGAGAGAAGCTGCCAAACTCTCATTAATGGAGGAAGGGGCACCCCCTGAACGGGGTCCCCGTCCCAGAAGATGCAGAGAGCTGCTTGGAAGGGTAATATCAGAAATGCTCCGGGTGATCTTCTGGGCAAGAGGAGTCTGGATGTTTTCAAGTCGCTTCAGCAGCTCCAGAGTTCTCCTGCTCAGCTCCCCGGTGGTCTCTGTGGCCAGGCCTAAGTCTCCCAGGCTACTCTGACTGCCTGCTTCTCCTGAACTCTTACATGGAGCGAGCCAGCTCTCCAGGGACATGCTACGTGTAAGAGTCTCTTTGGCTGATGGAAATAATTCACCCACTGCATAGAGGGAATCTAGGGAAGACCCCTGGGATAAGTGAGCAGATTTTCGGACCTTCCCCTCATCATCATAAGCAGCACTGAAAGCTCCAGTTTCATGGCCCTCGTCCTCAGATTCAGGACTGAGACAGCGCCCATTAATGTAAATCTCCACTGGTTCATTTTTGTGCTTCCTTCTTCCCTTTTCAGATTCCTCTCTTTTTTTCTTTCCAATAAAATATTGTTGGTCCTTTGTCTCCTTCGTCAAACTGTCTCCAAGCTCAGCACACTTGTTAGCACGTTCCAGTATCTTATCTATGTCTTCATCTAAGACTCTGTCTATACAAGGTGAGTCTGGATGAATCAGGGGATTAAGAGTAACTTGAACTTTTGGATCATCACTCTGATAAAGCAGACCGATCTCAGAATTGGCTGTTGTTTCCGTGTCTCCTTCACTGACTATTCCACTCTCACTTTCTGATCTCCTGGTTAAATCTGTCAGCACTCCCTGTTTCCCACTCACAAGCCCTGCTATGATGTCAGGTAGCGACTCCACCGAGGAGAAAGAAGAGTCCTTGCTCAGGCTCTTTAGCAGCGGCTGCTTCTCCTTGGGTTTGGCTTGGGTATATGAAAATATCTTTTGATTGTACTGCGGTTGTTGGTACAGTTCAAAACTATGTAAACTGAACACCTGATAAACACGGGGAATTGGAGGATTAAACTGAAGCTCATTCAGGCTCATTCTGCTCTGTGTAGGGCAAGTTCCACCTAAATGTTCCTCCTCGTGCTTTTCTGAATGGCTTTCTTGATCACTTTCCTGTGACTCCATATTAACTATGGTCATATCCATCTCATCCCATTCCCAAGAGTCCTCAGACGAGCCACGGAGATCCATAAGTGATGGTTCGATCAGGTTCCTGGGAACCTGTGTAGGGACAAAAAGCACTGGTATAAAATATAAAAAGCGGGAATATTTAATTTAACTGCATAAGTATATGCCATACACAGATTCCTGATCTTCATGAGCTAGTAATCAAATTTTAATGAGATCAAAAGCACCACTAAGCTGTGAAACATTTTTGCTGTTTAAAAATTCTGCTTAGACCCATGAATTCTACATGGGATACAATTAAACAGATTGCTTGCCTCCTTATTAATGAGAGAGGTCTATTTATATTATCCTTTTATCTCATTAATCTAATAAACTGGCAAATCTAACACTTGCTTTGTATGTCATACACTGCATATAATGAATTTTTATTAGATTTCTGTTTATTCTCTTCTTGCTGATAAGGGAAATACTTATGATGAAGCTTGGATTGCTAATGCATGATAAAAAACCTTCAACAGTGAGAACAATCAATCAGTGTAATCAAATAGAAAATCATTTATTCCAGCTGCCTCAGCTTGCATTGTACTACAACTGCACCAAAAGCAGTTTAAAACTAGATTCCAGCAATAACCTTCCTTTGCCATGAATAGCAAAATATGCTCACGCAATGTCATAAGGACTTGGTAAATAGGGCGTAAAGGAGATATGGAGGTCTTTTTTTTTTCATTTCTGAATGGGAATCAGTGGAAGTTAGTTTCAAATGACCATCTCTATTGTCAAAAGTCAAGTCAAAGAAGCTTTATTGTCACTTCAACCATATATAGCTGATGCAGTACATGGTGAAATAAAACAACGTTCCTCCTGGACCAGAGATGCTACACATAACAAAACAAAAAGAAAAGTACAGGGTGACGCGGACAAACATGAAGTTAAACTAAGGTGCAGAATTCTTGTTAAACTAAACATACAACATAAGTGCAGGGAATGACGAGACAGTGCAGACAAACAAGACACATAACGCCGACTTGTGCAAAAGAAAAAGAACGGTGTTGTACACTGAGTGCAAGAATAGCAGCAGAGATAGTTATCACAGTTATAATATTTCAAGTTATAGTGCAAATATTAAGAGTGACGTGTGCATGTAAACAATATCAGGTGTGTGTGTGTGAGTTCTGATTCAGTTCAGTTCTCTATTGTTGACCTTCATATAAAAAATGGCGTTATAAAACATAGCTCTTAAATAAAAAAAAAGTATGGAACTGAAAAACTTTTTCAATCCTCAAACATGGAGAGCAAATCGAACCAAAGTTTGTCTTCGAAATCTTTCAACAGAAGGCCATTTTTATCATTGCACACAGAGCACTGTATTAACAAAAACAGACCTTCCCTGCTATTTTTCTTCTCCTTTTCTAAACACTTTCCAAAGTGAAATTGCTCTTCAGTCCTGCAAGGTCAGAGCTGGAGAGGGCCAAGTCGTTTGTCTTGCTTGTGTAAATGAGAGCAGATAACTGAGTGGACATCCACAAACAGGTCCCTAGGTTTCTCTGTGTGCTGCACACCGGCTCCACAGAGGCCTGCTGCTGCCACACAGGAATGCACAGCATCTACATAACAAAAGCCTAAATCTAACTCTCACATTTAAACCACTGCTATCCAGTTACTATAAGTCAGTAGTTGGGTGTTTGGTTTTGGAGATGGGTTGGAGGTGGTGGAGAGGGGGTGCTGTTTATTTTGCAGTAAACCTAATGTGGTTTAGGAGGAAGGCTGAATGTTGCACACATGTCCTGGTTGTAGGTTAGCGCATTATATGGTGTTTGATTACTTAGTGCATTAAGTCAATTATTGCTCTGTAATATACTGAGTCTAAAATGTATTATTGAATAATAGTATGTGGCTACATTTCCTACCTTATACATCATCATTATTGCTCCATTATAGCTGCGCTGCTCTATATTACTGCTACGATATTTCTAGCTGAGAAAAAAAAAACACTTAGGCTCTGTGGGTTACTGAGTTGAGTAAGGAATAAATTGACCCTTATAGAGCCAGTTTAAGAGCTGGGTAAAACACATACTGAGAAAATGAATAGCTGTAAGTGTAATAAGATTTACTGAAGGTACTATATATGGTAGTGTTGTTTTCTTTGTGTCATCACGGGGTTATTTATACACGGAATGCACACATCATTGACTACATCTATTAGACATGAGTGAGAGGGGATTTGCAGCTGAAATGTTTATGTTGGCTATGATATATTCATAGCGATGCAGTTTGTCTTCTTCACTGGTGTGGCTTTGCAGATCCCTCATTGCACATGATGTCTGCCATGAACACGGTTATAACACATTATTGGCTATTTACCGACAAAGCAAATGTAGCTGTCATGTACGTTTAACCTGACCTGGTCTCGGCCCAGAGTGCGCTTGAGGTGACTCTGCCACTGGAGCACCTGCAAGACGATGGCCTCCCAGCGCCTCTCGAGGTTCACCTGTAGCAGCTGTAGGGATTGACGATCGGCCTCTGAGCTTTGCTCCTCTGGCCCTTCCAGAAGCTTCTGGCACAGGCGCAGTACTGAAGCCATCCCCTTCCTCCGACCTCTCACTTCCATACATAAAGCCTAAAAAGAAAAAGGAAAGAGCTTACTGTAGACATTTTAGACAATATTTGAACCTCTGAATATTTCTTTTTTAATCTAGTTAATATTATTAACTAGATTATATATATTAATCTATAATATATCATGGATTGCTACTGAAGCATTGCTATTGATTTCTAATCTGAGAGAATGAGGTGAATAAAGTAGGAGAAACAGGAATGGGAAGCAATAGAGGTAAGAAGTAATAGAGAGAGAGGGAGAGAGAGAGAGAGAGAGAGAGAGAGAGAGAGAGAGAGAGAGAGAGAGAGAGAGAGAATTGAGCCCTGTACTGATGAGGTCTCCACAACAATCCAGGCTGTCAGGAGCATGTAAATCACACAGTCCCCTCCACCCTCTCCCCCATAAACAGCAGTGAGTTTGATAGTTACAGGCCAAAGCCCCGGTGCTGTGCTCCAGAGCCCGGCTATAACAATAATGAAATGAAATCGCCATAACATACACATTCCCCCAAACAAGAGCAAGCTGCAGAGGTCATTCTGTGTATATGGTGAAAGGGGTTCAGGATGTTGATGGCCTTGTGCCTGTACCAAAGCTCTCTGTAAATATTCAGCGTGGTCCACTCGAATTGACAAGCTCTGCTCCATGTGCGGTATAGGACAAAAACATTCCCAGAACAATTTATGTAAATCCAACCTGCTCTGCTAGGCACTGCCTGTCTCGTTCTTTACATTTTTCAATAAATATTAAACACCATTACATTTAAATTGGATTTTGTTTCTTCAGCAGTTTCGGCCTCTGTTTTAGCATATATTTACAGCTCCCCACATCTTTTAAGCAGGTAATGAGACTGCAAAATGCAATGGCAGAGGAGAGAGGGAGGGTGAGGGAGGTCAGCACATAGAGTGATAGAGTTATCCTGTGGAATGGGAGCTGAAACAGTGGTGCTTAGCAAACTTGGAGACACTCAAAGCTGATGCACAAACAAACACGCACATGCAAAATAAGACAAGCCAGGCATGTAGTTTGTAGAGCCTGCAAAAGTGTGTTCTCAAAATAACTTGCAAACATTTATGTCAGCCTGGCTGGATTCTGTTTATCCTTTTACACAAACAGTTCGTGTTAGTGCTGCGGATGGTCAACATCATTCTTTTTACAAGCACTGGTTCTGTTCCCTCACTGCCTCTACTCTTCATGCAGTCCTTCTCCACAAGGCAAACAATCTAGATGGCCATTTTTCAATCAATACCACAAGTCCACTCATACAGATTAAATGGCACAAACCTGGGGCTATATCATAACACACTGAACAGCATACGGAGCTATTAGACTTCCAGACTCCCCAGAAATCTGATGCTTCATTGTTTCTGCATTGCTGGGCTTCATAAATTTGATTTCTTCCCCCTTCGATGTGTCTTGCCTTATTGACAAAAGGGGCAGGCGGACTACGGTGTGCCAATATTTGCTAAAAAGCTTTTCCAAATACATGGAGCGGTAAAGTGGTCTGCTTTTCGCTGCAGTATGTGAATGTGAACCTACACAATGACTCCATTTCAGACCTACAGGCTGAGTGCTATGGCTGAGAAGCTGGCCGCTGGCCAATGTGTTCTGTTGTCCCAGCCTGATATCAAAAGAATAAAAAGAAAGAAAGAGCGAGAGAAAGAAAGAGAAAGAGAAAGAGAGAGAGAGAAACAAACACAGAAGCCAAACAAGGGAGCCATCTTTCAGTTGACCATTCTCTGTGAAGGAAGTGAAATGAGCAAGCTCACATGAGGCCTATCTATCAGGTGCTTTTTAATAAAGGTATCATCAGATCAGCAGCCACCAAGCATGCACCAGCGCTAAGCCAATCTTCACAACGCTTTAGATGACTATTCTCCTCATCGGCCTGATCTGGCTTCACTATCGCCTTTGCTAAATCCATCTTACCTACTGTATTAATCTACAGGTTTCTCACTATCGGTGCCGGTAATCAAACCCGAGGCACACAGCGGTGGCGTAATGCAGCTGAACCACACAGAGCCTCCAGTAACGTTTCGAACTCCATCACGATATCCTGCACCAAATGAGAATTCCCACACTCCCATCAATGCTTTCTCTTCATCCACTATTTGTCTCTCCCTCCAATGTTCATTCTGTTCCATATTATGAAATATACAATTTTAATGCACAAAAAGACACTTACAAGTCAGAAGGGCTTGGAATTACCAACACACCAAGGCTAATGCTTTTTTGTGAGGATTAAAGTGGCAGATGAGGAGAAAAGAGCCACTCACGCTAGCTGCTTTGCTATGTTTGTTTGTTCATCTCCGCTAAAAGAACGAGTGCACAGTCCATCTCACTCTTTTTTCCACGCCTGCAATTTTAACATTTTCAATTAATCCTGCCAAGATGGAGAAGCGGAGCCAAAACCCCCTCCAGTTAAAGCAAGGACACAGGCATCTCACACTGACAGTGACCCACTGGATATTCAATCAATTACCATTAATTAGAAATCTCTGATTAATTCTATTTGTTGATTAAGTCAATTAAAACCACAAGCACTTGTTATCGCAAATGAGTGTAATGAATTCATGTTGACGATTTGTTCCTAGACGCAGATTCCCCGAGCTCATGCTGCTTGCAGTTTCATCTGTTTGTCACAGAAAGTGTATCATATTCCTCTTGCAGACTTCAAACGACTGCTGCTGCAGTGTAAACAAAATCAACACACTATCGAGCCACAGAAAAGGCGGATTCAAACGCAGACACATTTCGATTAGGTTGAGGGAATAAGGAACACCGCTGACTCTCCTAGGATTCAAACTAACAACCTTCTGCTCACTAGGACAGTAGCAAGCAGGCCACCACAAATCAGTCTGCATTTAAAATATATTCATTACCCTGACAATGCTCCTCCTCCACAATAGCAATATTTAACGCTGGGTGCATTTTTCTAATTACTTTCCCTTTTCTTGTCTAAGAAAACTGACATATTTTCAAGATGAAACTAATGCCTTATGAACAGTGGCCCACCCCTCTGTAATGTGATAAAGCAAACAAATGGCAGAAAAGTGATAATAATACCATCAATAAGGACATTTTCTCATTAGTGTCGGTAAATGAAAGGGAGCAAGCTGGACGTAGAATGAAAAATAAGAATGGGTGTGTGGCCAGTCGATTGTGTGTGTAATGAACAGGCCTCTCAGGGCTGTCACCTGTCTGCTCCCCATTACCTTCTGATAAGACACTAACGCTGTGCTTGGCACTCCCCTATTCGCTAACACCCCCCAGGCCCCCCTCCCATCCCCAGCACCCTAATGCGTTTAGTACTTGCCAAAGAACAGGAGTTCTTTATTCCTAATCATGGAGAAGTATTGATATTATATCTGCACTGTCACATTTCATTAGCCGGACAGAGGCCCCCAGGATGAGGCCCAGGGCCGAGGCTGCACTCTTCTGATCAGCAGCGATGAAAGAGAAAGAGATGGAATCAGACTGACGATGCAACAGAGATTAAACTTTAGATTTAGTATGAAACCCACCTAGAGTTACTTAGTGAGATATTTAAATGGTCTATGTGAACTGAATAATTAATAGAGAATAAAAGGAATACAAAAAAAAACAAGCAATGATTCAATTTTTAGCATTTACATTACTGTAACTTATATTTCAGCGCTAAAGCTTTTTATTTATTGCCAAAATGCAGCATGTGCTTGATTATATTTTTTTTTTTACTTTTTTGACTGTTATAAATATTTCTTTATATGAATATCTTTATTAGACTTCTCTTCACTGCTCCATTAACATCTTGATGCTTTATTCAAAGTATTTATTCAGTACTGGAACAGTTACTCAAAGTAAGAAATCCATTTAAAACTAATGACTTTTTTTTTTCCAACTATAATTAGATTACTTTACTCGTTACTTTCTGCATGAAGTAATTACACTATTACCACATTAAGCGGTGGGACTATAAACTGAAAACAAAAGGATAGCACCTAATTGTGCATTCAGTGTTTTGTTAAGGAAGAAGTAGCCAGCCACAGTAAAAGCTAAAGCAATTTATAGCTCTCTTTGTTCTGAGTAGAATGTAACCAATATTACAGGGTTAAACGATGAGTTACGCTTCAGCTAGTTAAAAACCTAGAAAGTGCAGAATAGAAATCCAGCTTCTGGTAGTTTAGCTTAAGAAGCTTCAGCAGACAGCATGTTAAGTTTACCCCAGACTACTACAAGTTACTTCATGTATCTTAATTGTCATTTAGCTTTAAACACTGGTCATGACCATGTCTTGCAAATCAGCTTTGACAAGCAGTGCAGCAGAGCAGAAATTATGTGACAGATCATGTACAAGTTTTAAGCAGACATTTCTATACTAATTATATGCATAATTCTATGAGCTCAAGTATAGTTAAGTCTATAACATAAGTTAAAATACTATAAAAGCATAAAGGTGTGGGGGGGGGCACAGGACATTTGAATGAATTACATAAAAAGGCTTAAAGCTCCTTTTTTTTTTTTTAGACATCCATCTTTAGAATGCCAGACAGCCAATATATACAGCTGCTGATAAGAAATGACTAATGTTATTAGCGTGAAATGATATGAAATCTGCATTAACTCTGCTGAGGACATTACCATAACACAAAGCTTCTATCTTTCACAGTGACACTGCTCAGGCACAATGAGAGATGCTGTGACACTGTGATGAGTACAATGATCTTCAGTACCACAAATTATTAACACAGATTTAATGAGCAAAATGCTTAAGCCATAATGCCTGAAGCTGGAATACCACAGTTACTTTTCTCTTTGACAGGAGACAGGAGATGTTCGACCCAGAGTGGATTAAGGTGCAATGACGTGTAATTTTATAATCTCTCTCACAATAGCCAGTCAGTATCTTCCCTATATATAAGTGAGTGAGTGTGTGCGTGTGTGTGTAGTTCTTTTAGACATGTATATTTTTAATGCTTTAGAACATGTCTTAGATACTGACAGGTAACAAATGAAAGGAAAAGCCACTAGTATATAATTGTCCTTGAGATATAGTACATGGCCAAAAGCATGTACACACCTGACCAACACATACACATGTAGGTCATATATATATATATATATATATATATATATATATATATATATATATATATATATATATATATATATATATATATATATATATATATATACACCTGTCAGTTTATAGCAGCACTTATTGTTAGCAATAGTCAGTTTCACAAGTATTGTGCAGTCCTTCATGTCAAACTGTGGTGATCAGAGAGAATGATCACAGACGATGATCAGGGCAGCGTAAGATGCGCTGCTTTGAAGAACCTCAGGCTGAATTAACTTCACTGATTGCACTGTTTCTGGCCTATTGGCACAATCTAATGGTCAAGTGTTGTCTAGAACTGTAGCTCATTTCTAACATGATGAAAGCCTGTTGCTTTGGCTGGCATGGAAATGGGGGTAAGTATGATCGTCAGTGCAGCTCTCTTCACCCCTCGCTCTTTTTCTCTCCCTCTCTCTCTTAGTTGTGATGTCTCAGAGAACAGTGGCTCTATTGCAGTGCGGATCTAAGCTCTCCTGCTGCTGCCTTTCAACGTCTCTGCAATCACGCCAACTCTGCCTATTCAACTCATTCATACTGCCAAGCTGAAAGAACAGATATGGCATCATTAAATGCCCTCCTTCCTCCCATTTAATGCCCATTCATCTAGTTTAGTGCAACAGCACGTCTGTAGAAATTGAACTTATCAATATTTCCAGTTCCAGTATTGCTTTTTTTTTTTTTAAACTCCACTCCCGAAAAAAATCAATGCTCGCCTCCATCGCTGTGCAGCATTTTATCAAAGGCAAAGTCTTCGTTCTGGAGCCACTATTTCTGCCCCTGCTCATTTCACTCGGCGTATATTTAAAAGTTTTCTTCTCTTATGTTTGTCACTCAGCAGGGGGAATGTAATCAACTCCACTACCTGTGTTTTGACATGGCTTGATTAATTCCCCCTCGCTGTTCCTCAGGATTTTAACTCAAATAATTATTTCCTATAGATTTTCAGTCAGAGCTCTGACGAGTGCTTTTGCCCTGCATTTATTATTGCAGCTCACATGAAACACTCCCATTTGCAGAACAGGTTATTTTCAACAACATGGCTGTACTTTACTTCATTTCTAACATGTACTCGGTGCTAGAACTAGAACCTTGACATGGAGATGTTGAGCAACATCCAGCTAAGACACATGATACAGAGAGAGAAGCTGAAAGAGATATCAGTTCTGCTTTGGTGGCACTCAAATACAGTCTGTAGAGGAGGACTGTGTGATGAAGTGGAAGGCCTATTTCAGCTTAACAGCAGTCTCCTGTCAAGCCAATGTCTGTAGTAACAGGGCATGACCAGTGCGGTGGCGGTAAAGACCTCCTGATAAGATCTCAGCGGGGTTGCTCTAATCTGTTTCTCTCCACAGCTCTTACCTTGAAGTGCTCCAGCTGCTTGACAGCTTGTGGCTCTGCTTGTGGGTCTTGGTCATGATTTGGTTGTGGGTCGTGCTGTAGGTCTGCCATCGGGGCTTGGTGTGCATCACAGGAGGCATCTGTGTGGCCGTGATGCCGCGTGTCCTCCCGGAGGTTCAGGTTAAAGATGAAGAGCTCAGTGTCTCTGAGCCAGCTCTTCAGCTCCTTGATCTTGAGCTCCAGCTGAGCAACCATGCTGCTGGTGCCTGGAGAGAGCAGCCCACGGGTACCTAGCTCACCTGTACGCACCTCCATGTGCTCTCCAAGGCTCTTCTGCAGACACACATGAGCATATATTCAACTATAAACCAATGCACACACAATAAATCTATACCTGCAAATACAAAAATCCTGATTCAACTCTGGTTTCTGTTTGTTCAGAAAGTAAGGGGGGAAAAAACACAAAACATGACCTCATTTTGATCACAGGGATAACTTGTTCCACCTAAACATTTTAACTAGGATCGAATGAATTGCTTTTTCACGAGATAACACTTTAATTAACTCTAATTTACTTGGATCGAATTAAGATATTTAGAAGTAATTTAGAAGAGACTGCAAAGCTATTACCAAAGTGCCATATGCACTGGATAAGAGGGTTCGTTTCAGCAGCGGGTTAAAATTTCATCGCGCAAAGTGACATTTTAGAAAGACATTGAAATGCTTGTTGAATAGCAAACAATCAACCGCAAAAACACACACCAATGATTTTAGAAATGGGCTCACTGAACAGTTTTCCGCTCCTGACAGTGAGAGAGGGATCCACACCATACCCGGTGTGTGTGCATGTGTGTGTGTGTGTGTGTGAGTGTTTGTAAGCGTGCCTGATCATTCATGGGTCTATGTGTGCGTGTGTGTATAGTGAGTATGTGGCTGTTGTCCCATCTGTCTGACAATTGTACTTTTGTAGACCGAGTGCAGGTTGCAGGTTGAACACTGAGAAGGCAATTGCGAGCACAAAACACTCCATTATCCAATTAATATACACACAGGCGGTGTAATTGTCCGTTCTTTGTGTGTGCTGTGTGTAAGAAAGCTGTAATGGAAACAAATGTGATTATGACTCAGCATTGAAGTGGCTATTTCAGCATGCAGCATCAATTAAGCTCTCAGTCCTGGCCCGGTCCCCCTGAGCCCCCTCCCCGCTCAGTGCTTTATTAACACATCTGTGTTCCTCTCATCCCCGTGCATCATTAATGCTGAGACAATGGACATCAACAGAACAAGCTGTTTTAGAGGCTGTGTGAGAATGGGCTTTTTCACACCAAACCACATCTAAGGTGTTATCTCACAAGCAGCCTTAAAGTTTAGTCTCAACTGGAATCTGCTCTACTTAGAGCTAGAGATGTGGACTGAAGAGAAATATATTCTGAATAAGTGATGGTTCAGTGTAGGCCCACTTTTACTTGCCTCCTGTTGAAATGACGCTGATCTGGCTGCTGGCTGTCAAAACACAGTTACAACTGTGATTAGGCCATATCTCAGAAATAATTCTAAAGTATGTTAATGGGAAGATAATGCAGAATGATCTGTGCTCACAACTGCGTTTTCTATGTTCAACCTGCATCCTCACTCCACCTCCAAGTGTATAATGGTATTACTTGCACATACCATATTATAGATTCTACAGAAGGGCTGCTATTGGCTCTCAACTATCCAGATTCAACATATCACCAGCAAAATGTCAAATGGACAAAATAACCCCAACTACATTTACAGCGTTTGGCAGACGCCATTATCCAGAATGACTTATATTTTTATCTCATTTTTTAATGGAACTGAGCAACTGAGGGTTAAGGGCCTTGCTCAGGGGCCCAGCAGTGGCAGCTTGGTGAACCTTCCAAGCAGTAGTCCAGCACCTTAACCACTACAGCCCCCAACTACAGTCTTTTAAATGCAGGCTTCAACATGATGAATGTGAATTTTCTTTATATCAGCAAATGTATCCTCTTCAATATGTTCCTTGTATTTCTCAATACTTATCAATATTGGAACACAATATTTACAAGATTTACAAGATTAACAGCTTTCTATTCTAATATCTCGTCTATTCTAATATCCCTACTGTTTTTAACATACCCTCGTTTACTTGCCCTTGCCATGTCCCCTTTAGTGGAATCCATGAGACTATCTTCAGGGTTGTTCTATTACTGTTTGTTAGATGACCCCTCAGAGGGGTAAGGGATCGGGTCATACATACTACGAATTTGTCTAGAAGTCTAGACTCACATATTACACACATGCAAGGACATCTTGCATGAACATTACTGAAGCAGTACTCTTGAGTGTGTTGTCATGAACAATATGGTCAGTACTCCTGTCTTTGTCATTACCATCAATGACACTCTTATAGTGTTATTATGTCCAATCATTTGTATCACACCAGGGTCTTGTCTTCTTGTGTATATATATTTGTACAGAAGTAGAAAATAGATTTAATACTTTTTTTTAAAGTGTACTTCAAAAGCATCTTATCCTGTTTAGTATTTTGTTTTAGACATTACTGTTGGCATATTTGTCTGACCAAATGTGTGTCTAATCATATCTAACATCTAATATTGCACAGTTTAGAAGATGACTGGCATAAAATTTGTACTCTAGCATAAATGTAGCTTGTATTTGAAGTGATGTGAGATATACAGTATATGCAAATATATCTGACATCATCAGGGTGTTAAATCCATAACAGAAATGTAATAAGTAAATAATAAGTGAATAAAAAAGGTGAGATGAGAAGCAGTACAAAGTAATTGGCGATGATTTGGACTGTGGTCTGATGAGTGTATTCCTGTCCAGGAGTTCATTTAGGCAAGGCGATTATGCTGAGAGGTCAAAAAAGAGCCCTAATATTCAGGGAGCAACAGAAATATCTCAGTTATTCATCACCTCTCTTTCTCCCTCTCTTTTTTTACTCCTTATCTGAATATTGATAATCGACAAACTCACTAGTGTTTTCAGCTCTTGACAAATGTGGTGAAATCCATGCCCTTGGAGGGTCAAGCAGCGAAAAACAGGAATTTATTGCCACTTTATTTTGTTCTGGAGCAATATGCAATCATCAATTCTTCATAAGCAGCATACTTCAGAGAATGGTCTGTCTTCATAAATGCGACAGAGGACATCAATTTCATTTAATTCACAATTTGTGTCAGCACAGCAGATGCCAATGGCTGACTTGATAGGCTTGTTTAATATGCAATTGAGACGGCGTAATGCACAGCGCAGGGAGCAGGAACGCTCATATTGAACTCTCCGCACCACTGCCGTCTCATTCCTGCCACTAACTCACGCTCCATACCGTCCATGATCGCACACCCACTGCTCGTTTCCAAGTTCGGATACAGCCATTTTGCATAACTGTCAGTGATTATTCTTTTACATATGGCTTTAATTAACACTAACTGCTGCAGCTGAACCGAGCACTTATTTGGTGCTCAGATAGTTCAGCTACCGGATAACGACGCTGTTGCTAATCTAACTA
The DNA here is from genome assembly GCA_033459395.1 of Hemibagrus guttatus. NCBI lineage: Eukaryota > Metazoa > Chordata > Actinopteri > Siluriformes > Bagridae > Hemibagrus > Hemibagrus guttatus. Next base: position 15,146,777 of record JAUCMX010000008.1, on the reverse strand, counting down.
TTACTGTGATACAAATCGATCGTGGACCAATATAACCACACCAACACGCAACATTTTTGTTTTACTATCCTTGTGAGACACTGACATAATTATCAAAGCAGCTAATAATATCTACATCTATACCTTTACCTCCAACCTCAAGCTCAATCGTTAAAAAGAAACTTTTAGCTTTTATAGGTTTTAATTTCTCTCTCTCTCTCTCTCTCTCTCTCTCTCTCTCTCTCACACACACACACCTGTAAGAACCGTAAAATATAACTACACCTAAATTTATCCAGCTCTAAAATTTAGATTCTTTTAATTTTAAAAATGAAATGCAGTGTTTTTTGTTTGTTTGGGGTTTTTTGGGTTTGTTGCTTTGTTGTTGCTGTTTTCCTCATGGAGAACAGCCAAAAATCCCTTCCCACACACACAGCTGTCAGGTGACATTTTCCCCCACAAATCTATAAATACATGTACACACACACACACACACACGCACACACACACACACAGAGAGAGAGAGAGAGAGAGAGAGAGAGAGAGAGAGAGAGAGAGAGAGAGAGAGAGAGAGAGAGAGAGAGAGAAAGAGCTCTACATCTAAATCTACATCAATAATCATCATCACTTAATAAAACTAATACGTATAAGCATCTACACTTTTCCATTCAGTGGACTAATTGCAGATAAATGCAAAATCTACAACACACAAATGCACACTGACACTGTATAAGAAAGTATCTACAACAATGAAATCTTCATCTGCTTATTTGGCTTGAGTAATGAAATAAATCCACCCACAGCAGTTAGTGTAACATTTACCTTCAGCTTCTTTTGTAAACTGCTGAGTCATGACTTTTTTGTTCATTTCCGAATGTGAATAACGGTCTAAAGCTACAGTACGAGGCAGAGAGCTGAGAACAGGTTTTATTGTAGAAGGCCTCACCTCTATCTGATCCCACTTGACCCTGAGAGCAGTCATGCGTTCCTCAAAGTCATCAGGCAGCTCGATGCTGCTCCTTTTCAGGCTCTCAGCCCAACCCAGGAGGTGCGTTTTCTTTGGGAGCCACATGGCCATCTCCACACGGTTCCCCTGCACACATACACAGACACACACACAAACACACAAATAATATTACCACTCATGTCATCATCTACTCATAACAAAAAGACTCTTGCAGAGCTACAAAGTCACACAAGAAACCATGGCTTTTTCACAGAGCAGGACAGACTTTATCCTCCAAATCAAATGACTATTTAACTTTGAGGATCTCCGAACATATCTGAGCCTGTGAGAAGATGGACACTAATGCCCATGAAAAGCAGTAATTTGCAGATTTGATATGATTTTAAGCAATGACATTTTCAGTTAAATAGCTGACAAGCATGCTGTAAAGGGTGAAACGGATGCTGTTAAATTCTGCACCTTTTTTTGCCTAATTTCTCTCTTTCTCTTCCCTATTTCATTTTCTGCACCAATAGCTACTTGATTCCTGTTGTCATTTATCATTACGGCAAGAAGCACATTTAAATATTTAAATGCACTCTGTTTTCTTCTTTCTTCTCGCTGTCATTGGGCCAAGATTCATTTTTCATTGTCGCTGTTTTTGATGGAGACGCTATCACACATCCTTTTAAGCCATCCATCCCTTTCAGGTTTTAATAGCAGCCACCAAAGCAAAAAAAAAAAAAAAAACCTCTTTTAAAAGTAAACGGGATTACCCAAGTTTTTTTTTGTTGACAGCAAATGTTGATTTTAATAGTTTTCCTTTTCATTATAAAAATGTCATGTAATTTACGGAGACAGCAGTGAAGGATGAGATGAAGAGATAAAGAGGTGGATTAGAATGCAGGAGACGACACAATGGGAGTGTTTTGGCTTCCTTGGGCTCTGAGCTGACCGTGAGGTAATGAGAAACGAAATCGTGTCTAGCTCCGCCCCCAACTTCAACATTCATCCTCCATATTTGGCAATGGATACTTTTGTAAGATGATATTTGATTAAATTTACAAACAGAAGCCTTGTACACAGCTGCACAGCTATACACCATGCTGTGAGAACACATCTGTGAGACCTCACCTTCTCCTACAGGCCACTGTCCCACTTTCTGACTCACAGAGGCTAAAAGATACAGCGTTTTTTCTGAAGCTTCAGAAAATTAAATATACAAGAAATGGCATATTTATAGCAAATTTTCATAAATGAAAAGAAATGAAATTTCTTTCACATTTCACAGGCCTTCAAGTTCTGCCGAGATAGCTGTTTTTTGTTGTTGTTGTAAAACTTAACTGTGTGTGTGTGTGTGTGTGTGTTTGTGTTGTTATTTATCAACTGACATGGGCCAGGACCCAGGGTGGGAGGGTTTTTTTTTTTTCTTTATTGTGAGCATTGTTACTATTATTATTATTATTATTATTATTATTATTATTATTATTATTATTATTATTATTATTATTTTACTTTGCTCCTTTTTCATGTAAAACAAAAAATTCTGTAATGTTCACCATTATGCGATTCATATATCACAGCTTCATGTCAAGTCAACCATATATAGCTGATGCAGTGATATGAAACTGATGCTACATAAAGACACACAGCTTCATAAGACAACCAGAAGTAAGGGCTAAAAAGTTTAATGAACCTATTAACATAAAGTGCATGTGTGTAACCTTGTGCAAGTCAAATGATTGGTTGTGTTAAGTTGGCGGTAGCTCAAGTGGTCAAGTGGTTAAGGCTCTGGGTTGTTGATCGGAAGATCAGGGGTCAAGCCTCAGCACTGCCAAGCTGCCACTGTTGGGCCCTTGAGCAAGGCCCTCAACCCCCCCTGCTCTAGGGGCACTGCATCATAGCTAACTTAACTTGAAAGACAGTGCAAACAGACCCTACAATACACTACAGGACAGATCAAATAAAATCAATATAGTTCCGAGCAGTATACAGAGTGCAAAACATGTTTGTAGCAGCATAAAATAAAACATTGTGTACATAAACACTTCTTCAGGCTGAGAAAGTGTATAGTCAAATACATACAGACGTGACCAACTAATACAAATAAGTACTTTGAGAGTGAAGGAATGGCAGCCGGTTCCCTTAACAAATTCAATAAATCAGTGTGCATAGATAGTCTTTTAAATAGATGAAATATCAACAAGCGATAATAATATTAATTCACTTGGCATATTAACATAAAAGACTGGAAATGTCAGCAAAACTGCAGTCACACATGAGCTCATTTAATGCATTTTTCTAGATCCATCTTTCCCATTAAATTAAAGTTTGTTCACTCTCTGTAACATGTTGAGACAACAAAAGTAAGACTCCATGAGCTGAGTCGGATGTGGGGTTGTATTTAAATCACTTTATGCTAACGGTAACATGTAAGCGGGAGGGGGAGACTGAGGCAAGAAACAGAATTCACATCAGCGCTCTGAGCGCTCAGCCTTTTAACCCACACAGCCTACTACACTGGCTTTAAATCAAATAGAGAGCATCGCTGTTCTTGTTTTTGCCCTGAAAATGAATCTAAGGAGTGGAAAAAAGTAATTTAGAACTCCTCTGATGATGCGCCGAATCTCCTATATTAAACGTTTAGCATAAAGAAAAGGAAAAGCACTTCAGAACAGCATGGGAGAAACTAGAGGGAGAGATGATGAGCTACAAATCGACTCTGAGGTACATAATGTGGAATTTGATATGCTTTCATGATAGAGATCTGCCCAAAAGAAACTGGGAAAACTGATAATTACTTAATCAGTTTGGGCCCTTTTCATATCGCACCAGCACCCTTGATGTTGGCTGCGGAGTGGGAAGGAAAGGAAGAGAGGGAGATGGAGGGAGAGGAGGAGAGACGGGGAGCACAGAGGGGGTTTTGGGGGAGAAGAGGGATGGAAGCGGGATGAAGGTCTCTCAATGATGTGTGAACCTCACGGCCTTGAAAGACCAGGAAGTAAAAAAAAAGCTACATATTCACTTCGAAAGACATAGCACTGCCATTTGGATGTGATTCCTAAACTGTTTATGTAAAATGGCCGCTGCCATGCTTCTGTGCTTGGTTGTTGTTCTATTTTTCCAGTGAAAAATCGCTTTGCTCAGAAAAAAAAGGGGGAAAAAAACTGCCGAACTGGCCTGGAACAAAAGGCTGTGCAACAGTGTTAATTGTCACCATGGTGACCAGAAGAATAAGCCATTTTACAACTGGTATAGAAGGCGCACATTGAGGCCTGAGTCAAACACTTTCTCTTCTATTTTTTCATCCCTCTCTCGCCTCTGTGTTTAAGAACAAGGTGGCCAGTCACTCAGAGGTCAACCCGAGACCCAGGAGAATTTCCACCAGCTTTTCCAGACCTAGTTGAGAATGAGCTTCCAACAAAGACAAAATCAACTTTAGATTGTTAAAAAAAAAAACACATTCAGCAGCAACAAACTGCATAAACAATGGCATCTTTCAGGAAACCAGAAGCAGTTGTGCAAAGAGTAGGAGGTTGGAGGCCAATATACTGAACACAGTACTACAGGAAACTCTGGGAACTTACCTCCTCTGTCAGAACATCAAACTCTCAAAAATATACAATGCAATACAATACAATACAGCGGATGCAGGAATTTAAGACAGCTAAACCCATAGTGATGGGTTAAAACACACAGAGTGACTACAACAGCCAGTCTTTTAAGATGGGATAATTTATTGAGAGGAAGTAGCAGAGAAAACACTAGACATTTGCACTGGCTCCTTTGATCTGTGATTGACTGTGTTCAGCTTTATTTAAAGAATTTTATGACTGATTTTAGTCAAACTCCCTGCGGTTAAAAGTCACTTTAGAGGCACAGTGTATACATGTGATGATATATATTCTTGATGTCACGGTTATTGTTTTTTCGAATGTATTTATTTATGTTTTTTTTTATGTTTCCCGTTCTGTCTTTGCACAAGGCTTGGTGGTGACCCCCATAGGAAGCCCATGCCTAATGCTATTGAGTAGCGAACAAAGACGCTTTTTAACCAGGGTCCGAGGCCTGGAGCTCAGCTGTGGGTTCAGGGAGGAGGGATCGGGCTGGAGAGAGTCTTAGCATCCAGCCCTCCACTGCCCCCTCTCCGCTGTGAGCGTGGCACTTTTTCTTCACCAGACAAACACAGGAAACAATGCAATCAGCCAAGAGCACAGTGTTTTAAGAGGCGGAGAAGCCTCGGCCTGGGCCCTGCTCCACACTCCTCTAAAGCCTGAATAATGATGCCAGGCTGGAGTATTTGGCCTGCTGCTGTTGCTCACTAAGCACCAGAGTCCATAAGAATGGTGCAACTTTGGATATTCCTCACCGCTGACTAGGACAGATATTCAAGCTTTCAAGTCATTGTCACTGTAAATAAATGCATGCCTGGAGTGAGAGTATATATGTGGCACCTTTATACAGACAGGGAAAATTACCAGTCAAACAAATTACATTTGGGATTTCGCATTACTTTGCTTTCTTCTCGCTTATTCCATTTGCATTAACTGCAAATCATATTATGTAGGCCATGCATTGTTAATTGAGTCCATATTGCATTATCCAGCATATAAATCAAATGACAAATATTAAAATGAAGAGCAAATTCACTAATGGGGAATCATGAAACAATCTTTTTTAAGTATCCTTCATTAATAATTGAATTCTAATTATGTCTAAAGTAAAGAGTGGTTGAGGAGGTCTTCTCCTTCATAGAGCATTTTTCTGCAGTGCTGCCCTAGCTGCGTTTGACTGATGGGATAATAATGGAGATAAATTTGAGTTGTGTGTGTGTGTGTGTGTGTGTGTGTGTGTGTGTGTGTGTGTGTGTGTGTGTGTGTGCGTGTGTGTGTGAGAGAGAGAGAGAGAAAGAGGGGGGGTACAAACCTAAGGGGGAGGGGGGGGGCAAGTACAGATTAAAAAAAAAAAAAAATAACCAAACAACTAATAAACCAAAGCATACACAGAAACCTTCAACTTTTCCTCTCCATTGGCTTTTTTTTTTTTTCATCTAACCCCATCCCGATATCAGAAACACACTGTGAGACTCTCCAGCGAGAGAAGATGGAATGAGAAAATGAAAAAGAAAGAGTGGGAAAATGCAGATAACCCATGACAGACTCACTGCTGCTGTGGCTAAGCAGGAACTTTCATTGGGTCTGGACTCTGGGAACAATGCAACCTAAATGCTAGACAATCTTTATTCTAATGAAGTGGGTGTCAAGGTCAATGTAAAATGCACGGTGATGAATGGCGCAGAGCTGGCTACTGCGAGTCTGCCAAACACCACAGCCCTTTCACTTTAATTGTGGAGCTGAAATGTGCAGCGAGAGTCTCTCCCTTAAAAACAGCTCAGAGAGATGAAGCAAGGGGGCACAGGGGAGACAGGAGGGTGTGTGTGTGTGTGTGTGTGTGTGTGTGTGTGTGTGTGTGTGTGTGTTGGTGGGTGGTGTTGGGAAGGAAAGGATGCTCAGATATCTAAGCATTCCTTGCAGATCTTTAATATCACTCTGTCTGGAAATCTAAATCGATATTCAATCAGATTAGAAATTCCAAACAGTCTATAATTCTCCATGTGTCACAACAGCTGATAACCATACAGATCATCTTTTTGTCATATACTTCAACTTTCCATTATTTTTCAAAAACAGAATACAAATAATGATGCAGTAGTGTACACTGAGCATACACAACACACACACAGCAGTCATAGATATGCAAGCTAGCTGTCAGTGAAAAGCACAGTTAGTAAATAGTCAAAGAATCCGCTTTTTGTTTCACAGCTTTTCTCCAAGGATTTCTGACAGCGGGGAGAGTGGAATGCGACGGGCAGATCACGAGATATGATGATGGTGGGAGCACACTCGTTTAATGCTATATCTCTCCAATCCTCTGGGGACCGAGCAACTGTTTCTCCAGACTCCTTCGAAACAGCAGGTGAGACAGTAATTCCTTTGGGCTTTCCACAACAGCAGAGCAAGGGAACATCACACACACACACACACACACACACACACACACACACACACACACACACCAGCATATTCTCTTGTATCTCTCACAGCAGCAGCACTGTGTATTGTGCTCTTAGATTTAGTTTTCTGGGAAACAACTAATCAAAGAATTTAACTACAGCGACATGATTTTATTCTAATATTGAAACCAGTCAGTAAATTATAATGTTTGTGTTTAAATACCTACTTGATGTGCAGTAAAATCTTATGCAAGTCGATTACAGGAACAGTTTAAAGGGCAGGAGTGGATGTTTGTGATTTCGAGAGAAACCTTTTCTTCACTGAAGTGCAGCAGAGATGTGGCAAAGTCAGAGATGTAGATTTAGTGTCCTGTCAAACAAATATACTGTGCAGGTACAAACAACAGAAGTGTATCTCGAAGGTACAACATGCTATTAAGTCCTCTTATGTACTTTAAATGAACATTACTGGAACTCTAGATTTACTTTTTTTCTACTTTAAGTTACAAAAGAAATTTCATTTGAAAGTTTCACCATACTTATATAAGAGTTGCCCAAAAAGGCTATGCATCAAATAGTTACACCTACTGTATATCCACATACATTCACCAGCCACTTTAATAGAAACACCTTTAACCTTGGATAATCATGCAGTTATTCAATTAGACAATCATGTTGCCACAGAGCAATGCATAAAATCATAAAGCATGGGATGCTGTGGGGATGGGGACGTGGTAGCTTAGTGGTTAAAGAGTACGACTCCTGATCAGAAGGTTATTAGTATGAATCCCAGATCCCCCAAGCTGCCATTGCTGGGCCCCCTGAGCAAGGCTCTTAACCCTCAATTGATCAGTTGTATAAAATGAGATAAAAAGGACAAGGGTGTAAAGGTTTCTAATCTTCACTTGTCCAGTTTTGCAGAGTCTGTGCATGCTGCAGACATAGTTCCCTCTTCCTCCACTTCTGGAAGGAATGGAACCCAATCCCAATTCCCAATGTTGTCATAGTCCGTCTGTCTCAAGGTTCGACATATCGTGCATTCTGAGCTGCTTTTCTGCTCAGCACGGATGTAAAGTGTGGTTATGTGAGTTAATCTAGCCATCGTGTTCATCCAGCTCAAAGCAGTCTGGTCATTCTAGCTGCTCACTTGGGGATTTTCTCACTATTCTGTGTAAACTTTAATGATTGCTGTATGTGCTTCTCAGAAAAGCATGTCTTGTACCAACAACATTGTCACTGAGATCACATATTCCTCCATTCTGGTATTTGAAAAACATTAACTAAAGCTCTTGACCTGTATTGTATCTGCATGATTTTATGCACCACTTGATTGGCTGATTAGATAATTTCATAAATAAGCAGATGCATGTGTTCCTAATAAAGTGGACAGTAAGTGCATGTTTAAAGGTGTACATGTTGCACAGTGTGTGTGTCTTTGTTCTCACAGTCTTCACAGGGAGAGAGAAGAGAATAACGGCAATGAAAGAAGACACAAAGTGGAAATTGGGTGAGATTTTTCTCTCTCCTACTTTTCTGGAGAGCTGTCCGTTGCTGTGGAGGCCTGTCCAGCATCCTGGAACAAAGCCAGTAAAACAACAGGAGAGGAAGACAACAGCACAGAGCTCAGTCTGCCATTCGCTACAGCTCCAGCCGCACAAAGCCAGCATTACATCACTGCACTGAAATGCCTTCATGACATCTATTGAACTGAAAATTCAGCTGGCTGGACTCACAGAAACGAAAAAATAAAAAATTTTAAAAAATAAATTGCTACAGTGCAGGATTGCATGTTATGTTTCATCCCCTATCTATCTCTCTCTATCAGCTCAGCTCATCTCTCTCTCTCTCTCTCTCTCTCTCTCTCTCTCTCTCTCTCTCTGTTCCTCCCTTTCTTACTCTCTCTCCTTCACGGCCTCAAAGCCATGGGAGTATTTGCTCACAATTAGAGCGCCACCCCCCTCCCGCCCCTCACTGCTTTCAACTCATATGAGTAAACTTTCCCAAAGCCCCATAGTGCTTTCTTCAAGGCAAACATGCTAATACCACAGCCCTACTGCCTAGCTACTGGGAAATGCACTTTTAGAAAGAGAGCGAGAGAGTAAAAAGAGAGCAGATGGGACTGGGGTGGAAAGAAACCTGGAGTCATGTCCAGAATTATTGGCACCCTTCTAAAACATGACAAAAATTAAGATATAAAAAAATGAGTAATATTTTACATTTAAATATGGATTAGTGCTTTAGATGTTTATTTTTCCCCAGTATAAAATATTTTATTATGTAGAGCTATTATTTATTTATTTATTTATTTATTGTTATTATTATTATTATTATTATTATTATTATTATTATTATTATTATTATTAAACCTCCAGTAGAGAAAATATTAGTACTGATTGTCTTCCTGTAATAAAAGAATTGTAGAAGAAAAATATGTCCATGCAGAACGTTTCAAGCTCAACCTCACTGTTTTTTCTCATGGTGATGAACAACAATGTGAGAGTGAATGAAAGAGGTTTCATGTTGATGACATGCTTATGTTAAATTGTATGTAGTGTTTATTTTATAAAATTGCACATCATTTTGCCCATCCTCTGGAAGGATGCCAGTAATTCGGCTGGTTACGGTACATAAAGAGAGAGTGAGAGACAGACAGACAGACAGACAGACAGAGACAGCACATAAACCACAGACAGATTTAAATGCATTGTTGTATAAGGAAACCCTCGGTTGAGGATATAATCCTGTACAGTATAAGATTTAAAGCTTGATATAACACACAGAACTGGTTAAAGCCATCAGAAGATTGCAAGTTCAGATCCCATGAGCACAACTGTTGGGAACCTGAATACATTACAGTATACACAATATATTCTATAATCATTACACTTTAAATTTTTAGTGATGATTTGTATTGAAAGATATGTTATCAGGGTGCTGCTGTATCTGTGCACCATAGTCAGAACTCTATGGAATGCTCACGAGAGCAGAGAATAAGAAAGCGAAGTGCAAGATTTTGATAACTGGCTAATTTTCAATCTAACCCAACTAAACTGTCTTGATGTGTTACTCTTGTTTGTTCTTATCATATTTGTGCATGAATGTGTATATTGTACAATAAACACCATCAGAAGTGCAGATAACAATCCATCCATCTGTTCCCATATCATCTATCAACAGTGTGTCCTCATGCACACACCTCGAGCAACAGGATGCTTAGTTAGAGAATCGACGTTAAAAAGCACTTGCGTGCTCGTACGAATGTTTCTAACATCCTCACCAGCAAGTGCTATTGTCCTAGGCTCAGGATGAAAGTGTGCCATCTAGTGGATAAAGCAGAACAGTGCTGCCTTTTGTGGTTTTCATTGTGCATGCTGGCTGACAGCTCAGAGACAGGCCAATAAGGAAAAAAACACTCTCATCTCCTTTCAGCTAGAGCAGGTCTTTGGAAAACAAACTCAAAAACAGATATTTGACCAGCTGGCTGTCTTCAAGCCTGCCAGCACTCGGATGCACACTGGCACACACACACACACACACACACACACACACACACACTCCCGTTCTTTCTCTCTGCCTCTCCACTTCACTTATTTTTACTCTGCACTTTTTTTACATTGCTCAACATAAACCAAGCACAATAACTAGTGCAATGTCTGTTAAAATAATTAAAGAAATTAAATAAATTGCCATTTTATCTCTTATTATGTGCAACACCTTCATTCAGTCCAGTTTGCTAACCGCTAAGCCGATACCTTCACTGCCCCCTGTGGAGTTCAGCGGTGCTGTCCAGAGATCGAGAAATCCAAAGATTTATCTCTTACGCTACACCCTCTGGTTGCTTAGCTTATGCCGTTTAAGTGTTGTTATGGCAACAGCTAACTTAACCTTAACTTAAGGGGAGTGAATGAAGCATCAGTAGGATTTGTGTACATCTCTATCTCCAAATATTAACGTCTCTGTCTGGAGCTGAGCTTTTTTCACCTCATGCCTTTAGAGCTGTACATGCTTCAGCCCTGCTGAGTCAATCTGCTCATCTGTGCTAGTGAAAGCTATGCCCATTGCTTAGTGAGAACTTAGTGATGTCGTCGTCACACATGCACACGAATGCAGGAATTTAACAAGAACTAATAGGATAGAGAGTTGATCTCGCAGGATGACTGAAAGCTAATACAAGAGCTAGTGCCATTTCTGGGAAATTAAACAGGAGGAATATGTAGAAATGAGACACTGCAAGAACAAACACTTTAATGCAAATTAATATCCAAAACATGTTTACAGAATTCCAATACGGGTCCAGATATGAGATTTTTGTGTGTGTGTGTGTGTGTGTGTGTGTGTGTGTGTGTGTGTGTGTGTGTGTGTGTGTGTGTGTGTGCAAATGTGATCAGAGTCTTGAGGAATGAGAGTGTTACAGTGGGGAGCCCTGCATTAGTACAGTAATTAACCAAAACCCCACGGAAGGAACCACAGGAATCCATCAACACTGCAGAAACCTTCTCTATCTCTACTCTCCCCACTGACACTCCATATGAGCACTGCTCCCTGCTACACACACACACACACACACACACACACCAAAGACCAAATCAAACATGTTGGATCCAAAAACTTAGACATGACACAACATAGCTACATCCCACAATGTGTACACACACACACACATGTGCGTGCATGCACACACAAGACCAAATCAAACATGTTGGATCCCAAAACCTAGACACAACACAACATAGCTACATCCCACAATGTGTACACACACACACACACACACACACACACACACCAAAGAGCCCAGACTAAACTTGCTGCATCTGCTGCATCCCACAACTCTTTCTCTCTCTCTCTCTCTCTCTCTCTCTCTCTCGCTCTCTCTTACATACACACTTGCACAATTTTGAGAATTGTCTCAGGACAATGCTTCATTTTGTCATTCTCCAGATCAAACAAATAAAAGTGTTTCTATCTATCTGTAGCATGGAGAAGGTCCTAAAATGGTACAGATTTGAAAAATGAGCTTTGATCTCGATCTTGTAAAGAGAGAACGAAAGCAAATATGAGAAAAATCCAGATAAATTGAAGAACATGAATGTAGTCTCCTAAACCTGCTGTCCAAGTCTATATCGTAACGGCACACGCATGTCGACACTGCATGCAGTCCTGTATTGCAAAATAAGCTTTACAAAGAAGTGAAACCAGTAGCAAATGGAGAACATGGCACATTGCCACATGAGGAGAAGGAAAAGCCATGAGGGAAAAGCAGAAACCAGCATACAGACAGCACACTACTGTGTTTTTTTTTCTCTCTCTCTCTTCTTCTGTCTCTGTCCATCTCTGTGATATGTCTCCTCGGCTGCTCCTACACCTCCTGTCATCCCTCTGTTTCTCTCGCCCCGCGTATCATCCTTCTCCACCATCCTCCTTTCAATAATTCATGCCGTACGAGGACCGAATGACTGTCTTTCTTGACAAACAGCGTTTCGTTTCTTTTCTTTTTCTTTTTTTTCATTCTAGAATCAATTGCTCACTCAAAACTCGTGCAGGAATCTGTTGAGAATGGCTTGATTTATTTGATGTAGGCAAAAGCTCTGGCCTTTATTGTGTGCTAATGTTGACTGTGTTTGAGTGAGCACGGCGGGACAAGCTATGGAGGGATGAGAGTGAGAGATGTGACCGGGCTCAGATCAGACCTTTCCGTTAGGGCAGTGGGGCTGAGTTTGATGTCACTGCCTGTATTCAGGCTCTACAGGAGTTAGTGCTTGTTGCATCCCTCCCTTGTGGAATGTCCTTTTTTTTTTTAAATCCCATTTCATCATAAGCAGCCATCTGGAGCACACACACACACACACACTTACAGACTCACACACCCCAAACAAAAAAGAGGAAGAACAGGAGGGAGGGGTAAAGAAAAGGAGTGAGCAGGAAAGAAAGAGAGAGAGAGAGAGAGAGAGAGAGAGAGAGAGAGAGAGAGAGAGAGAGAGAGAGAGAGAGAGGCAGCATCAGACTCAACACTGGGTTCTTTGTGCTGAAGTCCTGGCACGGCACACACACAGTCACACACACAGTCACACACACAGGCGATGGCCCTGATAAAGGGTGTTGTGTTGTGAGTGTTTGTGGCTATTGGATCAGAAGGTGTGAGAGGATAGAGATAGAGAGCGAGGCACAAGGGTATCAGCCAGCATTAGCTATGCTCTGATAGAGATGTGAGAGGGGAACATTAATTATACTTTCATGTCTACATTACAGTCTTGCTAACAACTACGATATTTGACAACTAAGCAACAATGTTTTCCACCTCATCTCTATCCACCACATATAGAGTCTATGTGCAGACAAGAAGCTCAGTTACATGAATCAACTGTCAATCACTGACAGTGACAGCTAGCCAATCACAGGCATCTGCGAGCTCTTGTATGTGGAAGAGGGCAGATAGCTCTTTTCTCCAAGCTTGTTACATTGCCCTGTGATGCAGCATGATGGGGAAAGCTGGAAAGACTGGTTGCATGTAACCAAATCAAGGAAAAATGGAAGGAAAAATCATTTGGCTGAAGCCATTGCACTTAAGTATTTTGAATAATCTGAGAATTTCTAGACTAAGCTCTTTAATCCAGTGCTATGTTCAAATAAGGTCATGTTCACTGTGTTGTACGAAAAGATTCAACATCAAAATTGCGTCACAGCACTTGACATCCAGAATGGTAAATATCGCAAGAGTGGGAACTATTTTTATCTCCTGCGGTATTTACACTGTGACACAAAGTCTCAGCGGGAATGAGGTCAATGCTAAGTCTAACAAAAATGAAGAAATTTCTTAGTGATTTATCAGAGAATCTGAGTTTGTAGTTGTTGCTTTTCTCAATTGTTCTGACCAATGGGTTGATTCCTGAGTTTGCATGTCCTCTAGGTTCTCCAGTTTCAACACCCAGTCTGAAGACATGTGCTGTAGGCTGATTGGCATCTCTAAATTGTCTGTTGTGCGTGTGCATGTATGTGTGTGTGTGTGTGTGTGTGTGTGTGTGTGTGTGTGTGTGTGTGTGTGTATTTGTGTGTGTGTGTGTGTCCTGTAATGAGTTGGTTGAGGGTTTTCCCCTACCACAGTGACCTTGCTGTGACATTGACACTGTTTGGCAGTTCATGATTCAGGCTAAATACAATGAGAATTCCATTTTCCATTTCCTACAAACATTTAAACACTCATTCTTCAATTGAACAAACTGAAAAAAATAATGTCTCAGCATAAAATATCCCGCTGTTTATTGACCAGTATTTACCTGGATGCACAGCTTTTCCATATGATGACTGGATGATCTCTTAAAGGGGCGGAGCCTCATAATAAACTTCCATTTCATTGAAACAGTAATGTATTACAGTTATTGCAAATCAATTATACAAAGTACAAAGTTGTGTTTAATGATTTGTGTTCATTAATAGGTCTAAATATTTACCTTGTTTGATGAAATTTAGGCAGCTACCGTAAAGGTGGAAAGGTTTATTTTGTAGATTTCACTAATGAGTAAAAGACTGCGACTTAACCTGGGGACCAAACCAACAGATAAAAGAAACCTCACACAGATATACACTTCACTGATAGACACCTGCGTTTCCCCTCTTTTAAAATCCACCAGCAAACACTGCACTTTAATGTGTATACAATTCACTCACACACACACACACTTTCCCACCCTGAGCCTCGACTCTCTCAGGGTCATGATAAGTGTTCACTTTTTTCCTTTTCAATGAACAGTCACTTCCTAGCCTGCCAAGCTCCATAAATCCCTGCAGGCTGTTCCGGAAGAGTTTTATTAATTGTAAGCGTCCTGAATGAAAAAAAAAACTTTTGTTTACTTTTGGAAGGTTGCCCTGGTAACCGACTCAATCGCTGCCTCTTAAATGGACACTGTGGCTTTTAATCGCAGCGAGCCTGTTCATAGGGACTGAGACAGAGAGCAGTGCTATAGAAAGCACCCAGCACCCCATACACACACACACACACACACACAAACACACACACACACACACACACACACACACACACACACACAGGAACACTGTGGTGCCAATAGGGGCTTAAATGATGTGTGAATTTAAAATGAATCAAAATTAGACAATACATATCAATCTGTGCATGTGTAACCAAAATACATCATCTGCTAAAAGCACTGAGAATCGCTTAGTAGACAGAACACATAAATAAATACAAATAACATGGAAATAAAGCAGGGGGACAGAGACAGAGGCAGGGGAAATTGCAGAAAGAAGAAGAGTTTGCTATGAGGCAAGAGCTACACAAAAAGAAAAAAGAGCCGATAAAAAGAAAAAAGAAAAGAGAGACGGCGAGAGAGAAGATATGGTGGTGGTGATGAGAATCGCATGAAATGCCACCTGCTCCAGCTCCATAAAGCAGCAATGCGTCACGCTCACACAACCTCTGTAACTCTACCATTGCAGGCACGCTGTCAGACATAATGCAGATTAAACCCCACACACACACACACACACACACACACACACACACACACACATACACACACATGCTCTCTAACCTTTTCTCTCTCTCTCTTTCAGACACACACAGCAACACAGAGCTGCCATTTCCATCCGAGCTACAACCCGAAATAACATCATAGAGCTTTTCCTCTCTTACTGATGTAATTATTAATCCAGAGTTAGAAAAGTAAACATACTGACTCTTTATCCATTCACTTTTAGCTCCAGCAATAGGTAAACTTCTGGACTGAAAAACCAAGGTCATAGGTATCAACACAATAAAATCAACACAATAAAGCACACATATTAAATTAAAACAAAAAAGATCGATTTTGCAATTGAGCAAACAAGGTCCTTTGGGAGCAGTTTTCTTTGCTGCTATGCTGGAGAAAACATCACCTCCTTTGATATAACATGCACCAACACATAATCAGCTCCTAATAAACTGCAGCATATCACTACAACACCTTTTCTCTGAATCAACAAGCTTGTGCGCATGCATAGAGAGTGTGCAAGCTTGTGTGTGTGCAGAGAGAGAGAGAGAGAGCGAGAGAAACATGAGGAAAGTTTGGTTAAAGAGGAGCTTTGATCAGTAGAGGCATCAGAGCGTGTTAGTTTAGACAGAGATCTCTTCCTGCTGTCAGTAAACACTGAAGGCATTCACAGCCTGTAGTACACACACACACACACACACACACACACACTAATAAGCATTGCCTCTGATTGATGTCTGACTAAGATGAATGTTCATCAGAAGAAGAGAATGCACAGATGCACTGGTTAACACCGCTAATGTATTCATGCGTATACGTGACCGCATGAACAACACTAACTGTATCGGCAGCCATTTTAGTGAAGCCATCATTCGGTGTGAACGAGTGTGATCCGCGAGAGAGCCGGCCATGGTGTCGCATTACTGTGAACGAGACAGTATGGCTTACAGGCAAATAAAAGAAAGAGGAAAAGGCATTATATTTCCTGCTTTCTATCTTACTGTAAGATATGACTAATGGTAGGGGTCACTATGCCCGATGAGCAGGAAGATTAGTTCTGACCTTGGCGGTGACCTCGGGAGGCTCGGAGTAGAGGGAGTGATAAAGTACAGAGGGAGGAGGAAGAGGTAGCGGCTGGCTTCACCATTGCTTGTCATTATGGTTTGTTTCCACTGTGAGCGGAGCTGGTTATTAATTTCATTTCTTTATGATTCACAATCTGCTCGTTTGAAATATGCCATATGCTCCGAGCAATTGGAGGATGACGAGTGTCAGGATCGGTCCAATAAAGGCAACCTAAATGAGGCTGATTTACGGGCCATGGCTTACAGCGAGCAGCATTCTCTATCTCTCCTTCCAGCGTGATAAAGCCCTGAATGTGGGCAAACAAGCACGGCTCCCAATCAATCCCCCATCCACAACAGATAAAGGCAGCCCACCCAGCACACACACACACACACACACACACACACACACACACACACACGCATACGATAAAGAACACGGAAATGCAGTACATATTTATTAGGTGGCCATGCAATCAAAAGAGTCCCCAAATCAGTTTGTATTAATCAAGAACAAATATACTGACCTAACACAAAAGTAGGCTGCTTTATCTATCACTAATAAAAATTCATTGAGACAAGGTGACTACATGGCAGAGGAAAGGAATGAGGCCTTGTCTTCTTCATTTGCTTCCTTTTTATTTACAACTACATCACTCTTTCTTTCCTTATATTCTCATGTGTTCGCATCAGCAGAGCAAAGAAGCAACTTCTCTGTGTCTTACTTTCTTGTGTCTTACTATCGTTCTGTCTTTTCAGATATTAAAAGTACAGTATCACACTGAGTGAATAAAGTGGGACAAGCTCACAGAGGGTCTGTCTCCGATGCCGTTCTCACCTTATAGAGATGATGCTGCTGCTCCTCTGACATCATCAGCTCATGACTGTCCGTCACAATGGACTCCATGTCCATCAGCCAATCCCAGAGCCCCTGGTACTCGCTCTCGAACTCTGATAGGCTGAATGGAGAAGAGAAAAGTACAGCCGTGTTAAAGGTGCCCTGTGTCGGTTGATTTTTGGTTAAAGTGCATTCTCTCCTCGTCTCTGCTCCTCAACTGGTGGGAGAAGGATAGAACCTGTGCAGCATGCAGCTCTTTTACAGAGGGAATATTTGACAAGTGGAGGTAATTACTCTGTCCCGTTAGTGTGTGGCGCCGCGGTGCAGGTAAGTGAGGTGTGAAAGGGGTCGGAAGCAGAAGGGCTCTTTAACCTGCGCATTGAGTGACGGCTCCTGAGCCAGAACAACTTAATTAAACATGACTTCACCTCCCTCATTCCCCGAGCCTGCCTTCAGCCCTGACATGAAAGGACATCAAATATTTATGAAAGGACCAGGAGCCATTGTGTCCATGCTCACACACACACACACACACACACACACACACACACACACACACACACACACACACCATAGACATATTATTGCATGCTAGCACATGCAAACAAATACAACAAATGTGAACACACACACAAACCCAGACACACTGGTATCTGTGCTTTAGTGTGTGGGCCTCAGCAGGAGGGCCATGTGTTTATATACATAAGTGGGGAAATTGTTTTGCATTCATACTGCTTCAGAACACTTTGACAGTTATGTCAAACTAGTGCCATTTTCTTGTCGGGCTTTTATAAGCAATCCAGAGAGTTGGCCCCAAAGGGAGAAAGAAACTATGAATAAGATTACACAAATAACTATCAAAAAGCGAGAGAAAAATCAACACTTCTCCTTTATTTCAACTCAGCCCAGACACAAACTAAACAGAAGAGTGGGACTGAATTGCACTGCTACATATGTAATTTCAACAATTGTTGTGGCGTGTATTTGCATAAGGAAGAAGACGTTGATGAAACAAAACAATGGAGGAGAGAATATGAATATTTTAGCTACTTGGAAAAATGACATTGATCAGCCAGATGCGACTGAAACAATGTTACGGTGAGTTTGGAGTCAAATATACAAATGTATTACACGACTCTGTGTAATAGACTGTATACTCTGTTCTGATACACAGCAAATGTACTGTTTACCCAGAACATAGCTTTAAATACTAGCAGAATGAGGTAAATATTTGTTTAAATTCAGTGTCTGAGCTTTTCATTTTTTTTTATTCATAGATGCTCATTAGGCAAGTAGGTTAAAAAACCTAGGAAATTAAACCCTATAAATAGATATCATGTCATGTTTTAATCTTTATGTACTTCATGGTTGCACACTTTGACGTTGTAACTGTAGGACAGGCCACAATCTGGCTGAAGGTAGACCATATTTTACCAGGTGGATTAATCAGATTAATCAGAGTGGAAGGATGGTAGATCTATATTGACTCAGAAACATGCAGGTATGTGAAAACAAAAAGAAGCAAAAAAATTCAAGTGCAAAGATCTCCTCTACTATAATTGAGTCAGAAGACACCAGACTCACGTGGGGAAAAAACAAAACTACCAAATCTCATTAGCCAAAATGTTAGATAATGACTTCCTGTTTTTTTGTTGAAGGCATCTTATCAATGCAAAGTCTGTATCAATGCATTTAACTAGCTAACTAGTCGACCATCTGTTATTATACTGTCAGCTACCAGTTTGTGGCCAAACCTCCAGGCGACCAGACTGCAGCTTCTACCTGCCCAGTGGGCTAGTTAATACATTTATGATTTGTCCTCCCCTGCTCAGTCTGGGCTTAAGTGAATGTTGGAGTATTCTCCAGCAGGTAGAGCGGTCTCAGGAAAACTGAAGAAACTGTTTTTCCTCTTTTCTTTCATATCAGTTTGGTATCCTGAGCTCTGAAGGGGTGATGGAGGATTGTTAGAGACATTACTGTACTGAATCGTTCATCATCAGACCCCACCGCAGCCTCTGGTGTCCAGCCCTTGTTATTGACACCTCTCACAGCTCAGGTAAAGTGACACTTTTATAGGAGCTGATATTTAATTTAAGCGCTAATACAGAAGCTTCCATTCCGTCACTGCTCCGCTGCCCTGCCAACTATTCTTAAAAGAGGACAGTCTTTCTAGGGAGACTTTGTGATTGGCGAATAAATGGCAAACGTCCCGTCTCTGTCAGTATGAAAAGTATGTGTGTGTGTGTGTGTGTGTGTGTGTGTGTGTGTGTGTGTGTGTGTGTGTGTGTGTGTTTGTGTGTGTTTGCGTGTGTGTGTGTGTTTGTGTGTGTTTGCGTGTGTGCCCTACAGCGCCGTGATGGAGGAGGAGAAATGGAGAGAGGCAGCCCTGGCGATAGCTTTCGACAGCTCCTCCCTCTAGACATGTTTCTAAGCAAAAGGTAAGGGCCAAAGAGTCAAAACAATGAATCCTTGAGCAGGCAGCTCGTCATTAAAATTCAAAGGATCATTACAGGGTTTTTTTCTACAAAATAAATCATTAGAATGAAGGGCTTAAAAGGATTAAAACGATGCTTGATTCAAAGCCAAAGCACAGAGGCAAGTCCAGCCTCCAGACTTCCTCTCCTGCATTAGTGTATAGGAGAAAGAGAGGGAGGGTCGCCTTTTAACTGACGCGACAAATTCTACAAATCAAATGAAAGTGATGGAGGATGTATTTGCTATAATTTATGTTTAAGGAATCATAATTTAGGGCTGTAAAACTATGCCAGGAACATAAAAACCTAGTAATTTGCAAAAACATACAAATGAAAAGACCTGGATAATATTCATTTTGAATTATGAATCAGAAAGTGCGTTTTTTACTAGTTGATTTTTAATTTTTTTTTTTTTTTTTTAACTCTCTGACCGCTGCCCTGTTAGTAGTGTGATTTGTGCAGGGCTTCTCCAGTACCTGTTGGACTTGGATATGAAAGAGATGTTTTTCTTTCTGCTGGAGCTGGAACAGTAGTGCTGACTTCCAAGTTTCACACTCATTTGATCCAGAATTTCCCTCTGGGCCTCTCTGTAACACTGCTGCACCTGTTACACACACACACACACACACACACACACACATATACACACACACAAACCAACACCACATGAGCGTATAGTTTTGAACTTTTCAGATTTCTTATTCACAGCCAGGCAACAAATTAAAGGAAAAAGTAAGTGTGCTCGCTCTGTTAATCTGTTTGCAGTATTTTGTCAGCACATGTGCTTGTGCGTCTCTGTAAATCAATATTTTTGACACATTTCTATCCTGATGAGTGTAGTCTCTTTCCATGCACAGTACACGAGGGATCACTGAATTGTTTGATTATGGACATCCGTGTGAGCCAGTGCTTTCTCCCACCATCATCAAAACACCAACTGATAGAATATATTTTGGAAGAATGATGTTCGTCTTGCAAGTGCACTTCCATGCTCAAAAACACTCAAGTCATTCTGACACTCGCTGTGACTCAACACCTTATTCAACCGTGTGATATTTTTTCCTTCAATTTGTCACTTGTTTGTATTTACAGTAAAAGCATTAGTGATTACGACATGGCTACATCGTTAACATAGCACACATTGATAATGCAGTCTACACACAAAGCACTAAATAGTAGAAGTAATGAGTTCTGTGTGGAATAAGGGCTGTTCTTTGTGGGTTATAGTCACTACAATTGCAAGCTATTTTAACTTTGCAAGCCAGCGAGGAAAAAAAAAGTTCCTGCTGTGCATCTGTGCTCGAGAAAATTGGCTACATTGGGCGAAGGGAGATCAGTTAAAGCCCAAAGTATGCGGAGATGAATCTGCGGCAAGCCAATAAAATTTCTAACAGCCTGCTTTGATTTTTAGCTCATTTCTTGACACTGTATGAAGCGCAGTGGTTTGCATTCCTTCCAGAAGGCACACCGCCTGCTCTGCAGATGCCTCCATAAAGGTCAAACAATTCCACGAATGCAAACTGCTCCTCAATCAAAGCTACCCTTGATAATAAACAAGCAAATCAACAGAAAGATGTGTTGCCTTTTCATTCCATTTATTGGGCGGGTATCAAACGCTCGGCTCTGGCGCTTTTCTCATTTGGGAGGAATGAAATGAACCTAACTAGGAGCTCCAAGAAAATTAGCGGCGCAAGTGCGGCACGTTCGCGTCTCCCCCCTCGGAGGAATTTGCTTTCATTTGCCTTCATTTCGGATTCACTCAGCTCACTCGCTGATGCCATGTCAGGATCCTAATTACCCAATCCCGCTGGAGCTGCTTACACACACAATAATGACTAATGCCCGCCACAGACAAAAGCAATTTCTCCCAGCCACCTTGACTGTGAAGACAGTCCTGCCCAGTGTGGAGCTCTGACTCCAGGTGGCACATGTGATTCCTGATGAATCCATACTTCTTTCCCCATTCTCTAAAGAATTCAGACCGAATCCCTCTCCCAATGATCAGGCATGAGTAGCTTTCACCTCAGCTTTACAATCCGAAACTGAGACGTATAAGAAATCTATAAAAGCCGCTGACGGCGCTGGTGGAAAATACAGTTCCTTTGGGTGAACATGAGAAATATCAATACTGTAATATACAATTACATGTATTAGAGCTCCTGCTTTTAAAGGAGAAATCACTCTATTGATGAGAGTATCAGGCTGTGTATGATATTCATATCCCTTTACATCCAATGTTGTGCAAGAAGCACCTTATATGTATTTAAATCATTGTATTATATTCCACATATAAACAAGGCACATGGGCAAAACATATTAACACCAGGTTAAGTAAGGAATAAATCATGATGGGTCGTTAATATTATTTGAATTTGTCCTATATTAAAGTTATTTTTAATGAGCAGTGAAGGAAGACACTTCTTCCATAAATATTTAATAAACATCTTTTTAAAGAAATGTGACATTTTTCATCCACCAAAGAAGTCCTTAGGAATGAGTGACTAAAGAAATGATAACGTATCAGAATGAGCACATTAATATAAACCTGTGATTGAAATTAAATCCAGGAAATCCAGGAAATAGGAAATTAATCATGAATTTAATTTTGCTGTGGAATAACTGATGGTGATATAACGTATTTCAAGAAACACAGAAGCTTCTAGGCCTTTAAAGAGAAAAATAACCCAACCAAAGCAGCTTACAGACCTCGTCTGTGCATTCTCTATTGCTGTTTCAAACGGAATTACTGAAAACTCAGCATCTCTCGTGCTGTCAAAACAACCCTGCTTTAAAAGAGCTAGTATTACACAGGGGTCAATATAAATTTAGATCATTGGTAACTCCTTTCTCAAGAATGTGCGAGTTATGTAAATTTGATCAGAATCTGCTGAATCAAGTCATTTTAGGCTTTTTGTTTACATGCCAGTGCCAATTTCATAGCCCCTTGAAACTTCCGCAGCTTTACGTCCCCTGGGACTCAAGCGAGCGATCTCGCTGTCAATCACGCACTGGGAGAGCGCTACAGTGATCACTTCCTTTGCCTCTCCCTCCTCCAACTTCACACATGGATATAATTACAATGAGCTTTCAGATATCAGGCCGCAAGGAAATTAAACGTATGCTAAATATTAATAATTTATAAACCAGGCTCTAAACAGTCTGGGCTTCCAGCAGTTGTTCTTCAAAAAAACGTCAATAAGAGTGCGCAGCCTTAAAAATTAGCAGGAGGGAATATCAGATGTTCTAAGAGCGGTTGAAGTCAAAAGCATAGTGGGCAAGGTTCCTTTAAGATCGGACCGAGATTGATCCGTACAGGCTTCTGACATGAATAATAAACTCATAATCTCCCTCACAAACACTGTTAGGTCCTGGGGCAGATCCTGCTACGTCTTCCATTTACAGTCACGCTACCGTAATGCCTTCTGCAGCATGAGGAAATTAAAGACAAATAGAAAGACAAAAATGATAAGATAAATAAACAACATTTTTACTAAATGGACTACCAGAAACTATCAGGCGGGGATTTATAAAATTAAAAAAACCTCCAGAAAAGGCTGTTCTCAATCTTTTACAACACACACTGTGAGAAAAGCATTGCATTAAAATAATCCGCTTTGTCATTTGAGACAAGAAAAAAAAGAACAGAGGCTAAAAACAGGATGCAGAACAGGATTTAGAAGGTGGCCATAATGCAAACAGTGTTAAAGGAAGCAGCAAGGGAGCGATATAAATTAACAAGGAGAACTATGTGACTCTGGTGAGCAGTAGCAACAGTGAGAATGGTAGCACAGGGGTTTGTGGCTACCTCTTAAACTGGATGCTTAAGCGATATGACCAAACACATGGTTTGTTTATTTCTTTATCGTCTTCTCGGAATGCAAGGAGCATCGCAGAAAGATTGAAAACCGTGGGAAGTCTCCTTACCCCCCCTTTCTTCCTTCGTCTGGTGTTCCAACCAGCCAGAACATACATCGGCCTGTTTGAAATGTCTCCCATCAGACTCGTCCTGATGTTCCCAGGCAGTATCGGAGCACAGCACAGTGCAGGCATGCTCAGAAAATAAATTCAGCCGGGAGTTGTGTGAGCTCGTGCCAGCAGTCATAAACGGGCAAGAGTTCTATCAAAGCAGCTCATAAACTTGCATGTACAATAGCAAAGCTTCAGCTTCACAGAATTCCGAGAGGACTTCCATTTTGAGTTGGGGGAAATAAATAAATAAATGGAAATCCTGCTCAGATGGGGAGGGATATAATTCATTTCAGCGTATACAGGATCACGGGAAAGAAAACAATGTGGCTTTATTTCCTACCTCACCTACATACTGAGGAATATTTGTGCAAAGAAGACAGGCTTGAAATTCATTTGAAAACTACTACCTTCCAATCACCAGCCATAAAAGGCCGGGTTTAATACGTAACGCTGTCTCCAGGTATGAATCACATGACTTTACAGCCCAAAATAATGGGAGTTATTACAGCGTTGTAAGACAGGAGTTCCTCTCATTCCTTCATGCTTATCAGGCCTCCACAGCTAAACAGGCTCTGATATAACCACATTCATGGCCTGTTGTTGGCTGCTTCATCAAATTTGATGATGTGAGCAGTTAAAACTGAAGGCCATATTTCAGCAGCTATCTATACAGCCAGTGGAACAACCAACAATCAGAGCAGAACAAAAAAAATCTGAAAAGATTGTTCAGGCATTTACTATATATGGTAGAGCGAGAGAGCGAGAGAGAGAGAGAGAGAGAGAGAGAGAGAGAGAGAGAGAGAGGATGACACAAACCTTGAAATTTGTGAGTGTGAGATATTTGTGACAAATGTTCCACATAATTAACAAACAACTGACTATAAAATACTGAATTCCTCGAAACGCCGTACAGAGCTGAGATTACGTTTAGCAGGAGCACAGCCACATTAAGAATTCCTTTGACCTTGACATTAAAGCGCATTTCGAAAGTCTCAGCCCCAGTGGAACAACATATCAGTGATCTACCTGCCTCACTACCTTCCCCTTTAAGAAATATCTGAGGCAGTTGGAAAGCTTTAGCTCCTGCAACATTTATCAGGGCGTGAAATTAGCAATTGCTAGGAGCTAAATTGCTGCCTCTTATTTAACGTTGTTGCTGAAAGGTGACATTTAATCGCTGATCCCCGTTTCCAAGAAGTCTAAACACCTGGAGACCCACGAGGAGGAAGAGACAAGGAGGCCGCAGACCATGCTCACATTATAGATTAGTTGGGTGCGGCGGGGTTAGATCGATTGTGTGATCATCAACATTTTCAATCTAATACAGACTCGCCCCACTTAAATATGTGTTGGCTTGCAGAGCTAGGTCATGCATGCCAAGCAATCAGACAAGTCATGTGGCAAGAATGTCAAAGTAGATAGACATATTACCAGAGACACCAGTCTATGACTAGTACTTACACTGAGTATTTGGAAGTTTGTTCCTTAAATATTTCAAACTTCTCCTTCCTAACGTCCTAAAGCACCCCGTGTTTCTTCTCCTCGCTCTTTTTCTCAAAAGAGCTAAAAACAAAGGCATTGCGGGAAACTACTTCAGAGACACTCGCTTCAAAAATCCTGACTTCAATTCGGCTCTGCTTTTTCAGCAAAGCTTGACGGACCGCGCCGAATGGCTTAGATGAAGATATTTTGAACGACGAGCCAAACGCTTCAGGCAGGTGCTACAGGAGAATCCATTAATATAGGTAATTAACATTAGCCACCATTTTAATTAACATGCAAACTAATTAAGAAATAATTACGGAACATAAAAATCTGATCTTAATTCTAGACCGGAGGAAGTGCGCTACTTCTGTGTGCCTGCTTTTTTTTTCTTTTTTGGAGTTTTAAGGAGCAGAAAAAAGAGCTGACTTATTTAGGTGGGGGCGCGACTTGAAAGCAGGTTGCATTTCAAAGTGGATTAGGAGGAAAAAGCAAAGATTAAACAGGCTCACATAGATAGGGCTGTGTCGAGCTCTCCCGCCTACAGTGCTGTCCAGATTGCAATTCAAAACACTGGCTCTGTGTGTTACACACACACAAACACACACACACACACACACAATACGCACATATACACACAACCTCACATACTCACATATACACACACACACACTACACACATATAAACAACCTCACATACTCTCACATACACACATATACACACACACAATACACACATATACACACATCCTCACATGCTCACACATATACACACACATACACACACACACAATACACACATATACACACAGTCTCACATACTCACTTGTACATATACACACACACACACACACAACCTCACATACTCACATATACAAACATACACATACAATACACATAATGTTACGTACTCACATATACATACACACACAATACACACATATGCACACATACACACAACTTCATGTACACCGACATACACACACAGTTTTACATACACACATATACACACACACACAACCTTACATACTCACACATACACACACACACAATACACACAACCTCACATACTCACATATACACACACACACACACACACACACACACACACCATATGTGTATTTCTATATGTGTGTATGACTTACTTTGATGTAGATCTTCTTCCTCTGCTCACTTTACCACACATTAAACACTCTGATCATGTGCTGGTGTCTGACTGCGTTATAACTGCCATATGAATGTTTTCCTGTTAGATCTTCCAACTCACAGCTTTCACCAAAGTTTTTTTCCAAAATCAGTATATGCATGTAGGACATTATTTGGGAAAATAACTCAGTGATGTCCGTAAAGCAGAGACAGAAGGAAGAATGCCTTGCATGAAATAAATGCTTTTAAATGCTCCTCGTAGCAATCACAGAAAGAAATTGATTTTAGTAATAAGAGAGAGAAAGCCATTGTGGAGATCGATGTATAAAGTCAGAACGCAGTGTACAGAGCCAAGCTTACTATTTCATTAACAGTAGGACAAAAACTCCAGAACCATTCGCAATGACAAATGCCCAGGACTATTATATGCACATTTCAGGTAAGTGCTTTGGGCCAAGTTAAATTCGATTTCTCTGCCCCATTGTATCTCTATTTATTATTTGTTGTATTTGTTCCAGATGGAGAGAGTTGGTGCTGCAGACAGAGTTCCTTCAGCTCCAGAGAGCGAAGTCTGAAATAAACTCACTAAGAAAAATATTACTCCAACTTCCACGCTCCAAAAGCTTCTATTCCAGAGCACGCACACACACACACACACACACACACACACACACACACACACACATGTATTTCACTATCCGAACTCAAACAACCTCAAGGTTAGCATAAAAAAGTAACAGGGTTCATTTGGACAATGAAATTTTCACTGTAGTCTCATTATTAACTATATCCCAAATGCACAAACAAACATGTACGTGCACACACTCACACACACACACACACACACCACACACACACACACACACACACACACACACACACACACATATAGTCATAAGGTACAGCACCATCTGATGACCTTGGTCTTCATTAGCTGTGGTTATGAGCTGTAAATGGCCTGTCGAAAAACGCCCTGTTCTGTGTGTGTGTGTGTGTGTGTGTGTGTGTGTGTGTGTGTGTGTGTGTGTGTGTGTGTGTGTGTTGCTAAGGCAGGCAGCAGAAGGCAGAAGGCAGCCTGGGCAGGAGGAGGGGTTAACGTGCTGAGGGGAATCTTAAAGCTGAGCTCTGACAGCACCTAAATGGCTCTGACACCTTAGCGCCGCTCTCAGTCATAGCAGTAAGCCACCTTCAAAGTTGCTGTCAGGTAAATGACCTTGTATTCCATTAACTGATAATTAAATGGATTTATTCCACTAACGGTTTTAATTAAATTGCTGGAAATATTGATTACCTCTATCATCTCTCCCCCCGCCTCGAAAAAAAGGTTTTAGAATTGTTTATTTAGAGAAGAGGAGTGAATTAAATTAGATTGAATCTCTAAGAGACCTAAATAACGCTCCTTACATTTGCTGCCCAAATATTAAAAAAAAAAGGGGGGGGGGGGGGGGTGATTAATTATTTTGAAACCTTTTTAAACATCTTTTTGGCTTACCTCAACCTTAAAACCTAATTAAATCCTCCAGTGTAATCAAACGGACAGTGCCTCAGTGCTTCCATCAAACAGCTGTCAGTCCTGGAAAACGTAAGCTCCTGCTCCATGCAGGTGTGTAGACAGGAGACACTGAACAGGGGGTTATGGGAATCGAGCTCCCGGTGGTTGCTGGTGTGGAACTGTGCTATTGCCATAATGCATATTGGCTCCTGTGCTGAAGCTTGTGTCATCAGAGCTCAGAGATAGAGAGCGCCTCAGTAAGACCCCCCTACGTCCACTGATGGACAAACTAATTACGCATGAAATCAAATATGATTTGTAAAAAGGGTTCATATGAGAAACACCAAAACAGCACTTTGCTGGAACCCAGTGTTTGGCCGGGAACTAACGGAGCAAAGACTAAAAAAAATAGGAGAGCAGAGTGAATTGCTGTTTTCATAATGTTTGAAGTAGCTCATTTTTTTGAAGCACCTATGCAAGTGGGTGGTTAGAAAACCTAGCTGAAAACACCAAATCAAATGAGTTGTTTTTAATTGTAAGCTAAAGCACATCCATCACTCCAGAGGTTTCACAAAAACAAGAAAATTAGATCAGTCCTACTCATTTATTCCCCTCATGGGTGGTATGAAAACGTTATTGTGTTGTGGGAAAATTAGCAATAATCATAGGGCATTTTGTGTAATTCCGAGCAATTAAGTACAATTCAAAGTCAGCTGTGGCAGGGACAGGAAAAGCACTGCCTATTGTTGAAAGCGAAATGTTTTTGATAAACTCCATTTAAGATTCTAGACTATCGTACATGGCGCATAAACAGATGTAGCATGTTGGTGACAATAGTATAGACACAGGGATGAAAGAAGAAGACAGAGTATCAAAAGTGAAAGAGAGAGAATATCAAACACATGGTGCTAAAGTGTGCAGGAACAATCAGAGGAAACATCCTATACACACTTAGTTATATTTCTTTCGTAAAGCAGGATGTGCAAAAAGATCAAATAGGAGAAACAGGAAGACCAGAGAGGGTGTCTTTGATGATTGAAAATTCAATGAATAGTGTGTGTGCATGGTAGGTTAGTGTTGTGTGGTGTGTGTGTGTGTGTGTGTGTGTGTGTGTGTGGTCACCTCTCCTGTGTTTCATTTCATACCAACATAGTATGACTTCCAATAACCAGGCCTCTCACCCTGTCACTCAGTTTTATAAACTACATCATGGTGTAATCACATAACCAGTGCTCTGATAAATGGTTGTTTATTTAATAGAAGAATATGAGACAAGTGCATTACTTCACATGAGCATGGACGCATACACGCTACATACATCATGCTTTTTAAATCACATGTACAAGCTGTGTGGAAAAGAATATTTATGTTGACAGATGACGCTTTCTAGTTGTAAATCTCTATCTAACTGAAAGCATTGACCTGTTGACAGCACACACAAAAATCTCTGCACAGACAAGAACCCAGCACAAGCACATCACAAAGCGTGGACACACACTGGCACAGGCTCACCCATGGGACGTCGGCTACACTAGAGCCGAACAGGAAGCTGTATTCCACAAAGAGCACTTTCTTCATGTTCAAGGCCACTATCAGACTCGGTTACTAAATATCACAGCTGGAGCATAAAACACGCGTAATCCAGCAGGCAGGGTGAGCTGTGTTGTACAAAAAGCTCGACATTTATAACTGCCACGTCGCTGTAATGGATTTCATCAGCTTGAAAAAGCAAGAAGCATCACAGGGTGGGATCTAATGGGGAAATCATACCAGTGCATTCCCAAAGAGTGAAAACATCCAGTGTATTACAGCTAGGCCCGGTTTATTGGTAAGGTGATAGAAGGTGATATATTTTGACAGTAACTTTATAAATGGCTGTTCATTTGTCATTAGTGCCGTTTTTTGGGCTTTGTATCAAAGCCTTTATTCAAAGTGATGCCAGTAAAATTAAAAATATCACACACACTCACAAACAGATATCGTATCGGTTTAGAGCCGGTGCATGTTAAACTCGGCAGGTTGTGTTATTAGTTTTGCTCGATCTACAAAATCCATGACAGACATCATTGTTCTCCGTCGAGCTATCAGCTAAGTCAATTCTCAGTTATCTGACAGTAAACAGTTGCAGAATCAGACATAACAAAACACGTGCGCATTTGTGCTTCCCCCAGCACACACAATTCTCAATCATGTCGCATATCCGTCAGTCCTCATAAACTGTTCCCATTCAAGGACACGCGACGGATGCAGCACGCCTTGAGATAAGGCATTTCATTTCAGCCGCCGTGTGACACTCTGTGCCTGTTTAAAAGATGCATCAGCCACTCCTTTGCTTCAGCTACGCTAGCTTGCTTTTACACTGACATCATCCAAAACCAGCCAAAGAAGAGTCTGCTCTAAGCACCAGCCATGATTCTACCTAGTATAATCTTTTACCGCTTGCAGCATCTGCCCCTGTTGGCCATCGAAGACTAAAAGAAATAATTGCGTTTATCAAAGAACTCACTGCACAGGGCAAGATTTTTTTCCTTTGCAGTGCTACGCTGCACCTGTGAGTTGCACATACTGCCGAAGAAGAGAAGTGTGTCACTTCTCTATCTACCCTGAGTGCTTTGGAATATATTTCATGAGTGGGTTTTATATTTCTCCCCCCTTCAGCCTCTTTTCCATCCTCCTGTTTTGCTTCTCGTGCATGGCAGCTAGCGCATGCAGCTTCAGCGTTTTGGCCAGATTTCAGGAGGAAGAGACCCAGAGGGCAGACATTATAATTTTATATCACTTCAAGACAGGAGAGAAGGAGCCCGAGAAAGAGAGAGAGAGAGAGAGAGAGAGAGAGAGAGAGAGAGAGAGAGAGAGAAGGAGAGGGAAGAGAGAGAGAGAGAGAGAGAGAGAGGAGAGAGAGAGAGAGAGAGAGAGAGAGAAGGAGAGGGAGAGGAAGAGAGAGAGAGAGAGAGAGAGAGAGAGAGAGAGAGGGAAGGAGAGAGAGAGCGAGAGAGAGAGAGAGAGAGAGAGAGAGAGAGAGAGAGAGAGAGAGAGAGAGGGAACAGAAGGCTCCTCTGGCAGTGGGAGAGATCTCAGAGGAGGTGTGATGGGATGCGTTTCTCCGCGTCTCACCTGAAAGGCAATTTTAAAATCAGCAGCCGTGATACGGTAATTCCACTGCTCATATTTCATAACATGGATGACACTTTTATGTTTAGCAGATTGGCCATAAGCATTACAGATATGGGCAAAAAAAAAGGCTGAATATGAAGAACAAAGAACCAGGCACAAGACGCCGAGCAAAAGCTTATGCTTAGGAGAACCTTGGAGAAACTTTTAGCAGTGGCTTTGACTAAAGCACGAAAGCCGAATGGGTGCATTTTCTAGCCAGCTTTTTTCTCCCCGTAAACAGGCAGATGGGGGCCTGGGTAGTGAAATGAGTTTATTCACAACTGCATCGTGCTCAATTGCTAATCCACTGTGCACTCTGGTCCACTGACTATAGTGTATCTCTAAAACCTCCGGTATTAATAATATACCGCCAATTCCTTTCAGATGGCTCTCTTTCCTGCTGAAGGCTTGTTAAATATTCATTGACAATTATCCTACGCTGACTGAAGGCTAAGTGCTTAGAGAAAGAGAGAGAGAGAGAGACAGAGAGAGAGAGAGAAAGAGAGAGAGAGAGAGAAAAGGGAGAGAGAGAGAGAGAGAGAGAGAGAAAGCTATGCAGATATTGATGTTTGCGCCTCGCAGTCACAGCCTGCAGATCCCAATCACACGCTCACTAGACGGCCCAATAACCAACAACAGCCTTCCCAAGTGCCAAAGTGCTGCTGCTATTAGCAAATGAACAAACATGTCAATGGCCTGCATCACCAACTAAGTCAAAATATGAGGGATTTAATAAAATAAAGTGAAATCACTCTCATTAGTATCTAGACCTGGGCTTAAGCTGAAAAATTTGACACCTTGTCAATAGGAATATAACACGATTAAGACTAAATGTAGAGCTGGTTATTATACAGATACACATTTAACAATAGGTTTTTGGGGACAGATGACAGCTGCAACTGTCTAAAATACTGTAAATGTCAGTTCAGATTCTCTTCCTGAACATTAAACCCCGCATAAAAGTAGAAAAATGCGTTAGACAGCTCCATTTCAGTACAAGATAACATGTTGAATTTTTTGAGTTGTTTAAAATTTGATTTGAAGTTTTATCCTGGTCAGGGTCAGGGTGCACATGGAGCCTATTCCAGCGCCCAGCATGAGGCAGAAAAACAGCCTGGATGGGATACAAGTTCACTGTAGGGCACCCCGCACACGCACACACACACACACACACACACACACACACACACACACACACACACACACACACACACACACACTCATCTACACTAAAAGGCAATTTAGTGTAGCCAGCAACTTGCTTCTCACTGACCACTTTATTAGAAACACCTGTACACCTCCTCAATTATGCTGTTATCCAGGCAGCCAATCAGATAGCAAAAAAGCTGAATCATGAGACACATAGGAAGATTAGATAATTGCAAGAATGAGCAAGTGTACAGGTGTTCCTATTAAAGTGGCTGGTGTGAGTATATATTTGTGCATACCTTTTTTAGGGTTCTGTATTAAAATGAATTTGAAATATATAAGTTTAGTTTAGTCATTAAATAACATGAGTTATCCATCCATTTTCTGTACCGGTTATCCTACATAGGGTCACAGGATGGGACGGGATAGCAACTCATCACAGGGCAGAATCTCTCTCTCTCTCTAACAGACACACACACACACACACACCCCCACACACACACACACACACACACACACACTTGAGCATCATCTATAGTTCCCATCAGTTCAGGGGGTTTAATCTTTCTGGAACATAAACAGGACAAGACTACAACATCTCCTGGAAATCATAGGCCTGTAGTATATTACTATTAAGAAATAAGATGTCAAATATATTTGATTTGATCTTAATTATTACCTAGAAATTGTTTGACAACAGCAGATGCTGAAACAATAAGTTGCTTTCGGCTGCTCCCTTTTTGGGGGTCGCCACAGCGGACCAACTGGTCCGCACAACAACTTGGCAAATGTTTTACGCCAGATGCCCTTCCTGACACAACCCTCCCATTTTTCTGGGTTTGGGACCAGCACTGTATCCAGAGGCTGGGGCTGAGGCATTGGCTGGGAATCGAACCCAGGCCTTCTGCATGACAGGTGAGAAACCTACCACTGAGCCACCAATGCCCCAGATACTGAAACAATAATAAGCATAAAAGTGTGGAAACGTTTGACTTGTCTGGCTTTTTAAAGATAGTCTAACTCCAGTGTTAGCATAATTACAGTGAGCTATTTTCTATGGCTGTGAGAAAGTCAAGTACTCCCAATAGCACTACACCTCAGTATCACAGCAGGGTTATCAGATTAGTCTTTATCAAATTTGGACTGAAGTCATTAAACATTGCAGGCACTGCATGTGGAAAACCTGATAACCACAAAGGAAATCTAAATCAAAATAGCTTCCTATTACACCCTGCCTTTTCAGAAAGGCGCTCTGATTCTAATAATCGCTGCCTAAAGTGTGCATTGTTGCTTTGTTTGCGAGCGAGTTTGATCATCTTTGATCTGAATGCCAAGTGCAATAGGCAAAATCGGAATGAAAACTAACATCTGGTTTATATTCTTGACTTGTGCAAGCATCATAACTCGCCAAAGGACAAAAAAAAAAAAAATAAAAAATAAAAAAAAACACATGAAAGCAAGAATTCTATAAAAGTAAAATTGCATGTATTCATAAAAATAGTAATAGAATTCAATTCAATTAGGAAAACCAAAAGAAATAAAAAACAGTCCTGAAAAACTGGCATCATATCTAAACCAAAAACAGGGGATGTTTATGAGAAACATTTTTGTTGATGCTGTGCAGTCCATTTTGCACGCATTAACAATATTCATTTCAAAACACAGCACTCGTGCATCTAATGTGAAAAAAATAAAATAAGTTCAACCCTACCTGCATATTAATGCATATCCTTTGTGTGATTAAATATTTGAAACTGTCTGCAAAACTAGGCACTATTAACTTTTTCATAAAACATTCATTCCAATTGTCAAACTGCCATCGGCAAAAAACACTTAGAGAGGTATGTCAATATTAAATCACTTTTTAAATTACAGCTGGAGTGCCTTTGCATGCTAATACATGCAAAAAGAACAGAAACAAATTACTACCTATTTGGATCGTTGATTGTATTTCATTTTTCACTTAGGGCCCAATAAACATTTTTCAGAGCATGTAGATGAATGTGATTCAGCCCAAACTACTGTTAAACAAGTTCTCTCATTTTAAAAACGATGCACAGATGTGCATAGACACTATGCTCAGTGGCAAACGTACACATATTTCATTGATGGTTAATGACCATAGCGCATAAACGTAGCTGTAGCGCATAAACATGCCTCGTTTTAAGGACAACATTCCAAACTCCAAAAAAAAAGTGAAAAAAGTACAAAACTCCTGATGTAATTCCAACCCCAAATCCCAGCATGTCGAAATTATAACTCTGCAAACCTGCACCTAAATATGCATCAAAGTCTAAAATGTTCAATTTGAATTCTCAAAGTTAGCACTAATGTTAGATTTAGAGCAACCTTGACCATGAAAGTGAAAAGTACCTATAAACTGGGGTGAGGTGGAGGCGCGTTCCTCTGCCAGAGTTTAAGTGCCACCTCGTGTAATTTCATTTTCACAAGCAATAACCCCAGGTCACTTTTAAAGCATGGTGACTTTGATATACCTAAGACTCTTTCCATATGCATGATGGGCCTGTGTGCTGTGACACGGCGGCTGTTAACATATGCCAGCAAGTAGCACGGTGATGGCTGAGGTGCCTGCAGCCCCTCCTTCCTGCCTATCGTTAAAGACTTAGACAGAGAGAGAGAGAGAGAGAGAGAGAGAGAAAGAAAGAGAGAGAGAGAGAGAGAGAGAGAGAGAGAGAGAGAGAGAGAGAGAGAGAGAGGGGTGAAATGGCAGCCCTGGGGCAAACAAGCTGTCTCCAAGCAGCCTCTGATAAGCGGCCTGCTTGCCTTTTACATATACACATCCATATGACGGTAGCGGAATATGCCACAGACACCTGGCAGGGACCAAGCTTG
This sequence comes from Hemibagrus guttatus, assembly GCA_033459395.1. Classification (NCBI taxonomy): domain Eukaryota; kingdom Metazoa; phylum Chordata; class Actinopteri; order Siluriformes; family Bagridae; genus Hemibagrus; species Hemibagrus guttatus. The sequence continues at coordinate 15,111,739 of JAUCMX010000008.1, read as the reverse complement.
CAACACTGATACGTAGAGCGCTTTAAGCAAAGCATGAGGTCTCAGATGTGCCGTGGAGGTCCCTAACACTCTGATAAACCAAGAGGGCAGGGCTGCATCAGGAAACGCCTGGCTACAAATTATATATGTAAATATCACAGTAAATGTTGCCGTGTTATGACGAGGTTGTTGACCCGGGGATATTTCTGACAAGCTGGTTACAGGATTAGTCTGGCCAGCATAAAAAAAACCCACAACAACACAGTTTAATCGGAACTGGGGAGGGCTGAAAGTACTTTCTGAATGTGGTATGTTTATGATTCTATTCCAGCTCTCAGCCTGACAAAAGCAGGCACACATAACCACAGAAGGTATAGAGTGTGTTGTGATTAAGGGCATCAAACTACAGAGCGAGAGTGCCAGAGGTCTGGATGATTAATTAAAATGTTTCACATAAAAACAGCACATCAAGGCATTAACTGCTGGATGCCATATTCAGTCCATGTTAATAATTCCAGGGATTCCAACCTCACCAAAATCCCTGTACACATGTAGGTCATCTCACTGTGCTCAGATACGTCTTGACATTTACCTAAAGCAAGGGATGACTCTCTACATGCTACTGGGATGCATTACCATGGCAATAAGTGAAACTACCTAAAGATGAGACTGGGGGATTTGGGCAGCTCTGTTTATATCACGATCATGATTTTATTATTTTTTAAATCTAAGAATAGCGTTACTGAGACTCACATAAGTGCCAATGCTCCATGTTGTTTCTAATTGATCTTGTCTCCATTTTTGCTGCCTCTTTCTGGGTTGAATTCAATGGCTTTGTGTAACAATAATGCCAAAGTAACAGAGATTATTCTTTTAATTCAGTTGTATAGCACTATTAATAGATAATCTGATCTTTCTTGGCTGCGCACGTCCTTCATTCTCTCTCCACCTCAACGTACACTTTCAGCAATTACCATTTGACTTGCATCCAGCCCTTGCTGGGATTTTAAGGTCTCTTAGAAAATAATTCCATAACACCAAAATGTGGATCAGAGCATATGTTTGGAGCAATAATAACAAAGCGTAATTGCTGTCAGGAGAGATGCGCCCTGCTTTGAACACACCTTAATGGCGTTCTGGGGAAAGGCTTCATGTCTGGGCAGCGCGTATATTATGTCTATGACAGCACGCATTGCTCATCGGTGTGCCGTTTTTTAACCAAAGCAAATTAATAACCTCAAGCAGCACCTGTTGTAGTGCAGCATTAGAAATTAATGCTGAGGTGGGGGAAGGCTCGTTGTCAAAAAGACCGCCTTGACAGCACTATCCAAATATTGTTTAGTCAGAGAAATGTGGACCCAAATGAGCACTAAGAATTCCCTATACCTCCATCAACATGGCTCAATGGGCCATAAAATAGTTTGAGATGCGCAATTAAGACATTTCCTATTGAGGATTTTCATCAAAATAAACATGACCTCTGGGTGCATATACAAACCTGCAATATGCTACTAACTCAGGACAATAGATGAGCAGACCTTGATGTGAATATTTTAGTAGACACAGACACGTAACTCATATCTTTAGAAGAGACGTTTTATAAAGGTCAGTTTTCTACCATGGATGGAAATTGGGTGCATTTTGGGATGGGATAAAGGACAAACCTTCACACCACATTGAGCTCTAAATTAAAACACAACAGGTTTTCATGGCTTTGGCATGGTAGACGTGCTGAGACGAGTGTCAGAATGCCAGCACGCATTACATGTGGCCTTAAACTAAATCAAACCCCTCCTGCACATATTTACCCCACCCCTGTCCTAAACGCAGCCCTATTCCAACACGATGGGGTTTGTGGCTCCTTGGGTGACCTTCTTCCCACTCCTCCGGCCTGCCTCTAATTAGGCGATGCATCTGATCATCATTAACAGCTCTGAGATAATGAATCACTTGCTCCTCTCTCTCGGTTAATTCGCTATAACCAAGCGGCTAATGGCTGTCAACGCTGACTGATCACACTGATTGTGGTGACTTCTAATTGCAACAAAACAATTTAAAAAGCACCTCGCTTAGTTATGCCTCCCACAAAAGAGAGGATGGTATAAAGGAATGAGGAAAGGGGAGAAGGGGAAAAGAGACATGGGAGTTAGGTACTAGCCACGGATGAAGCAGGTGAGATTATGGGGGAGAGAGAGACGATGTGTTTTATATATATATGTGTGTGTGTGTGTGTGTGTGTATATATTGCTCCCTAGTGAAACTCATCTTCCTCAGGGAAGATCACACACACAAACCCAGAGATCCCTCGCTCCCCGTCACTGCACCCAGGGCCTCGTCATAAAGCACAACATCTAATTGGAATGCAATTACCTAATCACAATTGACAATTAAACAAAGAGAAATTGGTAGCTAGAATGACTACCTCTGCAATTACACATTAAGTGCAAGGTATAAATTGAGTTTCGCACATGGTCTGGCATAATTGTGTGTTTGTGTGTGCGAGAGGCAAAAGGCTCTCAAAAATTATTCCTGCAACCACACAGACTTTAGCGTTTATTTATAAACAGGAATTCCGAATCATAGGCACGCCTCTGTATTCTTCTCTGAGTGAACCTCTAAACTGCTAGGCCCTATCTTTCAGCCCTTTCCTATGCTAATAGCCAGCTCTTCCCTGCCCGGCCTGGCCCTGTGTTTGTTTATTTTGCTGAGTGAGCAGTGGATAGCCGCGGGCTAGCCGAGAGGAGTGGAGTGGGATTGGAAGGAGGGGAGAAAAAAGGAGCCAAAGAGGGATGTAGTGTAGGAAATGGGTCTGAGATTGGGCAGCCTAGCTGGGTTAATAGACCATACCTCAGAGCTGGCATGGAGATCGGGCTCCTCTGTGTTTTTAGGGTCCCCGTCTGTCTTAGTGGTCAGGATCTGGGCTTTGATGATGTCCAGTGTGCGCAGCATCCAACCGTGCTGCCGGCGGATCTGCCTCTGAAGCTCCTGCCACTGGTGTGCAATCATCTGGAGCATGTCCCGGAGGCCTGCATATACACACACACACATTATATTCCCATTCATACACACACATAAGCTCATTTCCAGAGAACAGAATGCATCCATCCACAGAGTACCACATGTTTTATTAGTTTGCCTTTGTTGCTTGCTCTAACCGAGTACACTTAAACATACATTTACACGAAACCAAACTGAAAATATGCGTGCATTGTTTCTATGCACATACATAAAGTATTAGCCAGTGTGGTGAATCCCTGCTCAGCAGTGCAGAGGTCCAGCAAGTCCCCCACACACACGTCTCCCACTAGTCGCCTTTAACGAGTCTTTAATGTGCTGTGATTCCTCCATTCATCATGCCTCCCATTTAAGCACCACCCCTACACACATTCCCTCATCTCCACCACAGCAAGTGCAACCACATCACCACTAATAATACTACAAACATTAGCTTAATCACTACCATCAGCATCTCCATCATATAAGGAGTGGTATGATGTGTAGTCAAAGAATGGTAGTTTGATAGTTTAATGTCAATTTTAATGTCTCTCTTTAAAGGAACTAATCAGAGGGAGGGAAATACTCAAGCTTTTACTTTTCAGCCACTTCGTAGCGGGAATCAGTGGCAATCAATCTTTTTTTATTGTTATATATTTTCAGTTCATTCTGTGGATGAATGCATGAATAGACACTGCACGATGTGTAGATTTCTGAAAATGGAAATTAATCACGTCTGGGGTTTTATTTTATTTCAATCAGTTTTAAAATAATATTTCTAGTTTTCATTTGGTTGTAGTTTTTAAGTGAATGAGTAAATTATTGCATCATGGCTCACACTGCCATGCTCTCTTTATTTTGTCGCCCATTATATTTTGTGTAAATATTTTGCTGTTTCCTTTGTTTGGGATGAACTGGTACCACACATTTCTGTAATACTACACCTTACTAGTAGCTTCTTAGTTTCTTTTTCAGGGGTTTTGTGTGTGATTATTGTGTTTCCGTTTGTTTTTGTTAGGAACATTTAGACTTGAACTTTTGGTTTAACAGACAAGCACAAACACTCCAACCTCTTAATCTCTTACTTTGTATGATTTGAAAGACAGATTTGTCTTTTCAATTAACAAACTTGTATTTTTGTAGTTTTAGCGGGAGGTCTCATCAACTATAATAGTCTTGGCTATTATAAGACTGAGTTCTGCATTAATTCCTGTGCACATAGAGCCATTTCTAGAGACACGACTCCTGCCATTACCGCAGTCTGCTCACTCCAAATCCTGCTCCAGGTAATTAAAAACACACACATGAGGGGCAGGAGTGCCGCAATGCTCTGTGTGCATGAGGAGTTTTTGTCTATTGAGTGTAGCACCATGCCACCTCTCGCACCTGCCGAAAGCTTGGATTTGCTGAGTTGCTAGGAAACCAGGTATTAGGGGCCGGGTTGGAGTGTTGGGAGGAGATTTACTTATAATGGCAATGTCTAATATATATACTGAGAGGATGCTCCAAGCCAAAGGAGATTAGATGTATAGGTGTGTGTGTGTGTGTGTGTGTGTGTGTGTGTGTGTGTGTGTGTGTGTGTGCGTGTGTGTGTGTGTGTGTGTGTGTGTGTGTGTGTGTGTGTGTGTGTGTGTGTGTAAGAGATTGGTATGAGGGAGTTTGGCATGAGGGGCATGGTCTGATGGGCACGGTAAGGACAGTCCTGCTCCGGGCGGCCATCTGCATATTTAATAGTGTCTGGCTTAACCAGCTGACAGGGAGGTCAGCTTAGTGGATTTGTACATTTGCACAGCACTCTGCCAGAGGCAGAAAGAAAGAAAGAAAGAAGGAAAGAAGAAAGAAAGAAAGAAAGAAAGAAGAAGAAAGAAAGAAAGAAAGAAAGAAAGAAAGAAAGAAAGAAAGAAAGAAAGAAGAAAAAAAAACAGGACTGGGATAGAGGGGGATGTGAGGTCTAGTAGGTGGCCTTTGACTTTGGTTCCCGCTGTTCTTAATTCCAGCTCTCTTCATACAGAGCACTGCACTATTGCGTCTGCTCACATTCCACTTGCTGCTTTATCCCACAACTCAATTCAGCCAGACACGCTCAGAGTGGATGTGAAAAGGCAGGCGTGCAGTAGCAGCGATGGCTGAGAAGCGCTTATTTGAGGATTTATAAATTCTGAAGGTCAGTATGTTAATATAAACATTAATAATAAATGTGCAGCTTGCTGGTGCACTACCTGATTTGTGGCAGGTGATGAGTTCCAGCAGTTGCTTCCCCTCCTCCAGTAGACTGTCTTTCAGAGCGCAGTGACTGTCCACGTTCAGCTTGAAGCTCTGCACACACACACACACACACACACACGAACAGAAACACACACAGCATGATATCTCCATGCAGAGAAATATCCTCACACTCACACAGTTTATATCTCACACATTTCCTCATGCGTTCACACTCCCTATGTCTCTCATTCACACACGCACATACTCACATATGCACATAATATAATCTGAGATATTTTCTATTTAACTCAAATAGTCCCTCATACCATTGTCAGAGTCTTTGTTACCTTCTCTCTCTCTCTCTCTCTCTCTCTCTCTCTCTCTCTCTCTCTCTCTCTTCACTCTCTCTCTCTCTCTCTCTCTTCTTCTCTCTCTCTCACATACACACACACACAAACACACACCCCACCAGCAGCACTGTCTCCTTTCATCTCGATTCATCTGCACCCTTGAAACAAATGCTCATAAGTCACATTAGGGGCCTTTGTGCAATTGCTGAAAATGCACATAATCTCTTGACACACTGGCTTCACACAACCTCTAAAGATCCTTCACACACTCCCAGACCTCAAACACACATTATTCATAAAGCGGCGTGCCTCTGTGCATTGGAGCCTCTATTCTCCTTCTCCGCGTATTTGTCTGAGTCAACCCTGCTATCTGTGGCGTGCTGAATTATTAACAAATGACAGACATCCCTCTAATACATCATCCGTGGCATAAACTAATATTCAAATGACATTATAAAACTGAAGCCATTTCTCCCACAGATGTGCCCTCCAGAAAATGACCTCCGAAGCCCACTCCATTCAGCAAGGGAGAAACTATTTTACTCTTTCTTCTCTCCCTTTCTGTCTTTCTAAAGAGTGATACAATAGTGTACCTTCCTTCCTGGCTCAAAGGATCCATCAGACGTGTGTCCCATAACTCTCGGGCGTGTGCGCTTCCCCCAAGCGCCTGTCCATTTATTCTGATGTCTCTATTTCAACTACTACACTCCCTTTTCCCCTGCTTTCCCAAATCCTCTACACACACACACACACACACACACACACACACACACACACACACACACACCTCGTAGCTCCCTCTCAGTGGGTGCCACTGCCGCAGCGCAAACTTTCATGTTGATTGGTTTTGATAATACCCAACAGAGGGCTCTCCACTTGCTAAGTGTAATCAAAGTGTAGAGAGCATTATCCCGGCTCCTAGAGGAGAGGTGGGGGGGAGTGCTGTGTGGTTGAAGATGTGAGGCGGGGGTGGAGGGTGTGCAGGGAGAGCGATCCCACGAGGCGGCCTGCAGTGAGGCGCCTAGGGCCATCTTCCCCTTCCATTCTCATCTCCTCACATCTCCCCCAGCCCTGTTTCACACCATTACCGGCTGGTCTGATCTGACTGGTCCTGCCGAGAGAGCCTGGAGCTGCCACCGGCTATCTGAGCATCCCTCTATCTTTCCCTCCGCCTCTGTCTAGAGAAGAGGCCTCTTTGTCTGTGCCTGTCTTTCTGACAATATCCATTTTCACTAGTGTTCTGCATGCAGCTCTACCAGCCTTCACTCCTGTACATCAGAATGTCTACTGGCAGGTATAATGAATCATTTCTACCTGCCTAGGAATCACTCTGTCTGTATGTATGTCTGTCTATTTAGGCATTAAACTACCAATAAACTGGATTTTTTTCATAAACAAGCCTCCTTGCCATCAACAAGGGATGAGACACTTCCTCTGCAACTGTGGATGGAGTGGATGCCGTGGTTACTCTCATAATCTCCTACTTTTCATTGAAATTGGTCATTTGACTGAAATGGCAGACGACCAAACAGAGCCCTTTGCTTTATCCCGTTGACTCAGCAGTAACTGCTTCAAATAAATATCTCAAATAAAAAACTGGGCTCCCAAGAGCATTGCCCCTATCCTCAGGATACAACAGCCATTTATGGGAGGGATGACCTATTCTCTTTCCCCTGTCAATCACAGCAACATTAGCCAATCTTGGTCATCTGTGAGTTTTTGCATTCATCTGCATCGGGTTTGTGTAAACCTTGGGCTTTATTGAGCAGGGGTATGGTTTCTAAAAAACTCGATTTTGCTGCTTTGTCTTTCTGTGTGTTGATTTTTGATTCAAAGTGTTTTGTAAAGGCGTGGCAGGGCTCAATAATACAGAAATGATACATCATACATTTTACAGGTCACCATCAACACAGCAAGACTTTCATCACATATCTAAGAACACATTGTATTAAGCTTAAAAAATGTTTAAAACTATTTTAAACCATAATCAGAAAAATACCTCAGCTCAATCTTCTCATAAAGACCAACACTTAATATTCATTCATTGTCTACCGCTTATCTGATCTATTCTCGGGTCACGGGGAGCCTGTGCCTATCTCAGGCGTCATTGGGCATCAAGGCAGGATACACCCTGGACGGCGTGCCAACCCATCACAGCCAATCAACCTACAATGCATGTCTTCGGACCGGGGTAAGGAAACACCCATAGGTACAGGGAGAACATGCAAACTCCACACACACGGCAGAGGCGGGGAATCGAACCCCCAACCCTGGCGGTGTGAGGCAAACGTGCTAACCACTAAGTCACCGTGCCCCCCTACATTTAACATTGATTCTGTTAGTACAGACCTGTACATAACACTTTATCATTGCTAATGCTTTCAGTATATAATCAACTCTTTTTCTTTTGGAATTAATGTTTCTTAAGAAATGCATTATTGCACTGGTTATAACCTGCTGGATACAGAGAAAAATGATGTGACTTGATCCCAAAAGCTTTAAACATTCTCATAGGTGCTCTAAATGAATATGAATTGCACATATGCTAAATGAGCTGTCCAATACTTTAGGCTGCCTGGGTGTAGGCTGGAAGATGAGAAGGTTAAGGAAGGCAGCAGTTTCTGATGCGGAGATGGAGTGAGGGGGATACGCTGGTGATGGATCAGCACACATGCACATCTATCACTGATGACAGACAAGAGCAAGTGTGAAGAACGCTTATTTATGGCTCTGAATACAGACTGAATTGATATCCTTTACAGACCTAAACACCTTAAAAATGAGTAAACAAATAAACAAAAGCCACCAGAACCAGATATCTGTCACTGACTGAATGCCTTTTAAAAAAATCGCACACCAGAATGTGAATGTGAATGCTAATGCATATAATGTTCAAGCCGCGTGGGATGGACTTTCTGTGCTATCATATATTATCATATATTAATTGGAGGAAGAAGATAAAAATGAGGAAACCAAATACTAAACCTTAATCAGAGCAAGGGAATGAATATCATAATCATATTAAAATCTTCTAAAGAAGATACTTTATAAGAAGAGATGCACTTTTAATTCATGCTTGACTGTCAACAATAATCCCATGCACATCATCTTTTTATGAGGTTATCAGGCTGTATTTAATACACAGTGCATCTTGCTGTAGACTTCTGCTGCTGTAAAGCTTCACAAGAGAGGACAATTTCTTGGAGTGCATGATCACTCTCGACTAAAGCAAAGTGCCCTTGCTTCCTTTTCAACACCCTTTACCTTGACCACTCTCAAGTCATAGAGGAAATATAATCTGCATAAATTTCCCATGCGAAACTAAGACCTTCTCCCGTGTCCTGGAGTGTGTGTTTGGTGTGTATATATGCAATCAAGCTGCCGGTTTGTCAGGAGCTTGGCACGTGAGGCGTGTTTTGTTGCGCCTTGTTGTTGTTGGTAAATGTTTTGTTGTGTTGGAACTGTGTGCAGGAGCAGGTAGGCAGCTCAGCTCGTACACTTTGACTCTCCTGCTCAGACCTGACAGCGGGGCAGCCAGGTTATCACTGACGTGACACCAATAGATGTGCCCGAAGCAACCACTGGACCACAAGCCTCCCCCCTGTATAATCCCCAAATCACGCACACACACACGTGTTTTTATATATATATATATATATATATATATATATATATATATATATATATATATATATATATATATATATATAGAGAGAGAGAGAGAGAGAGAGAGGCAGAGAGAGAAAAAGCAGGAGAAGGTGTGTGTGTGTCTGCGTGTGTGAAAGAGGTGATAGATAGAGGCGAGAGAATACCATTAGCTCAGGCAGTGTCTGGGGACCAATGGGGTGTGTGTTGTGGTGTGGTGTTGTGTGGTGTAGTGGTTTGATGGAATTTGAGTGTGTCGGTTAGAGCCAACGGAGCTCGCCATTTTATGTGTTGGTATTTTCATGACCATAGGCATAGTCGGAAACATGGCACAGAGCAATGTGGGAAAAAAGGATTGGGTTTGAACGGATACATTATTATTGAGGTGTGGTGCTATCAGTGAAGTCGTGCTGCTGTAATATCCAAAAAAATCTCTCCTCTCAAATCAGTTCCTCTCATTCCCTTTAAAGATCCGAGGGTGTGCAGTGCAGTGCAATAACATTTCCGTAATGACATATGATTAGATTTTACTTACAGATTTTATATCGCTTTTCAGTGGTAGCAATAACCAGCTGACTGACAGGAATTACAGAATAGAGATTTTCTTTCTTCGTCACTAGATTTGACATTAATCTTTTAGTGGTAGTGTAATAAAGCCTTAGCTTAGACACATGTATATGTTTTTACTTTAAACTCCAACAGTCTAAAATCCATAGTTTAAATATATAACAAAATATAGACAGGATTAGTTTCACAGATTTCGTGAGTCGTGTTATTCATGTTATACATACTGTATACTGTAAATGAAATACTATAGGAGCTATAGTTAATGGTTTGTTGCCAGATTTTTACTTTGTATGGTTATCAGTGGAGCTGAATGCTCATGGTTCTACATATAAAATGTACCTTACCCATTATGTCTGATTGCGATAGAAGCCACTCATGTTACATTAATGGTTTGAAAGATTGGATTCTTCTGCACATCATGATCTCTTCAATTCCATGCTTAAGGACCTTGTAAATAATCGGATTCACAACGGCTAAAAAACTATTTCACACTTAAAAAACTGTACATACAGTGAATAGTTGTTGGATCTTTTAATTACTTTTGAGATTTGTTTGAAAGTGGGATTAAGTATAAAGCACCAAAGTCATGAACTATGAACTAGAGAAGGTAAAAATCCAGCATGACTCCAGTTCTTAAAATCTTAAATTTAAGAGAGACAGTCTACCCTCATGTAAAATGCCAATTTGAACAATAATGTTATCGGTATCCTAATAGCATTGATACTCCAGACAATTATGTAAATAAATTGACTATGTTATTAGAGTAATATCATTTTTCTTTATGAATTTCTGTGGAGTTTCTGTTTCACTTCCATGTGTGTAAACACACAGCATGATGGACAGGATGGAAGTGTTTTCAGGCTGCGTTTCACAGCTGGTATGGATTTAAGTCTTGGGCACAACAGAAGCTTGAAA
>JAUCMX010000008.1:14883584-15096084 GCA_033459395.1 Hemibagrus guttatus | reverse complement strand
TGACACTTATATGTGCATGAACATCCCATTCCAGATGTCCGTCTTTGCTGTTATAATAACCTCCACTCTTCTTTAAAGGCTTTCCACTAGATTTAGGAGTGTGGCTATTAGGGATTTGCCCATTCAGCGACAAGCGCATGAGGTGCAGTCAGCATTCCTGTTCATCCCAAAGGTGTTCAGTCTGGGTGAAGTCATGACTCTCAAGTTCTTCTACTCCAACATTTGCACACCCTGCTTTGTGCACAGTGACATTGCCATGCTGGAACCTGGGAAGCTTGGGCTTACATTTGGGTGTGATGTTTACGTGTCAACAAACTATTGGTCATGTAGAGTAGATAGGTGGATAGACAGACAATTAATCTGTCTATGTGCTGTTTTGCATGTTCTCCTATTATTAGAGTGTGTTTCCTCGCAGTGTTCCATCCACTGACCAAAAACATGCAAGCAGCACTCTAAATTGTCCAAATGTGTGAATGAGTGTTTTAATAAGTGGTCATTTGGCCCACATGGCCCTCATTATTAGTCTTGAGCCCAAGGTAGGCTCAACCCTGACCAGAATAAAGCAGATACTAAAGACAAATGAACGTCAAATAATCTTTGAAATGTCAAAAGTCTTTCTTTCGAAACCTCTAGTTTGTAGCCTCAAGGTTTAATGGGAATGTGGCCCAAGATATGTAAGTTCTAGTAATAATAATATAATAAATCCATGTTTGTTGATCATGACACTGGACCAGAGCCCTCAGATTACACACTGCTGATGTAGATAGAGAGCTAACAAACACAACACAGCCATAATACAAACATCAGGGGAGATCAGATGGTTTTGCTGGTACTTTGTATATGTCTAAGTCTCCTTGTCCTCCTCCTCTATACCAAAAAAGTCTCAGAGCAGATGAATATGTGGCCTGTGGTCACTGTGTTAACAGAGAGCCTATTACAGGCAGATAAAGAAAAAAGGATATCCAATATACCGCCTTAGAAAAAGAGAAAGTGAGCCATGAAAGAAAAGGAAGAAATATATCAGGATAGATGGAGAGAGAGGGACAGACAGAGAGATGGAGAAGAGGTTGGTCAGAAGCGTCACACTTGACTAAGTCCCTGAGACTCCCCCCAGCAAAGTCTTCAGCTGCCATCTGTCTGTTGCCGAGAGGATGAAGTCATCTCCAGGGGCCGCATGCTAATGTAATCAATCACTTCCCCCCATGACATGCATCATCTCAGGTGGATGCGGCTGCCTGCCTCAGCCTGGCCCAGTCATCCTCACAGACACAAACATACACTCACCCATTCACTCTTTCTTCTATTCCTTTTTCTTTCTCACAATATAGAAACAGAAAACCAAACTAGCCATAGTCATTCATTTTATCATTTCTTTCATCTCATCAAGTCTTCTCATCTCCACTACAGATTCTGATTCATCTTATCAGCTGGAGGAGATTAATCTGGAGGGGGTTCAGTTCAGATATGGGAGAACATTATAGAATGTTTTATAACAGATGTACTGCATGGTTTAGTTACAGGTAAAATGTATGGTAAATATGGGGGGGGCACAGTGGCTTGGTGGTTAGCACGTTTGCCTCACACCTCCAGGGTTGGGGGTTCGATTCCCGCCTCCGCAGTTTGCATGTTCTCCCCGTGGTACTCCGGTTTCCTCCCCCAGTCCAAAGACATGCATTGTAAGTTGATTGTAGTGTGTGTGTGTGTGTGTGTATGTATGTGTGTGTGTGTGTGTGTGCCCTGTGATGGGTTGGCACTCCATCCAGGGTGTATCCTGTCTTGACGCCTGAGAAGCACAGGCCCCCCGTGACCCGAGAATAGATTGGATAAGCAGTACAGACAATGGAAAAAAAATATATATATATATACACAGCAGACTGAGCAACGTTGGATCGGACCACACTTTTTTCTTCATCAATGAGCCTTGGCCGCCCATGACACAGTCACCGGTTCACCACTATTCATTCCTTGTACCACTTCTGATAGATACTGACCACTGCAGACCGGGAACACCCCACAAGAGCTGCAGTTTTGGAGATGCCCTGATTCAGTCGTCTAGCCATCACAATTTGGCCCTCGTCAAACTCGCTCAAATCCTTACGCTTGCCCATTTTTCCTGCTTCTAACACATCAACTTTGAGGACAAAATGTTCACTTGCTGCCTAATATATCCCACCCACTAACAGGTGCCATGATGAGGAGATAATCAGTGTTCTTCACTTCACCTCTCATTGCTCATAATGTTATGCCTGATCGGGGCATATATGTACATATTTTCACTTTCACCCCTTTGATTACATGGCAAAATATGATTCTAAAAGACGCAATATGATGTTTGTATTTTTTCTGTGAGCCACCAGGTGGCATCAGTGTACCAGCTTTATTTAAATATCCCTCACTGCCGAACTAAAAGTCCAGGATATGAAATCAAACCTGTTACAGCTCCTCTTTCCTGGGCAAGAAAAATGGTCAAGGGTTTGTTTGTGTACCCAAAAGGTATACATTTGGTTCTATAGTGAGCACTATCACTTTCTGTATCAAAATTGCCATAACAAGTCCAATAATACTTTTGGAGTGGTTTGGCCTAGTAGTTATGGATTTGGGCTACTGATCAGAAGGTAGCAAATGTAAGTGTAAACTAGCGATTGCCAATTTTACTGATTCAAACTTCACTTCAGCTGTCCTAATTTTCCCATTTAATATCCCATTTGATGGCCCTAATTTGTAAATAGCAACCACATTATTCGGCCTACCTTTGACTGCTATGTGAAGTACTTCAGGATGTGTATTTCTAGCTCATATGCAACCTGTGATGACAGAATTTGGGTGGCAAGTGCCAAATAATGACAGTTATACAACAGTTATATACTGTAATGACTTGTTATACAAAAAAAAGCCTTTCGGTTTATAACTTTTTAGGGGTTCATGGAATATCTTTGTGAGCAGTATATGCACTAAACTGTGCCTAATTCCTAACTGAAACACAGAATAAAATCTCACCTCTAACTTTCCCCAAATGTCCTGGTAGTTCTCCTGGTGCTGGATGTCTTCCAGTAGCTGCTTGATCAGAGGTGTACACTGGAGCACCATCCTGGAAGCCTCAGGTTGCACAGTAATCCTCTCAGCTCTTTGAGACTTAGGTGCACACCACCCACCCTCATCTTCTGACACCAAGTCACTGAGGGGTCCAGACTCAATACTTTCATCTACAGAGGGAGCCACATCACTGGACGAGGATGAAAACCTCTCTGTTGAAAAGTGCTTCCTATTGGGCCGGGGTGAAAAGAGATGGGTATTGGTCTCCCATTCAGGGTTGGCCTCGGTCAGCTCCCAATTGTCCACATCCTGAACTGACTGTTGCAGTGTTCTTGGGGGTAAGGCCTGAGCCAAACTCTCCAACTTTGAGGCCAGCATCTCAGTCTTCTTCAGTTGGGCAGGAAGAGCAAGGAATTCCTCAGAACCATACCAGCAATCATCTTTAGGACTGCTGTTCTTAGAGCTCTTTTTGGGCATGATCCACAGAGAATCTGTGGTGGGAAGATGATCATCCAGACTGGAAGAGCTTAAACAAGGATCGTGATTTGAGGTTTCCTCCCCTGAAGAGGGTGGAGGGGTGGAGGAGTCGCTGTTTACCTGTGTGTTTTTGGAGTGCTTGCTCTTCGAGCGTGAGTAAAGGTTGCTGTGTTCAGTGTCAGATTCCTGCTCAGCCACAGATAAGCTTCTCTGGAAAAGCATTTGGACTTTGCGCTTCTGGAAATCTGTTTGGTGACTTGTTTGCCTGTTCTTCGCATTCATGATGTGGAGATTCTCTTCTGACTGACTCCCACTGCTGGGGTACACTGCCTCCAGGTCCAGCCAGAATCTAGAACGATCAGGCAGATCCAGAAGAGAGGGTGTGCTTCTGCTAATGTCAGCTTGGTACTGCAGAGATGATTCTTCCACATACATGGGCTTCTTTGGCAGGGAAGGCTCAGTAGGTGATATGTCACTACTGTGAGAGCCTTGGAGTGGACGCTTAGAGAGGCCAACGTTGGTCTCTCCCTGCGTAGCTGTGTCTATGGATGGTGCCTGGTGCATGGGCTTGCTCTGGGTCTCTGGGATGGAACCAGCTGGCTCCTCCACAGGCCCCTGGATGGATTTGGCTGGTTCCTCCACAGGCCCCTGGTTGGACTTGGCTGGTTCCTCCACAGGCCCCTGGTTGGATCTTGTTTGTTCACCTACAGAATTCTGGCTAGATTTGTTTGATTCTTCTGCTGTAGGTGAGGATAATTCTTGGCTCTGTCTGGAGGCAGCAATAGTGAGAAGATCTACACTCTGAAGCAATTCAGGGAAGTCTCGCTCCAGCTCAGGATAGAGGGAGCGTGGGTCTTGACCCAGACCTCGGCCTTCTGGGTCTTCGCTAGGGCTGTAGTCGCTCAGTTCATAGGCGGTGATGCCACAATCCAGGGAGAAGTAGTCCTGACTACACTTAATAATCAGCTGACCCGAGTCGTCCACCTCTGTCAGAGAGTCCAATCGAGCCTGGAGGCAAGATGATGAAAAAATCAAGTTATATGATATGTACATAAATTCAATCTATATTCTATATGTGTGCTGCATATATTATTTGACATACATGGTATGACATGCCATAATTTTAAAAATAAACAATTGTAATCGTTGGAGAATTTTACTTGCATGTGCTGTTTTACAATCAGAAATAATCCATTCCAGGATGTGGTTTTATGGGAAAATAATCTACAGGATAGTGTGGTACTGCACAACATAACACGGCCCATTGTGTTCTACAAATTATGGTAAAGGTTATAACATTCATACAGAAATATCTGAGAAAACTCATGGGATTCATTATTTATAATCTAAGCATACAACAAAAAAATTCCAGTGCTATAATTTTTTGGATCAGTGGTGCAGCAGCTGAGAGTTTAGGGTTCAGTCCTGAGCACCACATGTATGTTGTATACTGTATTGTAGTTTTATTTACTGCATATAATGTATTGTAATTAATAAGGATATAACAGGTTTGAAAACAAGTATATTTTTATACCATTTTATTCCAAAATGAGTACAGTGTACAACTAGTACATGAATAGCATTTATTGTACTTATGTTTTTTAAAATGTAAGATAAAAATGACATATTTGATATCTCAAAGGTGAGATAATAAATTATCTATGTATTTCATTATGTAGTATATATTAGGGAGTATATATTCTCCCTATTTTATCCTACCTAACATCTGTCGCTATTCTAACCTATGTGTGTGTACATATGATATAGACTTTGTGTGTATGAGTGTGTGTGTGTGTGTGTGTGTGTGTGTGTGTGTGTGTGTGTGTGTGTGTGAAACCTCGTCGTGGTCTTGGCTGAAAGCCTGCAGTATGTCAGTCTGTCGGGTGTAGTTGCCGTTGGAATCCTGCAAGCCCTGGAGAAGCCTCTCCTTCAGAACCAACACAGACACACGGAGCTGATGCCAAAGGAGCTGCACGGTGCGAATGTCCACAATAATGTTCACAGAATATGACAGCAGCTTCAGGGAGAACTCAGTCTCCAGCAACGCATGGATCTGCTCCACATGATCTGATATGTCCTCACAGATGTCCTATGTCACACATACACACACACACACACACACACACACACACACAGAGGAGATTTTACAAACTTATTTATCTTGACAAGGTGAGAGGTAATGTAAAACATATGTATCATCAGGTCTTTTGAAATGTTCGTACAGAGAAGAAAAAACATAAGAAGAAAAAAAAGGGTCCTCATAAAAATTATTTGAAAACAGAAAACAGGATGATGCCACAGGAGAAGCATAAAATTAAACTGACACCTACGATGATCACTAAAAGTCATGCGTTGAGCTTAAATGTGATTCCTTTTTTCAGTGATTACATTTAAAAAATTACCTACCGTAAAATATTGTAAGCACTGTAGAATGGTTTTCAAAACTGTACAAGCACCAAATGAAATACAGGAAGCTTGAGGTCATACTTCCACATTCCGCACTTGAGTCAGTTTCACATGAGATGTGAATAATTTACATTATATCTATCACAGCATAAACAACTCTGTGCCACATGCACTGCCAAATGCAACAAACACAGATGACCCTGATCACACTTTGGGGACCACAGCAAATAGAACTAAATGGAGACTATCCAAATTATTTTATTGTGGCTTTATCTTAGGTATGAAAACCTTTACCTTCGAATTTCTACCTATAGCATAACTACAGCTTGGAGCCATATAAGCAAATCCAGTCTAGCACTTTTCCAGTAGCATCATACAGCTAGTCTAATAATAATCATTCAATATCTTATGGCCCATTAACAGCACATCCATAACTTCAGTAAAGTCATATTTAGAAGCTATTAGACTAAAAACACAGCATTATGTGTCTATTATGAGAGCAAATAAGAACCAAACATGGACATTTAGTTTAAAGGCATGACATTACAGAACATTTATTCATATCTTACAGTCAAATAAAATCCACTGTGACTATTTATTTCAGTGTCTAAACATTTAAGAACTGTGGTTCAAGCTCTAGTTACTGTCTGGGTGAAGCTATATACATTCTGCCCATGTCCTCATGGGTTTTCCTGGGGGACTCTTGTTTCCTCCCACCTCCTAAACCCAGGCTTTTGGCAGCTATCGGTTTTGTGTGTGTGTGAGAGAGAGAGAGAGAGAGAAATTCCCTCATATGTACCTGGACCTTGACCAGGATATAGCATGAGTGAGTTGCTTTCGGCTGCTCCCTGTTCAGGGTCGCCACAGCGGACCAACTGGTCCGCACAACAACTTGGTAAACGTTTTACAACGGATGCCCTTCCTGACGCAACCCTCCCATTTTTCCGGGCTTGGGACCAGCACTGCATCCAGTGGCTGGGGTTGAGGCATTGGCTGGGAATCGAACCCGAGCCTTCCACATGATAGGCAAGAAACCTACCACTGAGCCACCAATGCCTCTCACCAGGCTATAGCATATTACTGAAAATTACATTTGAACTTACAAATCAAGGAAGTTCTCTTTCCTCACTTGAAAGAAACTATAAACAAACAGGAGGCAACATGCATGGACATGATAAGTCTCAGATCATAACTGTCTTATTAAGGTATCTTTTTATTAAATAAGAAGAAATGAGACAATCAAGCACATCAGTTCTATGTAAAATGGATGTTTCTGTCACATTAAACATTTTAGCCCGAGCTTGTGAACATTTTCTTCTCGAAGATAAGCTTGTTAAGGTGGTGGTAGCTCAAGTGGTTAAGGCTCTGGGTCATTGACTTGAAGATCGGGGTTCCAGCACCACCAAGCTGCCACTGTTGGGCCCTTGAGCAAGGCCCCCAACCCACCCTGCTCCAGGGGTGCTGTATCATGGCAGACCCCACGCTCTGACCCTCAACGATGGGATATGCAAAGAAAGAATTTCACTGTGCAGTAATGTACAGGTGCATCTCAATAAATTAGAATATAGTGGAAAAGTTCATTTATTTCAATAATTCAACTCAAATTGTGAAACTCGTGTATTAAATAAATTCAATGCACACAGACTGAAGTAGTTTAAGTCTTTGGTTCTTTTAATTGTGATGATTTTGGCTCACATTTAACAAAAACCCACCAATTCACTATCTCAATAAATTAGAATATGGTGACATTCCAATCAGCTAATCAACTCAAAAGACCTGCAAAGGTTTCCTGAGCCTTCAAAATGGTCTCTCAGTTTGGTTCACTAGGCTACACAAACATGGGGAAGACTGTTGATCCGACAGTTGTCCAGAAGACAATCATTGACACCCTTCACAAGGAGGGTAAGCCACAAACATTCATTGCCAAAGAAGCTGGCTGTTCACAGAGTGATGTGTCCAAGCATGTTAACAGAAAGTTGAGTGGAAGGAAAAAGTGTGGAAGAAAAAGATGCACAACCAACCGAGAGAACTGCAGCCTTATGAGGATTGTCAAGCAAAATCCATTCAAGAATTTGAGTGAACTTCACAAGGAATGTACTGAGGCTGGGGTCAAGGCATCAAGAGCCACCACACACAGACGTTGTACAGTTGTTGTATTCCTCTTGTTAAGCCACTCCTGAACCACAGACAACGTCAGAGGCGTCTTACCTGGGCTAAGGAGAAGAAGAACTGGACTGTTGCCCAGTGGTCCAAAGTCCTCTTTTCAGATGAGAGCAAGTTTTGTATTTCATTTGGAAACCAAGGTCCTAGAGTCTGGAGGAAGGGTGGAGAAGCTCATAGCCCAAGTTGCTTAAAGTCCAGTCTTAAGTTTCCACAGTCTGTGATGATTTGGGGTGCAATGTCATCTGCTGGTGTTGGTCCATTGTGTTTTTTGAAAACCAAAGTCACTGTACCCGTTTACCAAGAAATTTTGGAGCACTTCATGCTTCCTTCTGCTGACCAGCTTTTTGAAGATGCTGATTTCATTTTCCAGCAGGATTTGGCACCTGCCCACACTGTCAAAAGCACCAAAAGTTGGTTAAATGACCATGGTGTTGGTGTGCTTGACTGGCCAGCAAACTCACCAGCCCTGAACCCCATAGAGAATCTATGGGATATTGTCAAGAGGAAAATGAGAAACAAAAGACCAAAAAAAATGCAGATGAGCTGAAGGCCACTGTCAAAGAAACCTGGGCTTCCATACCACCTCAGCAGTGCCACAAACTGATCACCTCCATGCCACGCCCAATTGAGGCAGTAATTAAAGCAAAAGGAGCCCCTACCAAGTATTGAGTACATGTACAATAAATAAACATACTTTTCAGAAGGACAACAATTCACTAAAAATGTTTTTTATTGGTCTTATGAAGTATTCTAATTTATTTAGAGAGTGAATTGGTGGGTTTTTGTTAAATGTGAGCCAAAATCATCACAATTAAAAGAACCAAAGACTTAAACTACTTCAGTCTGTGTGCATTGAATTTATTTAATACACGAGTTTCACAATTTGAGTTGAACTACTGAAAAAAATGAACTTTTCCACGACATTCTAATTTATTGAGATGCACCTGTATATGCGACAAATAAAGTCGACTTAATTAAATGCTGAATTTCCTTAACAGTATCTAGACATTAGGTTATAAGTGGTGAAATGCTTTGAAGTTATTTGAAGCTTTGTAATGCTTATTTACTAGCAGCCAACAAAATTCTCATTAATTATTTGTCTTTCTCCACTTCTCCAGATTGGGTTCTAAATACAAAGTAATGACATTGTGAGTATCTCAAACACTAAAATGTTAGACACTGTGTTTCTCACTTATAAGTCGAGTATTATAAGATAATGAGGATCTGAGCAGAATTCCTAAACATCCCAGAGCCTTTTTTGTCCTATAATACTGACTTCTTAAAAATGTATTGAAGAATATTAGATATATTATATACTAACTATATTACAAATTCAATGTATTTTGAAATGGTAGCAATAGACTATAAAGTGAATAGGGATTGGACGAGGCACATAAAACAAATCTACCTTACGTAATTCCTGATATTATTATTAATAATAATAATAATAATAATAATAATAATAATAATAATAATATTATATCATCATCGTCTTCATCATTCACCAGAAGTAAGTCCAACACACTCAATTGTTAAACAAAGTGGCTCTGCTTTTTACAGACATTGTGAAAACATTTGCCATTTTAATCGGGCCATTGTCCAAAAAAGCTCAAGAAACCCTGTTCTAAATAGATAAATAAATATGTGGGATTCAAGTTTAGCTGCTGGTAAGATGACGCTCACAAATAGCATGCTTACTGTCTTATGACTGGCTTCCTGACTGCTTTTTCTTTCTCTGTCTCTAAGGAATAAATTACAGACTGATGATATTAAAAGTCTTATTTCAGAATTTAATACTGTGAGACAGAAACCTTTACCCTGTCCTAAAACTAGGATCCAGCTGCTGGGAGCATATGACATTCTCAGCCAGCCACACACACACACACACACACATGCACACGTAGTATAATAAGACAATAATATACTAAAGTTATTATAGCATCCTATACTAAGTATCGAAATCTTGCTTGAAGAGTCCTTTCTGTTGTGATAGTACCTGTTAGAGAGTACCACTTAAAATCTGTTTCTATGTTTTTAAGTTATTTCTTTCTTTATTCCACAGATAAACGTTACAGTATCAAGTTCTCATAAAGTACCCATACTCAGCAAAAAAAAGTGAGTGACTTGTTCAGTGACCTCACCATCTACTTTATATCTTGGAGATTCCTGCTAACTCCAAAGGAACTCACACCTACTGCACCACTTAAAGTAAAGAAATGAGGATTCTGTCAGATCTGAAGGATTAGAACACTGCAGACATGCCAAAGCAACTGCCGCGCCGTTGTGACTCTGTGTTGTTGCCCGCCGGCACCAGAGTCTTGGCTATGGTGCTTCCTGCCTCCTAATATAAAGTGGCATGTCTGAATGTGGGTCAGACCTTCTGCCAACATGACAGAGTCCCTACACGAGACTTCTACCACAGCAGCTCAAAAATAAACACTACAGTAGTTATAAACAAAAAATAAACACAACTGTATGTAGTATGTAAAAAACAGGATCTCACCCTAGTCAAAGACCTTCACATCACGTCAAATCAAAAAATTCAAACAAACATTATGATAAAGACAATTGCACATGATTCTAATAATAGCGTTAATGACCATTAACTCTTGTAACATTCTAGGACTATTTCATGAGCATTTCAACAGCACATAACTCACATATATCCACAAATTTACAACAGTGTCCATATAGACACTAATACACACTATGCAACATGCAATACTGACACATAAGACAGAATAAAGGACTAAACAGCTCGGAGATATCCTGCTCTTGCTTTTGCATGTTGGTTTGATTGCTGCGTATGTGCAGCAAACATGCAAGATGGGAACAGTGAAAACAACAACAAGGATCTTAAGACAGCCTCTCAACACCATGTGCACTCATACTTTTCATAATTAGAGCACAAAAGCCTGCTTTTTTAAACCATGAGCAAAAAATCCTCACAGAAGTAAAGTACACAGAAAAACAATGCAAAAAAAAAAAATGTAGTGGAATCTATTACAGCATTTTTCTATAGATTCAACTAATCAGATTAGATTAGAATCCTACATTCTAAAATATGGTATAATGTATTGCATTATAATGTATGACATAATTGCTTGTAACCTTAACCATGCACTTTCTCCAAGTGAATAAAATTATACTGCGCTAATGCATGATAATCAAATTCTAAGTGTCCCTTTCATTGTAGAAAATGATTTAACCCTATTAACACTATCCTGTTTCACACCAGTGGCAGCAAAATCACATCTATAATGGCATATGCTTACCTCCTTTGTGCTGCATGAGATCAGGTGAAATAAAACAAATTTTTATTCAGTAACAGATTCAGAGAAAGTAAGCAAGGTCGATCTGCAGATATACTGCCACTGTTGCTCACATGTTTTAGAGGCTGTTCTGTCTGTCCACCTTTACTGTCTTTCACACCCCCCAACGCTGACCCATTTTCCCTTCCTCTCTCTGAAGGAGGGGCTCTCACCCACCACTGCACGGCTATTTTGGGATTCGACCTCCCTCCACTTCTCCCACACAGCCCTTGTGCCTGGTTCACTGAAAATAGCCAAGTGCAAACGGGCCAGACATCTGCTACTGGGGAGGTCACACTCACCCTCCCAAGAGCCTCTGACTTTCCGCACGCCCTTAGACACACTCACTTTCTGTTGTTGTTGATTTTGTTGCTGCTGAGAGACACAGCTATGAGTTGCCACATTGCAAAACATGACATCTTGACTCTTGTCCAATTTGTCTATTATTGCTTTCTACAAGTTTACAATAAATTAAATGTAAGATTATTAAACTTGTCTCTAGATATTTTTTAATATTTTTAAGTTGCTTACTCTATTACCAGATATTTTTGCTTTTTTCTGGAAATTAGTGCTTAAAATGAACTGCAAATAGAAAATGAAAGCTTAAAAACACCCAAAAATGTCTAGAAAAAATGTTTAGTAATCTTTGGGTTTACTGTAATCTAATTAATAAGAAATTAATAGATTAAATTGATTAGATTTGAGATATATAACTTGCTAAGATGTAGTTTTTTGCAGTGTATGTTGGACATATGCTAGACAGCCTGTTTTACACTCAGCTCCACCATTTTTGCACGGATAAAAGAACAAATTTCTTTTACACTGAGCCACTAAAATAATGTAGCTCTGGGCATTAAACTCTTTTATATAGTAACCTAATATCATTTATTCATTCTTCTTGTTAGGTCTGCAGCCTATCCCAGGACCAGTATGCAAGATGGGGCAAGGTGTAAACTCTCTCAGGTCAAAACTGCCACCTCAGTTCTCCTCTTAATACCTGCTTCTCTTTCTCTTGTTGGGAGTTATAACATATCAGGATTATCCAAATTCTCCAGAGTGCTGAGATTACATCACCCGAAATAAATACCCACAAGCAGCTGCAAGCCTTCTGTAACTGAGACCTGATCCTGTCTATACTCTGTATGCCTCAGAATATGCCTCATTGTATGCATATGTATATGAATGTGTGTCTAATATAACTAGAGGCATGGTTGCTTTAAGTTTGCCCATACCCACATTGTTTAGTGGGTAGGGCTCAGATAGGAATGTAGACACCGCAGCTGTGAAGAAAGATATTCACACACCCTCCTCTCTCACTCTCCACATTCTACACACAGTTGCTGGTGGATGATGGCAGCACAACATACAGCAATAACTACACATTCTGAACATAGCCATATTTCTCTCACCTTTTCTATGGATGTTTTGGGAGAATGAGATAGCTGATGTTATTTTTATTTTATTTTTTTTATCTAAGCCAAATATAGCAGTGATGACACCATCTAGTGGTAAAACAGATATCAGCATGCGTTCAAGTAACTGCAACTGCATCAAACGTTACCAAACAAAAGACCCTTGAATTTAAGATGACATCAAAATGAACAGTAATGTACTAATTGTGGTAAATATGGGATATATATGGTGAAAATAGCAGCATTCTGGACAGAAGGAAGGTAAAACTTCAAAATACAGTTCATATTAAACAAAAAAAGCTTTACTTAACGAGAAAATATACCTTGAATATAACTTGAATTAATCATATTTTTAGGCTAATTTCAAGCTGCAATTTTCTTATTATATTAACTGATCATTTAGTTTAATAGGACTATTTCAACAGTAAACTTTGAAGAAACTAAAAATGCATAGAAATAGACTTAAACATTTTACATTTGAATTATTCGCATATTTGAATCATATAATAGGAAATAATAGATAAATAGGAATAGGATTAAATGCATTTTCATTTGCCAAGATGTAATTTTATGGAGTGTAGAAAAAAAACTTACCTAGTCCTCAATTTTCATGCTCCTACTAACTCCCACACAAACAGCTTTTAACAACATTTTGGGAGTTATTCTTATACCCTAGCCAATGTGGAGCATGAGAATCCAGCAGAATTACTGGCATCCTTCATTAGATTTATTTAAACTCATAAACCACATCAACTTGGCACAGGTTTCACACCAGATGCCCTTCCTGACGCAACCCTCACAATTTTCCGGGTTTGGGAGCGGCATTGCATCCAGTGGCTGGGGTTTGGGCATTGGCTAGGAATTGAACCCGGGTCTTCCACATGGTAGGCAAGAAACCTACCACCGAGCCACCATGGTGCAAGCTGGGGCTTGAACCCGTGATCTTCAGTTTACGAGACCGACGCCTTCCCACTTGGCCATCATGCCAGAGTGATCAGATCTATTTAAACTTATGTTTACAAAAACAAAAGATTTTTTATTTACACATTTTTCTACAAATCATTGTAGAGTCAAACATTATCAGCACACTTACAAATATTATTTTGTAATATTTATAATGGACAAAATAACCACAGTTTTTTCCTGTAATTTCTAATGAGGAAACACTGAGAAACTGATAAGGTTACTGGAAAAACTCTCTGATTTAGTGTTATTGCACTTTTTCTTAAACTGCTTAACTGTGCACATGCTGGACAACTAATAATAATAGGCATCACTGAGCTGTGTGTATCCCAAACATCAGCTGACTTCTACTAAAAGCTGAAAATTCCAGGTATTGGTCCATGGAGCAATCAACCATCCAGCACACACCATATTCAACAGGAGGTTTAGAGAAATTACCAAAACATTACTGACAGTATAACAATCCATACTAACAGCTGGAGGCATGAATGTGTTGAATGATATTTCTGCCATTAGATTAATTGCACAGTCCTGACCTCAACCCTATAGAACACCTTTGGGATGAATTAGAGCGTAAATTAGAGCGTAGCTAGGCCTTCTCATCCAACATCAGTACCTGGTCTCACAAATGTGCTTCTAGAGGAACGGTCAAAAATTCCCACAAAGCCTTCCCAGAACAGTTGAAGCTGCTATACCATCAAAGGGTGGGCCAACTCTATATTAAACCCTATGGATTAAGAATGGTATGTAATTAAAGTTGATGTGCATGTAAAGGCAGAGGTCCCAAAACTTTTTGCAATATAATGTATGTATGGTATGAACTTATCAATCATATACATAATTTTTTCTCCACTAGATGGCAGCCTTCACTTACCTGAAAGTGACTCTGACGCCACAACAGAGTAAACTCTCCTGAAAGGCCACAAAACTACATATATGACTGTTTACTCAGGTTTGTCCTTTGTGTCCTCACAAAGGACAGTTATTACCAGGCTTCTAAGAAAAACACTACACTCTTCTACTAGTCTTGTCTGTACTTTGTATAAGCTCCAGTCTTTTGCACTGTATCACTTTATAATAGTATAACATGCTGCACTAGTTTATATTGTTTATGACTACAACTATCAAAATGTCTATAACATTTATACTGTTAGAATTGTACATATACTGTGAACATTTTTTCAACTCGGACATACTTGCAATACTGACACAATTACAAGGCATGGTCAGATCGGATATGGGGGTTGCCAGGAACACAGTGAGGAAAGTTAATTTATATGAGGATTAAACTATTTTCCACTCAAATAAAGGCACATTACTCATTGTTTTGTACTGAAGAACCACTGAAATAAATCTAACCAAAGAATGGAAATAACTGAGCCACAATAACAGAGGATCCTTAGTTCATTCCATTCCAGCAGTGTTTGCACTACGTAACCCAAAATGATTCATTGTCTGCTGAGAGAATAGACAAAGAGTGCAATCGTTCCCAATGCAGAGTCTTGAGAGAGGCTAAGCCAAACATTCACTCCACATTATTATTATTACCATCCCAGCTTGAGCCATTGCACTGACTATGAATTTCTAAGAGAAAAATGTTTTTGTGCTAGGAAAAAAAAAAAATCATTACATCCTTGTTGTGCTGAGTAACAACAAGCTAAGAACAGCCTTGTTCTAATCTGGCCGTAATTTTGATTTATTTATTTTTTTGTTGTTGTAATTTCATAAAAGGGTATTAAAATATCAGATTCAACTTATTGTAAAATCCTTATATTCTTTATAACAGCACTATATCCTGGTAGAGCTGTGACCTGATTGGTTAGATTATGAGAAAGTAAAAGAGCTACACATTCTTGAACCTCTAAACCATCCGCTTTCAAATGACCTTGTAGCCTCTTCTCATAGGCTTCACATGACATATGAGATTAAAAAAAGTGCCTAATGTTATTAATAGATAAAAGGTATTTAATACCATTTTTCATACCATTTTACACAAATCTTTAACTTGTCACAGCGGCATCAGTGCCTGTCTCTGCCAAAACCACAAGCTGTATTTCACTGAAGTTCCATCACATAAGCAACCAGAAGACTGATAAGCATCCTATCCCCATTCACGTTCTCCAAACTTCTCATCATGCACACTGTTCTGTAGACTGCTTCATTCACAAACAACTTGCCGAGTTTTACTCCTGCTGCTGTAAGTCAGTGACATTAGTAAGCCTTTTAATCTTCTGTATGATGCTCTATTTATTTAATTTGCTTTGCTTAGGCCTCAATCTAGTCACTGCCAAGTTCATGTTCGAGATGAAGTAGTAGCTCAGTGGTTTGAACTACTGATCAGAAGGTTGTGAGTTTAAATCCCATGTCCACCAAGCTGCCCCTGTTGGGCCCTTGAGCATGGCTTTTAACCCTTAATTGCTCAGATGTATAAATGAGATAAATGAAAGTCGCTCTGGATAAGGGTGTGTGCCAGATATTGTAGATCACCTGACCTATGTCCAGCAGGCCCTATATTTTATTATAAAATGAAGTCTAAAGCCAAAAACAAACAGTAATTTTATTTAAATCATTTCTATTAAAACAATACCTCCAAAAATAATTATCTAAGCATGTCATTAAAGATGTTATTTGTCCACATACTTAAAGTAGTCAAGATCATGTACTCTATTCACTTTAAGTACTGTGCTGCAAGTCACATTTGTTCAGATACACGCAAAACAAACATGTCCCGTCCCTGCTAAAACCCTTTACACATTATTTATTGACTGCCGCAGTAAGGCTATAAAAAGTCATGGCATGAGGGGTTTCAGTGTGTTTTCTTTAAACATAAAGGGGGTCAGAGGAGCTCGTGTCAGAGCTAGCTAAAATCTAAGAGATGAGAGGATAGTGCTTGTATGTAAGTGGACGTCAACAGATGTTCTGTCACTCCTGCATGAACAAGTTCAGAGAGCAGTACCTTGTGCAGCATCTAAAAGCATTAAAACATCACCATCGTGTCTATCTGCTGCACTAAAAACCACCTCTTTACATCTTTTTTAATACACTGCACTGCAAATATTCACAGCCTGCAAGTTGTCTATTAATAGGAATCACTCATAAAGCAATTATATAATTGCGCATTTGAAAAGGGCATTGGGTAGAACCTGGGCTCTAGCAGTTACCAAGGGAATAACAATAAGAACACTTGCAACCTAGGTCCAAATCATTATTTTATTATGTGACAACTTAACTCATTTAGCTAGCATGACAGGCTTCGTTAGCTTCATTGTGAAGTAACTAACCAAGCTAGTTAACTTCCAAGCCTAGTTAGCTTACACAGCCATGATTAAAGCCATCATTCTTACCCTAAAACTGTGTTATTCATTGTGTACTCTGTTCATTGTCCTGTCTGTTACTCATCTAATGTCCTGTTTCTTTTTACCTGAGGTAGAAAACCTAGCTTGCTATTTTACAATTTTTTATCATCACATTCTCAATGTATTTCCATGATATTTGAAATAAGAAGCCAATAAATATGAAGTATTTACACAATATTTGTACAGTAGAATACAGATGGATGGATCTCATGTAATAAATGCCCATAACTCCATAATCTAATTATGCAACACTCCACCCTCCACTGGAAAGATTCAATTAGAAAAGGAAAAAGAAAGAAGAAGAAGAAGATGCATTTAGGTCCAGTGCTAGGGCTTGGTTAATTATAAATTAAATTAATATAATAATCTACCATATATAGATGATCCCAAAACACACCGAGTGAGACTCTGAGAGAATTGTGTTCTGCACTGGAGCAACTAAATTAAAATACCTAACAATATGAAAGCTAACAAGAGTAGCTTATATACTGTATGTGCATTTTAATAAGGAGGAAGTTGGCTTTAAAAAAAAATATCCTGTTTCTTGTACTCACCTGACAGTTTAGGATGGGAAGATTTTACCTATAAAAAATCACTATGCTGCTTTTGATCTGCCAATGTTAATCATATAACAGCTGACAATGAAATTCAAAACACTAAACAAGAAATCTGCAGCACTGATAATATTTCTAAATGCTACAGAATCAGCACTGATCTATATGAAAAATGGAATATAGTTTATTTACACACTTTAGCACATCTTCATGTCAGGCTGCATGTACAGTGTATCTGTGGAACAGTTTGCAGCGGTTTTATCTTTAAAGGCATAAAACAGTGTCTCTTACCTTTAGCTGCACCAGGTGGACGTCCACGTGCCTGTTGAGGCTGTCCTGCTGCACGGACTGCGTGAGATCC
Source organism: Hemibagrus guttatus (assembly GCA_033459395.1). Lineage (NCBI taxonomy): Eukaryota > Metazoa > Chordata > Actinopteri > Siluriformes > Bagridae > Hemibagrus > Hemibagrus guttatus. The sequence goes on along the minus strand of JAUCMX010000008.1, from coordinate 15,078,048 downwards.
CTCACTCTCTCTGCTGTAGCTCTCAGCCAGGTCTCAATCTCTGGCAGGTGAAGCACCACCTTCCAGTCTGCTCCTGTGTGCAGGGGAGGAGGTTTTCGATTCCTCTGGCGGTATTCGGGGCTCTGAAGCACCTTATCTCCACTATCATTAGGCCCACATGGACCATGTTTAGAGCTGGACTCCGAGGTGGGAGTGACAGAGGTGATCATAGGTGAGGCAGCCTCACTGGCCATCGGTGACACTGCAATGCTCATGGTGAAAATGTGCTAGATCCGTGCAATGAGGACTCTGCAACAATCTGTCGGGAGAATAAATGAGGTTGAGGGAAAAAGAGGGAAAGAGGGTTGAAAAGAAGAAGAGAGAACCTGAGTGAATGAGTATGAAACACATTGATTTATTTCTACAGTAAAAAGGGAATTAGGGATGAAAATGCATTGCCAATCCATTTCATGCACTGCTGGCATACAAATTGGCTGTCACTTTCCCAATAACATGCCCAAGGACTTTTATTTTCGAGTATTTTCCATTTTGAAGTAAACAGGATTGTGTGCTATTTTTTCATTCCACTTATCCTCTCTCAATAACAGCTAACACATAAATCACAAAGTAACATTATGGGGTTTTATCAGTCAAATGCTGTGATTAAGATACCACTGACATTCATATTAGCTTTCTGTATCAGTACTAGATTCTTCTCTCTGAAGTTCACCAGCATCAATCTGCAGTCAGTAAGCCAAGTGCATAGTTGAGCTGTGTAGTTCAAAAGTGAGATACTTTTTAAGTATCTACTCTGTTTCCTCTGTTATTTTAGAATTCTTTACAAAACTCCCAAAGGGACTGACATGCCAGGATCTCTTTTAGCAAGAAGTACTGGATCTCAGAAGATTATCTCATTTATAAGAACATTTAAAGACTTTATTACAACCATCTGTACAACAACTTCTTTCTTAATCTTACATACAAAAGCCCTGATCCACAAGTTTATTATTTTTGAGTTTACCCTTTACCCTTATTCTGAGGTATTTACTCATTATTTCATCATATTATCTTGTTATAATACTTAATAGTTAACATAGAAAAATAAATCAGTAAAGCTATTTTATGTATCAGCTTCTAATACTTACTCTGTATACTTAATATTGTTTAATAAAGGAAGTCAGACATGGCTTCAGTGGAATTCAGTTGACACAAATACGTCTAATTATTGTAACTGACATAAAAGTGGGGCAGTGGTTAAGGTTCTGGGTTGTTCTTTGGAAAGTTGGGGTTCGAGCTGCAGCACCACCAAGTTGTCACCGCTGTGCCCCTGAGAAAGGCCCTCAACCCCCCTTGCTTCAGGGGCACTGCGTCATAGCTGTCCCTGCGCTCTATATGCTAAGAAAAGAATTCCATTTTGCTCTAATAAAGACTTTTTTCTTTCTTCTTCTTCTTCTTTTTCTTCTTCAGAAAAGTGTAAATTTATAGAATTCCATACTGGCCATAGCTTTCACTTTGTATGTAAATTGATTTCTATAAAAAGACACTTTCAGACACAAAAAAGCCACAAATTAAGATAACTGTAAATCTGAAAATGTGCTGCAGGAACTCAGTATCCACATCAAGTGGTCAGTAAGTTAAAATTATCGTAACTTATTATTATTACAGTGTCATCAATTGGTTTTGCACAGAAAGAAATGCACCAATTAATTGAATCAATCCGGCAATATGGCTTCTTGACATTTAGACTCAGTCTAGCATGTACTCCACTTTGCTTTTGCTATTTAAACATGCAAATGACAGGCCCGGATTTGTGTCAGCCTCAAAAAGGGGAAATGGCAAAAACAAAGCCAAGAAAAAACACTTATATAAATGACTTTACAAATCTATGCTTGTATATGCTGAAAAATATCTTCATAACATATCTACAATGTGCATTAACACAGGGAGTTGCACACACTCACAAGACACCTACCTAGTATCAGTGTAAGAAAGTAACTGTATTCAAATGGGTGATCAGTTATATGCAGCAGGATTGAGGAAGCACTACAGTAGTGTTCAGTGGAAGACAACCTGACAACTCTGCTGCCAAACATTCTTCCAGCTATAAAGAATCCTATATATCCCAGCTGCCTAAAGACGTTAACCTTATTCATCCCCAAAGAGTGAAATCAGCTTTTCATTTCTGCCTTCTTCTCTTAAAGTCCTGCTGAGACAGTGACAGCCACAGAGTGGCACTCATCTTACCCACGTGTGTGTATGAGACACAGAGACACAGAGAAAGAGAGAGAGAGAGAGAGAGAGAGAGAGAGAGAGAGAGAGAGAGAGAGAGAGAGAGAGAGAGAGATTTAACCAACCTTGGAATATTATATAATAAATATCTGTAGTATCACAAGTATTCTACCTTAAGTACCTTAGTTAGTTAGTTAGTTAGTTAGTTAGTTAGTTAGTTAATTAGTTAGTTAGTTAACAAATTCCCACACACAAAGTCACATTTCTTTTTTTTTTTTACATAAATCTCACAGAAGGGAGAGAGAGAGAGAGAGAGAGAGAGAGAGAGAGAGAGAGAGAGAGAGAGAGAGAGAGAGAGAGGTTTAACCAACCTTTAAAACAAATACCTGAACCTCTATTGTATCACAAATATTCTACCTTAAGTACCTTAATTAAACATTAGTTAGTTAGTTAGTTAGTTAGTTAGTTAGTCATGTAGGTAGGTAGGTAGGTAGTTAACAAATGCCCCCACATATACACACATTTATATATTTTTTTTTTACAGAAATCTCAGACAGGGAGAGAGAGAGAGAGAGACAGAGAGAGAGAGAGAGAGAGAGAGAGAGAGAGAGAGAGAGAGAGAGAGAGAGAGATAAATGTACTAAATGAAAGAATAAATATCCAGACGATGAAATCACAGAAGATGAAGAATCGGTGCACATAATTACATAAAAGATCTGTGCTTGTTAACTGCATTAGATGTATTAATGATTAAGCTGCTTTGATGTGTTACAGTAAACACCGCATAATCTATGTAGAAAGTGGGAGCTTTAGAGCTTGTACAGCGATGACTGCAAGATCCTTCAGATGACTCTCACTTCCTCTGTGTCAGAATGAGGCAAGGCCGAAGAATGAGATCACTCCGTGAAAGAAGTTACCCTGGATTAATAATAGCGTTTATCGCAAGTGCCTCAGCTGAGTCACAATCTGAGCAATAAAATTTGACATTTTATGTAACAGCACAAACCACATAATTCTACCCAGTGCTTAATAACAAATCAAAGGAAAGCGAGCTTCATACAGTAATTCAGTGTCAAAGAGAACAAAACTGCTGCTGTACACATCTTACATGTCAATCATAGAAAATATCAACAAAAAGAATCAGTGTGTTGACTAACCAAAATATATGGCTTGTGTCCTTGTGCTTACTCATCTTTACATTTCTTACAAGACATGAAAAGACAGCTTTGAACAAGCCACTTTTTCTAAATACCATGGGTCACCCTGGCACGGTGGCCTCCCTGTTTAGATCATTTGACCAAAATTGACATGCAAAGGGGTTGCTGAAAAACTAGACAAGTCCACTTTTTCAACATGTTCCCTCAGTCCTGTGCTCTTCCTCCAAGCGTACTTATGGAGCGTTTGCATAGCTTTAATGTTTCTGTCATATAGATGATTTTTTAAACAGTAAACTGTGCATATGAGATGTTAAACAGAAAAGAGAATTATTATGGAGGATTACTGGCACATGTTGTGTAAAGGCACAACAGAGGAGTCTGAAGCAATTAATGCTTGACCATGCAGAACGCATCAAATACACAAGCACAGTGGTATAGTATTTTTTTAAAGCCATAAAGGACTTCAGCTGAGATTATTTTCTACATTTATGGGTTAATATGATCTATGTGAGTCTCAGTTAACTGTATCAGTATGGGATACATAATAGGATAACGCTGACTGTCCTTAGAGATCATGGTGTCAATGTACTCTTCATGGCACAGTCATATCTAAAAGACAGAATTTTTCTGGTAAAACTGACCACGAAATTTTTCTCATTACTGAAAAAAAATCTAGTGTAATGCATGTTGGTAAATGCACTCTTTCATCAATATTAGATTCATTCATTATTTAAATCAATAAGCCGGGTCATTCACTTATATCATCCTGACTGAAAATACCCTAGATAAGTGTGCACTAGTGTACTGGTGCATGAGCACAAACATGTCTTTTTACACTTACTTTTCAGTTTGCATACATATAAGTACTTTTTCATGTTTCAAGTTCATAACTATGATGAACGTTGTTTATATGAGACTTGAGATCTCATCTCAGATTTCGCTGAATCTGGCAAGCTTTACGGCCCAGCACTTAATTACCCCAGTAATCAACATTGCTGAATCTGCAAAATACCAAGCAACAAGCCATCTTAATTAAAGCTATCCAAAATTGGCCTCTTCTGGTCAGAACTACTAAACACTATGCTACATTTCTACACACATAAACATTACAGTAATAACCAACAAGGAAGTAATAACAGGCCTTAAACAACACCTGCACTTCAATATCTGAACAGAAAAACTGCTTTGTGTTAATGGTGCATTTATTATAAAAATGAATCATAAGCTATAGTGATATTTACACTCAGTTACTGTTATATAAAAATAATCTCTGATGTCAAGATTACTAGGGAACATCAAGGAACTAAAAAACGAATATCTATAATTGGACAATGACAAAATAAATATCCAGCATGTATCTATATGAATAAGAAGTAGCTTAAATTAGAAACCTGCAATGCAGGCCATTTTTCCTGCTGTGAAACTGCTCTATATCAGTGCGCACCCAGGTTTCTGCTCTCTACACAGGACTATCATATTGCATCCTGGGTTTGATAACTCAGATAACCCACAGGAGCCTGAATCAATACAGCTGTTTAGTTTGATGGTAAGAGTGTGGGTGTGTTGGTAGGAGGTGGAGACTCCCAATAATCTTGTAACACCACCATCGTCATAACTGTGTTTTAAAACCTTTTTCCTGCTGAGCAGTGATTCACCATAACTGGCATCATCTGAGTTATGGTGCTGCACAAGATCCATTACCAGAACAGTCCAAGTGTGTGTGTATGTGTGTGTCTAGCTTCAGCCAGAGAGCATGGAGGACCTGAGACGATTGTCTGCAGGGAAACAAAGTCAGGATTCTTCTCTCTGGGATGCCAGGCCACGTGCTCTGAATTATTTATTGTTTTGGGAAGCAGACATGTTTCAAAAATGTGCTTTCCTAAATACTACACAGATCTAAAGCAAAGAGGAACACAACTGACAAAGAATAAGATTTTATCCTAGTAGTAAGAGGATACCTTTATTAATACTAATAAAAAATAACTTCAATAACTTTTTTGGTTGTCATTTTATATCATCTTTTAGTTACAAAATCACAGATTAATAAGAAATAATGTATTGTTCTTATTCAGTTTTACACAGTGAAATTTTATCTGTTATGTAAGGTTATTTCTTATCACACTGCATAGGATGATCTCAGTATAATCTTGTCCGAAATATATAACAGACTCTTTGATAAACATGCTCATGTCTGAATATATGATGAAGAACCATAGGCCTGCAATTGAAGACTATGTTCTGCTGCATCACTAGCGTGATTATGTCAATCAGGGTGATTTGAGCTCGTGCAGAAAATGGGGTCACATAAACACATTTTTGAGAATCCTCAACACTCAATGAGCTTGAGGTAATAAGGGCATTTTTTATGTCCATTACCATTGTTTACATTTCAACATGTGTGCCAAAGTATCTGTAACTGTCCTGTGCGTTTCACATCATACTATGCCATCTTCCTATTTGTGGCTTTTAGACGAGTGTCACAGAAGTAGTCTCAATGACATTTTATGCACAGATTTGTGATACTGCAAGAACTTTTTTCTGCATCTGGATTTCCCTTAAACTGTATTATGACCATATATATTTCTAAAAGTCCAATAAAAATATAATGGAACTGAATGTAATTTTGGCAGGACATGCATAATCTGTCCTTCTTTAAATAACTGCATATTACACAGTACCATTTATAGGCTCATGGCATGTTACATAATTTCCTTTCAATATTAAGTGACCTTTTGCTATTCTTTTCATCTGAAATCACTGACCTTCACACCTTGTAAAAGTCTTTATATCACTCCTTTAAAATCACATAATTATTCAGCATGGAGTCAAGCAGCTCACAATTACCAGAGTCATTTCTGTTCCCTTTTCTATACTCTTAATATCTTTTAGTGAAACATCAAATTAACATATTTTAATAAATCAAATTCTCTTTTAAACATGTTTTTAACTTTTTTGGGGGGATTGCTTCTTAATATTTATTATTCACACATGAAACACTCATAAATATGCATTTCAGGATAGTCAATATATTTTTATGAATTCTCTACTAATTCTCTCTTAAGGCCTAATAGATAGGTATCTTGCTCACAATTATATTCTCAGTATGATCAGTGACACTGAACTGCTTAACATGGCTAAATCTGAGAGAGATTTAGGCTAAACAGTACCAGTTGATTCTAAATAATTCATAGAAATAACCGTACAAGCTAGAATGAATAGTATATCTAAATATATCAAATCTGAATCTCCCCTGAGTGGCATATCCATGCTACTTCCTCGTCATTCCTTTAAATAAATGATTACAATTACCAAAAACTGACAAATTTCCTGTACTGAGAAAAGAATCAAAGGTTATTTTACATGGAACTAACATAAAATGGAAATCTACTTGAAGATGTTGGAATGTAAAGTGCAGAAAAAGGAAAACATTCATTCATTCATTGTCTACCGCTTATCCGATCTATTCTCGGGAACAGAAAAACAGTAGATACTAAATTAGCTGATATTGTTAGCTTATGCAATACTGTGAAAGTTCACATTTGGTTGTTAGTCGCTTCAGAACTATAATAATGGCTCATCAGCAATACATTTAAAAGAAGAAGAAGAAGAAGAAAAAGACGAGGAAAGACGATCGCAAAAAATACATTACAAATTACAAAAAAATATTTTTCGGTTTACATAACATGAATCAGTGATAATGAGATTAATGAATATTATAAACGCATACGAGTCGATGGAGTTGTGCCCATCAGAAGAGAGCCAAAGAAAATGGCGGCAGCGCACTTGACTTTCAAGCAACGCAAGATCATTTTGAAGTGGTATTGTAAATTTGTGTGAAGTTCAACTACAATGGCGTCGTGTTTGGAACAGAACCATCAACAAGACTAATAATTGCACAAATTCCTGATGTTGTTCATACAGTAGTCCACCGAAGTGTCTGGATGCTAATGGTGGCCACTTTGAGCAGCTAATGTGATTGCATAATTTAAACATGACTTACAGCTCATGTTTATCTAAATTTAATAATAAAATTTTTATGAATATATGTTGAAGTGTATATACATTTTTTGGGCTCCTCTGTATATACACACTCACACACACACACACATGCATAAACTTTCCGTGCAGAAAAGAGCAGAATTTGTCATTACCAACACAAAAATTACTTGCCAACTAAAATTACTTCTAACTTTATTGCTGTAGTATTGTAAAGCTGAATAAACCTACATAAAAACTTCTCTACAATGTTTGATCCTATGAATTCTTAATATTTCTTGATAGTGTTTGAAATGGTAGTTTCAAATTTGCAATATAGTCACATAGTTTAAATGATTATTTGTGCAATTACAAGTATATTTGGAGTCAAAGGGTTTTGTGCTTGTAGTGGCTTTGTAATCATGAAGGAAATAGAAAAGACCAGCAAACCTCATAAATAACAAACCAATCAACAGCTTACTGTATTTTATGAACAGTTTGATTTCAGGACACTATTTCAAAACACATGTTAACAAGAAAATGTCATATATACTGGAGGTTAGAGAGTCATTAGGACTGAAAGTCAGCTTAATAAAGAGGATGAGCTTATACAGTGAGTCAGCAAACACGCTGGGCCTTGTGTCAGGTGTACGGTTACCAACAGGGTGTATCACTGGTCATTAAACTTAAACATTCAAACCTCTTGCATTTCCTCACACTACATCCACAGAACATAACACTGTCACAAGCAGAACTCCGTATAACATCACCACATGTTTATAAACCTTCCCTGTAGCTTGTAGCTTTTGTAGCTGTCTATCTGCTATGTGAAAAATACATTACAATATAACTAATGTTTATGAGTGAATCCTCTGCTGTGGTTAAAGATTTTTTTCATTGTATTATATGCATTGCATCTCTAAGGTGTTCAATTCCTGGTTCTGAGATCAATATGTTGACCTTTGAACTTAATTATCACAATGGCTAGAGGCAAACCTTTAATAAGCAAGTTCAATGCTCCTGTAGCGATGACCTCGTGGCTGCCCTGAACTCCATAAAGAGAAATGCAGTGATTCAGTTCAACAGCACAATAAGCTGAGCACAACATAAGAAAACAGGAGAAGGACAGGAGAAAAAAATCTGCTAATAAAACATACGGGAGATACATTTATAGGTCACTAGCTCGTTCATACAGATATAATGAATTCTCATTGTTGTATATAAACCCCACAAACAGGTTTAATAATGCTTTGAGCTCAATGTTAAAAGTGGCTATCTGCCCACTGCCCCACCCTACTGTGCTTTCTGCTAAAGGCTAGCTGAACTCAATATGTCTGAGTGATAGTTCAGAACATTGCTGTACTCTTCACCTGAAATATGATATGACTGTCTGAAAATGTTTGATACAAAGCTCTTGGATCCTCTAATATGAAAATCTTTTACTTAAGCATGTTAGGGAATTTTGAGGTTCAAAATTTAAATACAAACAAATAGCTTCTGATTCGTAAAACCATGATCCAAGGTTATTGTTGCCTCTGAGGTACTATACATGGTAAGGTAGCCTAGGTCACCTGTCTCCCATCATACCCGGCTCAAAGCACACTTTTAACGCTCTGAGGATGAAACAAAGACGGGAGACGGGCAGCTGTAGAAAAGGTTTAAGCTCTGACACCAGCAGGGGACAACTTTAATGGAACAGAGCTCCATATCCCTCCTGATCTCACCCCTCCTTTTCTCCAGAAGCACAGAGATTCATCACCATAATAAAACAAGTGTCTCGCTGAACAGGGAGGGGCCGGACAAGTGGGAATTCTACCTATACACACAAATTGACACAATCAACAGCCTAGAGCTTAGGCCAGCCATATTTAAAATACTGCACAAACATGTGGACCGTCCAAAATCGTTTACAGAGACGCTTTAAACCACACCTTACAATACACACAACACTTTCCGTATACCCAAGGCTCAGTGGTAGGCAGTGGACATCTCTAAAGCAGTAACAGTACTAAACAGTAATGCCCCAAGAAGCACACTCACTATTAACCCTTCATTCTCCACTCCGCCAGGAACAGCATCAGCAGAAATACTCCTGAATCATATACACACAAATATAAACACAGAGCCAGTGTATGTAAACACTCTGTTTTCTACAAAAGAAAATCTGTGTACAGGTTCACATCCTGCTGTCTTGCCTGTATCCCTTTTCTCAAGGCCAAATATAGCATGAAAACAACTGCTACCACACACAAACACGCACTTCCCTTGACGGATAAATCTGTTCACTAGTGAAAGCTGTGTGCGTGTGTGTGTATGCGGCAGATTTTCTCTCTTTGCGGGCCTCTTTGACAAAGCAGGACGCCGCTCGCTGCCTTAACAGTCACCGCTATCCGCGCAATATAACCTTGGCAGTAGGAACATAAGGGTCTGCCTCAACCACAAGCACAATAACATCATGAGTGAGAAAGGAGAAAAGTGTGGCACTCACCTGATCCCTGCTTTACTCCATCTCGTGCTCAGGGCGTGAGTGAGGCTGTGATGTGGGGGAGGTGTGTGTGCTGAGACACTGCGGCCTCGAGCAGCGCGGAGCAGCGGATGCTGATGATGCAGCGCCTTCAGCCGAGCAGCCCTGTTGCCTGGGAAACTGTGGAATGATGGAGCAGTCACGTTGCGCTGTGATTGGTTGGCGAGGTGTGGCGCTTGTTGTGGGCGGGGCTACAGGAGACAGGACGGCGGTGACCGAAGATTACCCTACAGCGTGTCCCAAGTCTCCATAGTTGCTTTCGGCTGCTCCATGTTCGGGATCGCCACAGCGGACCAACTGGTCCGCACAACAACTTGGCAAATATTTTACGCCGGATGCCCTTCCTGACGCAACCCTCCCATTTTTCTGGGCTTGGGACTGTCCCAAGTCTCCATACATAAGGGAAATTAACACTTTATTTTTATTTCTTTTTTTTATTTAAATTTAATTTTATTAGCAAAATTTAACTTTGCATGCAAAACAACATCTCAATTTCTTTATAAACACACACGGAGTTGTCTCTGTACCTCATGATAAATTCGTAAATTACCTGTCCGCCTATACAATAATATGCACTAAGTATGGAAAAATTTGAAGACTTTTTGATAAAAAAGTGTTCATATCTTATATATGTGGAGACGTTTGGTACACCACACTGTAATATATATATATATATATATATATATATATATATATATATATATATATATATATATATATATATATATATATAGTTAAGTTAAGTAGCCTTTATTTGTCACATATACATTACTGCACAGTGAAGTTCTGTCCTCGCCTATCCCATCCTTGAGGGTTGGGGTCAGAGAGCAGGGTCAGCCATGATACAGAGCAGGGTGGATTGGGGGCCTTGCTCAAGGGCCCAATGGTGGCAATGACCCAGAGCCTTAACCACTTGAGCTCTATATATATATACATATTGTATTGTATATATATTGTATATATATATTACAAACCCGATTCCAAAAAAGTCAGGACACTGTACAAATTGTGAATGAAAAAGGAATGCAATAATTTACAAATCTCATAAACTTATATTTTATTCACAATAGAATATAGATAACATATCAAATGTTGAAAGTGAGACATTTTGAAATGTCATGCCAAATATTGGCTCATTTTGGATTTCATGAGAGCTACACATTCCAAAAAAGTTGGGACAGGTAGCAATAAGAGGCCGGAAAAGTTAAATGTACATATAAGGAACAGCTGGAGGACCAATTTGCAACTTATTAGGTCAATTGGCAACATGATTGGGTATAAAAAGAGCCTCTCAGAGTGGCAGTGTCTCTCAGAAGTCAAGATGGGCAGAGGATCACCAATTCCCCCAATGCTACGGCGAAAAATAGTGGAGCAATATCAGAAAGGAGTTTCTCAGAGAAAAATTGCAAAGAGTTTGAAGTTATCATCATCTACAGTGCATAATATCATCCAAAGATTCAGAGAATCTGGAACAATCTCTGTGCGTAAGGGTCAAGGCCGGAAAACCATACTGGATGCCCGTGATCTTCGAGCCCTTAGACGGCACTGCAACACATACAGGAATGCTGCTGTAATGGAAATCACAACATGGGCTCAGGAATACTTCCAGAAAACATTGTCGGTGAACACAATCCACCGTGCCATTCGCCGTTGCTGGCTAAAACTCTATAGGTCAAAAAAGAAGCCATATCTAAACATGATCCAGAAGCGCAGGCGTTTTCTCTGGGCCAAGGCTCATTTAAAATGGACTGTGGCAAAGTGGAAAACTGTTCTGTGGTCAGACGAATCAAAATTTGAAGTTCTTTTTGGAAAACTGGGACGCCATGTCATCCGGACTAAAGAGGACAAGGACAACCCAAGTTGTTATCAGTGCTCAGTTCAGAAGCCTGCATCTCTGATGGTATGGGGTTGCATGAGTGCATGTGGCATGGGCAGATTACACATCTGGAAAGGCACCATCAATGCTGAAAGGTATATCCAAGTTCTAGAACAACATATGCTCCCATCCAGACGTCTCCTCTTTCAGGGAAGACCTTGCATTTTCCAACATGACAATGCCAGACCACATACTGCATCAATTACAACATCATGGCTGCGTAGAAGAAGGATCCGGGTACTGAAATGGCCAGCCTGCAGTCCAGATCTTTCACCCATAGAAAACATTTGGCGCATCATAAAGAGGAAGATGCGACAAAGAAGACCTAAGACAGTTGAGCAACTAGAAGCCTGTATTAGACAAGAATGGGACAACATTCCTATTCCTAAACTTGAGCAACTTGTCTCCTCAGTCCCCAGACGTTTGCAGACTGTTATAAAAAGAAGAGGGGATGCCACACAGTGGTAAACATGGCCTTGTCCCAACTTTTTTGAGATGTATTGATGCCATGAAATTTAAAATCAACTTTTTTTCCTTTAAAATGATCCATTTTCTCAGTTTAAACATTTGATATGTCATCTATGTTGTATTCTGAATAAAATATTGAAATTTGAAACTTCCACATCATTGCATTCTGTTTTTATTCACAATTTGTACAGTGTCCGGGTTTGTATGTACATATATATATATATATATATATATATATATATATATATATATATATATATATATATATATATATATATATATATATATATATATATATATATATATATATATGAAGATATCCTTCATAATTATTCTACTATGTTACAATAACTGAATATTATTGTATTACAGTTTGACTGGCCTTGGTAAAAACCGACCTGAACCCATTTTGATGCTTATTATTAATGTATTTTATATTCTTATATAATTTAAGCTTATACATTACAAATACTAAAGAAAAGCAGTTGAAAATATTTCTACATTAGTGTCTACATTACTGGGGGTTAAGGCAGGAGAATTCACCCTGGATGGTACACCACACGGGTTATACACACATTTACACACTCATTCACATTTTCACACATATTCATTCCAGCTAGAGACATTTTAGAGTAGCCAATCCACCTGCCTGCGTGTCTTTTGTGCAGTTTTCAGGTTGAGGTTTTCTTTGGGTGTGACAAGGTTGGACAGGATTAGGAACGAGTACATCAGAGGGACAGCTCATGTTGGACGTTTGGGGGACAAAGTTAGGGAGGCCAGATTAAGATGGTTTGGACATGTTCAGAGGAGGAAAGAGTGAGTATATTGGTAGGAGAATGTTGGACATGGGGCTGCCAGGCAGGAGGCAAAGAGGAAGGCCAAAGAGGAGGTATATGGATGGAATTAATGAGGATATGAAGCTAGTGGGTGCAAGTGTTGTGGATGCAGAAGATAGGGATAGGTGGAGAGAGATGATTCACTGTGGTGACCCCTGAAGGGAAAAGCCGAAAGAAGAAGAAGATTTCATTTTTTAAGTAATCAGCAATGGAAGGATGTAGCAATGATATACACTTTATTATAGACTTTCCCTACAAATTCCACTGGATGGCAATAATGCTGCAAGATTTAGAAGAGGCATTAAAAATTAAGAACAGTAGAATACATAGAATACATTCCAAAAGTACTGGCCATTTATCTAAAAATTAAATTAGAAATTACTAATATCGTTTATTTAAATAAAAGTATTGATCTTAAACAACAATACATATTTTCAATACTGTCCCCAGAAAGACCCAGTCAAACACTGATTTTATTTTACACTTAAAGTTAAGAATATGGATGGAATGTAATCTTTGAGTATAATTATAACAATTTAGTAATGTATCTATAACTAAGTATCTACTCCATATATCTTCATGCTTGATATAGTATTGCATTTACACCAATGTACCGTTTTCTGGTACACACTGCTCTTCCTAACATAAGGGTGTATGCTAAGAATGCAGTAGCAGAGATATGTTCCTGACACACAAAGAGGTTGGAGAGAGCTATAATTGCGGAACTGAGTTGAAATCAACTTGCCCCTGTAAAGAAGTTAACAAAAGATTAGCCTGTTTCAACAGGTTTTATGCCTTCCTTTTAAACCTGTTACCAACCGATAACTGCTGTACCACAGGCTTAGGGAAAAGATGAAATTAGATTTGTATTTTATATTAACATAGTATGATTTACAGCATTGTATCCAGAAAAGGGATTTTCACAACCCAGTTTTGGTCTGCTCCTTTTGCAATTGTAACTTTTATGAAGTACTTTACATGCACTATTTCACTACATTGCTATAAGGGAAAAGATAAGACGTTCCATATCAAGTAAAAGTGATCTGAGGCCCAAACAGAAGACGCCAATTAACTCCAAGAAAATGGTCCTGTTACTCTGCCAATTAATATTGTTTCTGCCTTAGAGTAAAGAGGTAAAGGTGTGATACAAGGCCCTACAGCATATTATCTGAAAATGGCAGCCTTAGATTCTGAGTGAAGCTATAAATTTGCTCTATTAGGCTTGATATACAGGAATCACACTGGGTGACACAGTAAATCGCATCAAGGATTGGTCAAAATTAGCCCGAAGCAATATCTTCAGTGCTGGTAAACAAGATTTCTGACCAATTAGAAAGCTGTCTGTGAAAGTAAGAACTCTGGAAACAGCACAGCAGGTGAGCTTTGAATATGTGATTAATTACATGGGAATAAATAAAATTACAAAGGCACATAGGCACATTGATAGTTGATAGATCTCCATGTTGTCCAATACACTTAAACATTAAATATATATATATATATATATATATATATATATATATATATATATATATATATATATATATATATATATATATATATAAATAATTTACGCCATAGGTTGTTTATTTGTTTGTGGTTGTTTCTTACAATAACCTGGGTTTTTTTTTTTTTCGAAATGTAAGATGAAGCTGACCGCTATAAAAGTGGGTGACAAAAATCCGCATTAATTAATACTAAATTTGCATGTACATTATTCAGCTTTGGTTTTGCTTAGTTGCTTTAACAAATAAATAGAATAAAACAAATCTCTAAACCATCACTGAAAATCACAGCAAACCTACTATACCGAACCACTGCATAATGCTGCGGTAGATCTTTTCTGAAATGATTACATCACCTTTTTACTACAGTTGCTGTTGCCTGATATGTATGAAAAGCACGCCATTGTGGCTCCAAAGGAAGCGACTAAGCGGCTGTCACTACTTTGTTTGAAGAGCCAAGATGGCGGCGCGAGATTGTCAGTTTTCTGGCAGCCTGGTTACACAGGGAGAGTCAGAAGCCCTTTAATCGATGTCAATGAAATACGCAGGCTCTAATTGGCTAAGATCAGTCACGTGCAAAAAGAGCCAATCATGTTTGAGTACCGCTTCAGGTGGCGTCCCTCCTCCCCTGTATCTCTGGAGTAGGTTTATTTTGGTTTACCCTGTTCCCGTGCTGCCGCCATTAGACAAATCGGCACTGGAAATGGGAATTAGTACTTTATAAGTTCCCAGAAAGCTCGGTAAAAAAACAAACTGGGGTTCGCGGATAGCAGGATCGTTGTGGTGGAAAAGGTAAGAGTGGAGGTAATAATACGAGTGTGTACTGCTAACGGCTAATTTGTGGCTGCAGGGGGTTTGTCGGGTTGTTTATAGGTAGGATCAGTTTCGTTCGGCCAACTGCACTGAAAGCGCTGGGATGCGTTACCACAGAAATGCAACTCAAGAGGGATCTATGCACTGAGAGACCGAGATCAGGAACCGAGAATATGTAAAGGCCCGTAGGTTTAGCTTGTCCATTGATTTCCTCCGCCTATTTTCCGTGTAGCCTACACAAGCCCAGAATGCTACTGTAGATCCCGTTGCTCTCCTCTCACCTTCTGCCCCAAATCCAAGGAGGCTGCTTAGCTGACCTAGCTAGCTAGAGTGATCGTAAAAGGACAGCCTCTCGTTGCCCGGAAGTCAGTTACTTCAACAATAAATTAAGCAAACATTTTAGGTGTTTTCTTGCGGTATTTAGTTTCCATGTTTATTTTCACGCTTTGGTTTATACTGATGGCAAGAACATCATCACTTTTAATGTTACACTCATTTAGACTTTCGTACACAGCTTTGTTTTGACTTTTGAGAGTGGAAGCCAGTTATGTTATAACGTTGCTCGAATTGCTACAGGTTTTTTTGGGGGGTTTTTTTTTTTAGATACAAATGTTACTTGTAAACTAACTGTCTTCAATCAGGCCGTTAGGATCGCTTTGACATGTAGCCTAGCTAGCTAACTCTCCGGATTAAAGCGCTTAATTATGGTTGTAGTTCGGGCTAGATCAATCCTACAGACCCAGACTAACTTGATACCTGTCTGCCGTGTAAGCTGTTACGGAAATTAAATAAAAGTTCGCGATAGGTTCCGCTTGTATGATCATTAACAGCAGTAATAGTTTGCTAATGCTGCTTACAGCACAGCTGAGTGTATTCGAGCTGAACTGTGTTTGAGCTAACATTGCTATCATGCATCTCTGTAAATTTGGCTTGTCGAGTGATCTGGAATTATCAGTGTTTTTGTTTGGATTTAACAAAACAATGCTCCAGAGTTGTAAGCTAGTTTCCCGTGGGACAAGCCCTTTCAGATTGCTGTATTGTGTTTTTATTTGATTCCTGTTTCACACGGAAGGGCGAAAAGGCGAGTTCCTGTCAGTGAATACACAGCTTTAAAACCCCTGCAGCCCCTTTGTGAGAAAGCACAGCTGCACCACCACATGTAAAATATTCAAATGGATGTGATGTGCCTCTGCTGCGCCTTACTCAAATGTGATCCAGTGCCACTTAGATCATTCTTTGCTATATCTTCCAGAAGTAGCTGTAAGCGACAGTATTGGACTTTTTCTGCCTTTGGTTATCAACATCTTTGTTAAGCTAGTACTGTCCAGATATTTGCGTGTAGCATTTTTTTTTTTTGAGTTTCATAGTAGATAAGCAGATGATTGACTGATTTTTGTGTGTTCTTTTCTCAGAGCGCCCTGGCAGGCTGAGTGGCCTTTGGTCAGGCGTGAGCCAGCGGAGGGTGGGAGGGAAGGGGCATTTAGAAGTTCTGTTCGAGCGAGGATGACTGATTTCCAGCCGAAGTGGAGCTGCGAGTATTGCACATACGAGAACTGGCCATCCGCCATCAAGTGCACTATGTGTCGTGCCCAACGACCTACAGGCCCCATCATCACTGAGGAGCCATTTAAGAGCAGTCCGAGTCTCACCTCACACCTGTGCTCCACTCAGGAGGGCTCCAGTGTTCTCATCTGCCCTGATTCGAGTGCTCGACCACGAGTACGTGTAACCGATGAGGCGCCAGAGATTGCCAGCAAATGGTCATGCCACATGTGCACCTATCTGAACTGGCCACGTGCCATCCGCTGCACTCAGTGCCTCAGCCAGAGGCAGCAAGGACCTCAGCAGGGCCCTCACAGGCCCTCAGATGGCCCACACACCTCTGAACCAGGCTGTCGACTTCCTGCACCAGTGGCCCCTGACCCTTGTGAGGAATACAATGACCGTAATCGTCTGAACACGCGTGTACAGCACTGGGCTTGCTCAGCCTGCACTTATGAGAACTGGCCCAAGACCCTAAGGTGTGTAGTGTGTGACCACCCTAAGCTGAGCGATGCTGTGCTGCAGGAGCCGCAGCCCGAGAGCACCATGGCCCTGTCTATAGTGAACGAGCAGGAGAGGACAGCAGGGGGAGGGGGTATGGGGGGCAGTAAAACGGCCCAGAGGAGGCTTTCGCCCCCTGTGCCTGCTGGCCAGGCCGAAGTGCAGATTGAACTGGCATCTGGAGCAGTGGGTGCCCAAGAAGAGCACGAGACGGACTTTAAGAAACTCAAGCAGATAAGGAACAGGATGCGGAGGATTGACTGGCTCTTTCTCAATGCATGTGCAGGTGAGAGGAAGCCTGGCAGCTTCAAAATATTCACTATCCTGAATCCTTATCTTTAACTGCGATGTGTTGTGCTAGCAAAATGTCTGACTTGTTTAGTGATCTCCTCTGCTTTAGGTATATTGTTTTGTATTCTGCATTCCCCAAACGTGTTATTTTGTGGGCAGCTTGTTCTATTTTAACAGAATTTGACATTTTACCATGAGTCACTTAAGATTACAGTTCCAAAATCAAGTTTGTTTTAACCCAGTTTGAATACAAACAGTAAATTAGTTTAAATCATGTGCTCGTGAAATCAAATTAGTATTGTACAAGTGTCTTGGCTTTGTGTATGAATATACTAGTATTAAAAGTGTGTTTGCTAGGTAATCTTATATTTATTTTACAGTAGAAAAGAAAAAAGAAGCTTTTAGTTGTCATATATACTTGTAGAGTAAAATTATTTTCTTCCCAGCTTGTTAGGAAGTTGGGGTCAGCCATGATACAGCATCCCTGGACTAAAGAGGGTTTAGGGCCTTGCTCAAGGACCCATGGCAGCTTGATGATGCTGGGGCTTGAACCCCTGATTCTCTGAGCAGAAACCCAGACTCTTAACCATTAATCCACTACTACCCCTTATACAGTGAACAAATATGAACAAACTACACTATCACTCAAAAGTTTGGGATCACTTGCATATTTCAGCTACGGAGGAAGACTCCATCAGCCAATCCATCTTGTGGGAGATGCTCCAGGAAGCATGGGGTGAAATCTCATCAGATTATCTTGAAAAACTGACCGCTAGAATGCCCAGGCTATAATTGCTGCAAAAGGTGTTTTTTTTTTTTGATGAAAGCAAAGTTTGAAGAAAACATTCATAATTTCCATCAAAATCATTATTTCTAACTCCGACATGTCAGCATGTCCTGTTCTTTTGCTATATTTTCTATTCAGACTAATTTCGTGTGTGTTTCCTAGGAAAACAATAACATTTTTGAGTGATCCCAAACTTTTGAGTGGTAGTGTACTTCCATCAATCTATAGTAGAAGCCAGCTATCATCAAATATAGGTTTTTTGTGCAGTTGTGCTATTGCAGCTTCCCACATGTTATTCCCTGTTCAAAGCATCCCTTGTGTGTTGAATGGTGGCGTTTGTGTCTGCCCTCACTGGCTGTCTAAAATCTGTTTATTATCTCTGCACAATCATGTACAACTTCACTTAAAAACACTGTGGGCTGCATTGATCTATGAGCTGTGTACAGTTAATATGCAGCTAATGTGTGTGTGTGACACAGAGCTTGAGCGCTCTGAGCTATCAAGGTGCATTTAACAGCAGCCTGATGCTTTCACTGTCACGAGGGCAAGAAAAAAAGCTGCTGTGGGCCAGTTACATATTGGCCCATAGTCCAGCACAGTCCAGTGGTGTGAAACATCTGCTTTAGGATACCGAACACAACAAAACTGGCAATGATCCATCCTACAGAGTTGAAAATAATTCAGTTATTAGATTCATTAGATTTAGCAGGGTGTGGTGTGTCTCTAATACTCTTGGCTGTTGTGGAAGTCATTAATGCCCTTTGCTCCACAATTTCTGTTTCTGAGGGTAATATGTCATCATCCGGATCACGTCATGGCTCACAAGTGATTCCACAGCATTTCAGACATTAAGTTTGCAACACCATAAAAACGGTTTTTTCACATCAGTTCATAACGACTCTCTTCAAGTGTGACATTGACATTCTTCGGAAATCTGATCTTAAGGTCTATAGCCTGCTACGATTTTTCTTGCTGCTTTGAAAACATTTAACATCATTTTCATCCAATATGAACAGAATGTTTTATACACATATGAATGTTTAATAAATCGTTAAAAACATTTAATAACAGTTTAAAATCTCTGTCCTAATTTAGTCGCCTAATTGAGGTTCCTTTTTGGCAAAATGACCCTGTGTCATTTGACATAGAAATAGAGATGATGAAACATTTCCGTTTGTGGCTTACTTTATTTTCACATGCTCAAATTTGTATATATTGGTTATATAATGTGTTATGGGGCTTGTACTTATGCGTGTAATTATATTTGACGTACCTTAATACAGTAGTTCTATTATAGCCGTCTGTTTTGAGATAATTTTATAAACTAGGATTCAGTGGGCACTGTTATTGTTTAAGACATCTAAGGAAATTTAGAAAACTAATTTAGTCTAAGGGAATGTTCATAGACTTTCCTGACCTTTTTATGTTCATTTCTTTAAACTCTTAAACCAGACCTTTTTCTACCAGTAAGCACTGAAATCTAGGAAAAGGTACACACTTTGCTACACACTTCCTGATCTTGTCTCGTGTTTCTGTTTCATGTTGACCGAAAGTACATGTCAAGGAAATATTGGAGATTAAGGATTTCTTTCTGTAAGACATATGTAGTACTCTAGAATGCACCTGCCTTGCTTTTTCAAGCTTTCAGTTTTCAACATTTATAACGTTATTACATTTGCAATGTCTAAAATCAAAATACTAAATGTTCAGAACATTTCAGAGCAGAAAGTTGAATGATCAGTGCTGCTTTAAGCATTAAGTATTATTATTCTCTGTGACATAAGTAACAGTAGAGCTATAGAAAGTCATGCATTTTGTCCGATATTGTCTAGCCATATAATGGAAAATTACAATAATTAAAATAACGTTTGAGATTTTAGTAATGCTTGTGGATAAGGTGAAGCTCAATTCTAGTGATTGCTATTGCAAAGTACACCAAGCTGCATAAGATAAAAATAGAATTTGGGTTAATCAGTATCATCATGTATAAAATATGTTTACATGCTATAATTTCACAATTAAATTAACCAAAGTGAACTTCTGGAGTACGAAATACATCACTTGCAAGACTTAATACCTTTAAATGGAATGATTAGTTTAAAGAAGAGTTTGCTCTGAAAGTATTGGAACAGCAAGGCCAGTCCTTTTGTTTTAGCTATACACTGAAGTCATTTGGGTTTGACTTCAAACATGGATATGAAATCATTTGCTTATATTTACAGCTAGATGTGTTAAACAGTTTGGATCATAGCACCTTTTGTTTGAAGCCATCCATTTTTCAAGTAATCAAAAACGTTGGAATGTGTGAGCGACAGCCGTTTGGTGTTGCCGAGGTTAGATTGCCCTGTTAAATCCATTGTTTACTCAGGCATTAGCTCTGAAAGTCTAATATTACAAAAGGTGTATGCAATGGTTTGGTGGGGTCAGTGGATGACCAGCTTGATGCAGTTATTGTAAGCAATATATTAAGTGTTATTTAGTTTAAGATTCTCTGTTCCTCTGCATAAAAATTAGGTGGTTTGCTACCAAAGGTGCCATGTTTTAAGTTGTTCACACATCTAGATGTGAAAATAGGGGAAAGCTGAAATTCATCTAATAGCATATCTCTGCTTTTGAACTTAAACCCAAATGTCATAACTGTACAGCAAAAAAACAAAACAAAAAAAAGGGCCTTGCTGTTTCAGTACGTTTGGAATGGATGGTATGTTTTTGTGTGTGTGCGCGTGTGTGTGTGTTTAACATATCTATTTCTCCCCCTTGCAGGTGTGGTGGAGGGTGATTTGGCTGCAGTCGAAGCCTATAAGTCATCAGGTGGTGACATCGCACGTCAGCTGACCTCAGATGAGGTCCGCCTGCTGAATCGTCCATCTGCGTTTAACGCTGGCTTCACTCTGGTGCACCTCGCTATCCGCTTTCAGCGCCAGGACATGCTCTCTGTACTCCTCACGGAGGTCAGCCAGCACATATGCTCAAACAGTCCTAGCGAATGTCACTCCTCGTATCTATTTTAGGCATGTTTACATTAATGCATGTGTTTTTATGTGTGCTTGTTGTCACTCAGGTGTCCCAGCAGGCAGCTAAGTGTATTCCAGCCATGGTATGTCCAGAATTAACAGAGCAGATTCGTCGGGAAGTGGCTGCCGCACTACACCGGCGTAAAGGAGAGTTTCCCTGTTACTTCTTCACTGATATCACTACCTTTACTCTTCCAGCAGGTGAGACACATCACTGTTACTGAACTATGAATATGGGTCAGTAATTTTGCTTGCTGTTTATTTGACCTTCCTATCTATCTTCTGTAGATATTGAAGACCTGCCTCCTAATGTCCAAGAGAAGCTGTTTGATGAGGTGTTGGATCGAGATGTACAGAAAGGTGAAAAAAATTTGTATATTTGTATAATGGCAGTGTTATTATAATGATTCAGCTGCTTGAATTGATTAAAGAAATACAGGTCAGTGTTTTTACATTGTTATTGAATATCTATCCATCTATCCATCTATCCATCTATCTATCTATCTATCTATCTATCTATCTATCTATCATGGTAGCCAGACTTAATTACAACAAAAAAGGATGATGACAGCCACAGATGGTGTTCATGGCTGTAGCCAGAAAGAGAATAATCCCCAGATAATCCATGTAAAATAGACTTCAAGTGATCATACTTTTGAAAAACACATTTGTTTAGGAGCAGTGCTACAGCAGAAATGAGAAACACTGATGCCTGCTGTAGCATTCTTTCAGCCCTCTTTATCTCCCAACTATTTTCCTTTCCTTCCTTATCCTTTAATGCTGCATTTTGCAAAAGTTTAATATAAAACAAAGGATTTTCCCATAAGTATACAGTCCGATAATAAGAACATCCATTAACTGCTATACAAATGTTGCAGAGCTTGAAGAGGAATCTCCAATCATAAACTGGTCTTTGGAGCTAGGCACACGATTGGACAGCCGGTTGTACGCTCTGTGGAACCGCACTGCAGGAGACTGCCTTCTGGACTCAGTGCTGCAGGCCACATGGGGCATCTACGACAAAGATTCCGTACTGAGAAAGAGTCTGCATGACAGCTTACATGACTGCTCCCACTGGTGAGGGAAAACACACACACGCCCACACACGCGTGCGTGCGCACACACCGCCTGAAAGATCTTGAGCAAATCAAAGAAACAGTAATTTAGTCTATCAAAAGAACAGTCATTTTCCATTGATTAAACATGCCCAGTGATCATTTTATTAGGAAAACCTCTACACGTATACCATAATTACCTATTCTAGCTGCAATGCAATGTATAAACACATGCAGATACAGGCCAGCAGCTTAGGGGAATGTTCTCATCAGCCATTAGAATGGGGGAAAATGTGATCTCAGTTATTGTTTGGTGCCAGACAGGCTGGTTTGAGTTTTGAATTTTATAAAACTGCTGATCTCCTGGGATTTTCACACACAACAGTCGCTAGAGTTTACTCAGAGTGGTGCAATAAAGAAAAACATCCAGTGAGCAGCAGTTCTGCAGACAGAAACACCTTGTCGATTAAAGAGATCCAGAGACAATGGATGAGAGATTGGAGCTGACAGAAAGGCTACAGTAACTCAGATAACCACTCTGGATAACTCTGGTGAGCAGAAAAGCATCTCAGAATACACAACCTTGATAGACAGGTGGGCTGAAACAGCAGAAGACTGTCCACTTCTGTCAAACAAGAGAGCTGAGGCTGCTTTGAGCACAGGCTCACCAAAACTGGACAGCTGAAGATGGGGGCAAAACATAGCCTTGTCTGAATCTTGATTTTTGGTGAGGCAAACAGATGCTAGGTTCAGAATTTCAGAAGTTCAGAGCAAGGACCCATGTTCTGAATCCAGTCATGCATGTTTGGGATGTGGATATTCACATCATTAAAGTGCACCTGAGATGACTGCATTCCTGCAGTTTTTTCAACAGTCATCTCAACATCTGAGAATGTTTCAGTATCTTGTAGAATGTGTGCCATGATGAATTGAGTTTTGAAAGCAAAAAGAGAACCAACCCAGTATTAGTACAGTGTTCCTAATAAAGTGCTTAGTGACTGTATGACTGATTTGTACATGAACAGATGGTTTCTCTTTGCCTGCATGTTGTTATGCAAATTTTATCCTGGAGTGTTAAATCAGTTAAGTGTCAAATACTGCGTTAGGAAATCAGACAAATACAAAAATTTATTGAGGGAAAAAATGCACAGGTAAAATCAAAGCGCTTCCGTATTGAATCGTTTAAGAGACAGACAATGAAGCCGTCACCGCTGTAGCCTGTGGCCCAGAACTGCTAGTAGAAAGCTTTTAGAGCCAGAATTAGTTAGACATTTGGGTTGGAGTTTTTATTTGTAAACTCCAATCATCTCTAATGTGAGACCACACTGACAGCAGTGACCTTTAGTTCAAGAGACAGTGTTTAACACCATATTTGAATATTTCGCCTGGGGTCTGATTTCATCTGTCAGACTGGATTTATCACTTCACACACTCGCGCAGTTCTGTTACTTGCTGCAGAAGGATTAATGACGCTGTTTAGACAAAGAATAATGCTTTTCATGAACACTATGTTCCAATCAAGAACTATTTTTTAGAGACATTTACCAGTTGTTTCTGAAAATGAAAGTAACACAGGATGTAGTACAGATGCAGATATTCATCACAGCTGCAGATCATTGGTATGTATGAGATCAGCTACGGTGGCCATAACGTTTCAGAATGAGTATAGTGTATGTAGATTAGAGATTCATCTCCAAATCCAGAACACACCACAACACTCAGAACACACACAACTCAGATTTCTTCCAAGGTATATTATTGATATATTATTATAATATTGATTTGTCCAGATGTTAATTATTTAAAATATGCCTTTTTGTTATAGTTTTGATTTGTCTGGTGTGTGTGTGTGTGTGTGTGTGTGTGTGTGTGTGTGTGTGTTGCAGGTTCTACACCCGCTGGAAGGAGTGGGAATCGTGGTATTCTCAGAGCTTTGGCTTGCATTTCTCTCTGAGAGAAGAGCAGTGGCAGGAAGACTGGGCTTTTATTTTATCACTAGCCAGTCAGGTAAACATGCTCTCTCACACTCTTTCACACACTCATACACACACATTATGTAAAGAGAAGCAGTTATAGGGCTAGGCATCCTACTCATATGCGAGATATTTACAGCAGACCTTCCTCATACATTTCAGTGGTACTTGTCGATTTAGTGGCAATGTTAGATTTATTTAACAAATGTTAAAGTTCTCTCTTTTGTTTCCTCCTCTCTCTCTCTCTCTCTCTCTCTCTCTCTCTCTCTCTCTCTTTCTCTCTTTCTCTTTCTCTTTCTCTGCTCAAAAATCCCCCTCTCCTCCTACCTTGATCCTGGAAGCCGGGGGCGAGTTTAGAGCAGACTCATGTGTTTGTGCTGGCTCATATACTCCGCCGGCCCATCATCGTGTACGGCGTGAAATATTACAAGAGCTTCCGAGGAGAGACGTTGGGATACACCCGCTTCCAGGGTGAGCTGAAGAAATGAGTTTGGAATGAGCTAGCCGTATAAGCTGGAGCAGTTTAATAATTACAGTATCGACTGTTTGTAATATGAGTTTTTCTATAATGCATGTTTAATTGACTGGATTTGTTACCCTGAAGATTTTTTGCTACTCATTACAGGAGCTAAAATAACATCTGATATATACTGATGAACAACCTATAACCAGTGTTATAATATAACTATTAACAGTGCTATAAATGAAATAGCAGTAGATTTTGTCACCCAGTAGCTATTTTTAAACACCATTTCTGTTGTGATTAGACAAGAGTGCAAAGACAGCTGATATATCTGCTTTGAAATGGTAATGTTAGCAAAACTGTTGCACATGGAGTGCCTGGGATAGGAATACATTATCACTCGACAGCTTCAAGGCTCATTTATTCTTTCATCACTGAGCGTCATGTGAATGACAACAGAAGGCATGTATACAGCTCCTGTGATTACGAAAATATTGTGAAAAATGCTCATACAGTGGCAGAACCATGATTATGGCACTCGCCTCCATCACACCTGTGCACCAGGAATAAATTAGGCATCAGATTTAGCTACCATGCAGTGAAACAAAATGGTTTGAAGTGTGATTTGAAAACTATTTGTAACATACACACGGATTTGTTTATGGCACAGCACGTCTTCACTGGTTACAATACAAGTGTGCGGTTTACTTGACTGTTAAAATATGAATTCAGTATTCTTTGTTGTTAGTCTTTTTTTTGTTGTTGTTGTTACATTTTCACTGACAATACCATCCCAAACAATAAGCGTATCAGGACGGCTAAAATAAAAAAAATTTTCACACCCCAAACTATTACATGACTGTGAGAGTACAAGGAATATAAGAATATAACAACTGCCACTCCTACGACACCACTCCAACTGCCTTGTTATTCTACTACTAAGACCTTAATTCTAAAGCAAATTGCTGGCATTTTGCCCAGATTAAATCAATGCTAAACTGTCATTTCCTGCCTGCTCTACAGGTGTGTATCTGCCCCTGTTGTGGGAGCCGAGTTTTTGCTGGAAGAGCCCCATAGCATTGGGTTACACAAGAGGCCACTTCTCAGCGTTGGTTGCCATGGAGAATGATGGCTATGACAACCGTGGTGCAGGTGCTAACCTCAACACAGACGATGATGTCACAGTCACATTTTTGCCCTTGGTGGACAGTGACAGGAAGCTGCTGCATGTCCACTTCCTGTCTGCACAAGAGGTGAGAGGGGGCTTTGTCATAGATCGAGTTGTTTCGTGTGACTTGCATTGGTAAGTAGCTAAGTTGTTTTACTTGTCCATCAGATGGGGACAGAGGAGCAGCAGGAGCGTCTGCTGAGGCAGTGGCTGGACTGTTGTGTGACTGAGGGTGGAGTCCTGGTGGCATTGCAGAAGAGCTCCAGAAGGCGGAGCCATCCTCTTGTCACACAGATGGTGGAGAAGTGGTTGGATGGATATCGGCAGCTGGGCACTTGCCCTGCCCTCTCAGATGGCGAGGAGGAAGAGGAAGATGAAGATGAGTGAGAAGAAGAGGCTTCTCTTTACTCAGAGACTTGGTGCACCTTTACCCCTCCTTGCGAGGAACACACATACACTAATGTACCATTTATTTATCCTTGTCATATGTATATATAAAACACACACACACACACACACACACTTACTCTTCAGCAAACCAGTGGTCTCTTGTCATCAATGACACAAAAAAAGATTTTGGCCCACGTGAAATAAAAGAACTTAGGTTACAAATGGTACATGCCTTACAGAGTATGCCCTTTTGTTTTATTTCAGTTAATATTCTAGATTTTCTTTTGGAAGCAAGAATTGAAGAAATAAGATATTTCAGTAGTTATTCTAAGAGCACTTAAGCACATTTGTTTTTATTTGCTTCAGCTCCATTTTTAAACTTTATTTGTTGGTAACACCTTTCATATACTTATACATCACTTGAATATGAGATCAGTCTTTTTGTCAAGATCCATTCACTGAGATATTTATTTATCTGTATGATAGTTTGTGAACTATGGAAATCAATACATACCACTGTATGATAAGTTTTGACCTCTCATGTGCATGAGGAATTCAACTGCAAGGTAATGGGCACTCTGTTCATGCCTCACAAAACAGAGCTAGCCTTTCCAAATGGATCATTCTTTTTAGTTGGTTGTTAACTCTGAAGGTTACACTACATGTACACTAAGTCATGTTTTTACATACTGTAACACTTGGGTGTCTGGTCACATTTGGTGTGACCGTTTAGGTGTTCTGATTTTTTTTTTTTTTCTCTGCTAATATTCTCTGGATGTGCTTGTTAATATTACATTCAAAGACTTGACTGAAACCAAAGTGAACATTGGTCTGTGGTCTTGCAGTGATCAGACTTGTTTGTTTTGATGTCTTCACCCCCTCCTCTTGTGGCTGTGTGTTCAGTCTAGTCCCTCACCTAGTTTTAAAGACACCCTTGAGTTCTCATTTTCCGTTATTATACAATTATGTCAAATCTTTGGCATATATCATATGTCTCTGATGTGTGATGAGGTGGAGACCAAATCATTGAAGGATTATAAGCTGAATGTCTAACCAGTAAAGCTTCTTTAAAACCGTTTGTTTTTAAAAGAAGTGTATGTGAAGTCTTATCACGTTATTCAGTGTCAGGGTTGTGTGAGTGTGTTCAAGGCCCCCTGCAAAAGGAACACGTTTTATAAATTGGATTTCTTAAAGGTTAAACATTACTGCCAATTTCTAAACAAGACCATTAGCCTGAAAATGTAATACATTTTATTTGCAAGAAGCAGAAATGACAGCCAGAACAAACAGAAACCGGACTAACAAAAGAAGGGTATTTTTAGTATAACTGGGCACACATTTGGCCATTGCCAACTCAAAGGTAGAGGCCCTCTGGGGTCCCTTCCTGTTTTTTGTAGAGCACATTTTCTTTAGACTTTTTGAAGTCCTCATTTGTTACTTTCATCCTCCTTTCCCTCAGGGCCATGAGCCCAGCTTCTGTGCAAATCGCCTGTGAAAAACAACACACTTGTTAGTCCACACATTTAAACTAAAAAAAGGAATACACTGCAAACTGGTTATGTCCATTGCTACTGTGTGCATCACAACTTTTAATAATCAGTGATGTGATGCAGCTGTAGGACAAAAGGT
Source organism: Hemibagrus guttatus (assembly GCA_033459395.1). Classification (NCBI taxonomy): domain Eukaryota; kingdom Metazoa; phylum Chordata; class Actinopteri; order Siluriformes; family Bagridae; genus Hemibagrus; species Hemibagrus guttatus. The sequence continues at coordinate 15,049,873 of JAUCMX010000008.1, read as the reverse complement.
GGCAGTAAAGAGTTCCTCTTCTGATGTCACAGGTGAGAGTGTAATAAGTGCTTGAAGCAATTAGTTTATACTATGTATATAACACATAAATCATGCAATTTCTAGTCAAAATTTGACTCTGTCAGGACCATACCTTTATGTCAGCGCCAGAAAGGTCATCTTTAGCTAGTATAAGGTCATCACGGGTTACATCATCTGCCAGTGTCATCCTGCTTGTGTGAATTTGGAAGATTCTGCGCTTGGTTTTCTCATCAGGCAGTGGGAACTCTATCTTGCGGTCGATTCTTCCTGCAGAACCAAATGGAAAAATTTCAGTTTTAAAGCAAAGATACAATATGTCTGTGAATGAAATGAAAGAATAGAACAAGATATAATTTTATTGTGCTCAAGATCCCAGATATTGACTATCTGAACGCAACGGACACAGAAAATTTGGCTCGGCAACAGACCTGGACGGATAAGGGCGGGGTCAAGTGTTTCAATCCGATTAGTAGCCATGATTACTTTAACGTCACCACGGGAGTCAAATCCATCCAGCTGGTTCAGGAGCTCCAGCATGGTCCTTTGGATCTCCCTCTCTCCTCCAGAGTTGGAGTCGTACCTACATAGGGCACATTGCACCCACTTAATTCATACGATCAGGAAAACTCATTTGGTCAGAGCTAAATGTGCTGTATTGTTATGTTGACAATGCTGCAAATGTGTCGTTTTTCTATGAGCTGACTATATTACAATGGTCTAAGATAATGCTTGAAGTACATTCAAAGAAATTGCATGTATGTTTTATGGTAGTGCTGCACAGTGTGTAATGTGTGCATGTGCATATAAATGCTTGAACAATCTTTAAGAAGTGACATGGGCATAATACATCAAGATCCTAACAACACTGGAGAAGAAAAAAAAGTGCTATTTAAGTGAAGATGTGCTATTCTGTATACAAGAGACACTAGTCTGGTAGTAAATACATGGAACATTTAACTGATACTATAACTAATCAAGGAGCTATGCCCATTCTATAACCCAAACTGTACATACAATCATTAGGATCAAATAATGAGAAATGAAGGAAGATAAAACAATCAGTGTTAAAAAAAAAAAAAGAAAAAAGAAAGAAAGAAAGAAAGAAAAGTACACCACACCTCCCAACACTAGATTCAATGCAGCTATAAATGTAGGAGAAAATGATACATATGTGAACACTGGGTGGCTTCTACAGCAGAAGAGTAAACACATTCTTACCAACAGTGCACATCTATCTCACCTCTTTGTTCCGATGGCATCAATCTCATCAATGAAGACTATGGAGGGGGCATGCTCCTCTGCAACTCGGAACAGCTCTCGCACCAGTTTGGGACCATCACCCAGGTATTTCTGAATCAGCTCTGAACCCACCACCCTCAGAAATGTGGCAGATGTCTGATTGGCCACAGCTTTAGCCAGCAGGGTCTTACCTAAAACCAGAATATTCAGTGTCGACATACCAGTCAATGCTCCAAATGTTCCAGTACTCACTAAAGCATATGATCAATTTTCTTTAGCATTTAAGCATTTTTTAATGCTAATCATTTCATTCTTGTAGGTGTTTTAACTGACCTGTTCCTGGTGGACCATACAGAATGACTCCTTTAGGAGGCTTAATTCCCATCTCCTCGTAATACTCGGGGTGTGTAAGTGGAAGCTCAACCGACTCCTATATAAAGACAACGATATGATCTATCAGTATTATCAATGCACAAAATCAAAACGTGACAATAAAAATAGTTAGGTCTGTCTGTGTGTTTAACATGTCTAATACTTTGATCTCTTGAATTTGGTTGTCCAGGCCTCCAATGTCAGCATATGTCTCCTGAGGAGCCTTTTCCACTTTCATCACCGTCACCAGAGGATCCGTGTCATCCATCAGCACACCGATCACTGCGTGCACCTGCAAATACAAACATTCACATCACTCTGTAATAGGACTTCCCAAGATTTTTGTAACAAGTTCCCAAGTTTACAGCAGATATTACAGCATCCTCCATTTCTCTAAACAATGGTCCTGACTGCACTAAAACCTCTTGGCTGGGTAATCTGTTACTTTTATAAACCTGTTACACTACTACCTCTGCTGTATCCTCATAACTTTACACTGCATAAGCACCATCAAATGCACAGATGCTGTTCACAGCAACTATTTTTGGCTAAGAAGTGCTGCGAACATTCTCAAGTAGATTTTCTATGAATGAACAAAACAGGGATTTTCAATTTTTTTTCAGCATACACAACAAAGAATTTGTTACAATCATGATAAGAAAAAAATGATAACATTTTTTTTTTAAATTAATAATTTATATAATAACTAGATATTTAAATTCCAAGTGAGAAATCCAAGTGTTACAGCAGCAGACAAGATAAGACAATATAGCAGCAAAATGAAGTACACAGTAAAAACGATAGACAAATATATACCATCTGTACGCACATATACACCGATCAGCCATAACATTATGAAAACCTGCCTAATATTGTGTTGGTCCCCTTTTTCTGCCAAAACAGCCCTGACCTGTCATGCACTGTGTATTCCTACAGCTTTCTATCAGAACCAGCATTAACTTCTTCAGCAATTTGAGCAACAGTAGCTCATCTGTTGGATCGGATCACACGGGCCAGCCGTCCCTACATGCATCAATGTGCCTTGGCCGCCCATGACCTTGTCGCCGGTTCACCACTGTTCCTTCCTTGGACCACTTTTGATAGATACTGACCACTGCAGACCGGGAACACCCCACAAGAGCTGCAGTTTTGGAGATGCTCTGATCCAGTCGTCTAGCCATCACAATTCGGCCCTTAAACTCGCTCAAATCCTTACGCTTGTCCATTTTTCCTGGTTCTAACACATCAACTTTGAGGACAAAATGTTCACTTGCTGCCTAATATATCCCACCCACTAACAGGTGACATGATGAGGAGATAATCAGTGTTATTCACTTCACCTCTCATTGCTCATAATGTTATGCCTGATCCGTGTATGTAGAGCTATAAATGTCCGTGTAAACGTAGGTATGAGTTATGGCTGTATACTGCATATCAGTAACAAATATATTTCGCATTGTTTTGATATACACTCTTTCACACACTTCGTTAAACTGGAGTCAGTGCTACACCATTTAAAGTGTAGCGTATACCATTGCAGTTGTTCAGGAAAATTGTTGTAAATACTGAGTCATACTGATGTAGCCAGGTTTTGTGTGTTTTTGGTCCCTTTTTAATAAACATGTTGTGTTTCTGAGAATACTACTACATCACTGCTGTGCTGTTCACTCCAACTCTCACTGATTAAAGCATTTACTGCAGATATACTGACACTACCTCAAGAAAGAAACAACTTACCTACTCATCACAGACTTTAATATCACTTCAGTTCAAAATTTTACACTGAATCTCCTTAACAATGTAACACCTGACGGAAAATCATATTACCTTGTGATTCAGTAAAACAGAACAGCCTGGCTCCAGAAGGTCTTTATCCACAAAGGAGAGAATGCTGACATAGTGCTCTGAGCCCACTGATGTAGATACAATGGCATGGTTATCATCAATGATCTCTTCAAGAGTTCCTACTGACATAGGTGTGCCTCTCAGGTCATCAACTTTGGACCTCTCTTCCTGTAAGGATCAACAACAACAACAACAACAACAGCTGGTGAGAATCAGAGCATTTAGTCTGCATCTACCTGACTGTTTATAACAGAAAAGGACATTAACATGATTGTGTGCAAAAAATAATCTAGATGCGGTTTCCACTACAAAGGGAAAATATACCTCCTGTTTTTCCTCAAGTGGCTTCATCTGCTCTTGGTTCCTGATAAACTCCTCCTCCATCAGCAGATAGTCCTTGATCCTCTCTTGCTTTAGCAGCTTAAGTCTGCATTGTGTGTGTGGAGTTACTACAGACAGAAACAACATGATCAGATAACGGCTTAATCGTGTCTATGTATTAATGTGATGTAGGCTGACGGACTCAAAATAGTTTTACATACCCAAAGGAAGCTTGCTCGCAGCATCTGGGCCTTTCGACTTCTTCTTCTTCTTTCCCACTCTTGTAGGAATTGGAGGCTCATATTTCTTTTTCTTATCCTTTCGACAAAACGTTTTTGGTATTTGTTAATCAGCTGAATGGATTAAAACCGATTGACTAACCTGATCTCACTAGCTGTATTCCCAGCCATAATGAAATTAAAGCAAATACTTACTTTATCATCTTTCTTTCCACCTCCAGGGCCATGTCCTCCACTCTGATTCTGTCCCTATTCCATACAAACGTACAGCATGTATTATATCCTCATAATCTATCAGACTTACTTACAAGGTTACAATTAGTCACTTTCTATTTATCTAACTGGTTAACTCAAACTCTATATAGCTATTCATAAGAAAAGCTGGCTAAACTCATTTATAAACGACAGCTAGCGAAAGCTAATGTTATGACTAAAACTAAAACCCTAAAACATTCCAAAACGACTTTCTACAGTTAAAATTGCGTTGAAACGTAAACTCGGTGCATCCCTGTATATCTCCTAGTTCGATTACATACTTATTTAGGTCTGAAATGTGTAAATGGTTAAGAAATAAAACTGCTTGCTCACCATCGTCGTTTATTTCCCAGCTACTACTTCCGGGTTATGAAACACAACTTCCGATTCTCTCGCCGTGGGGTGTGTGTGTGTGTGTGTGTGTGTGTGTGTGTGTGTGTGATACTGCCACCAACTGTGCTGGAGAAACAACTGGTAATAAGAGACAGAATTCTACGCGGTGTTTCATTACTCAAAACCTGCCATCGTCGAAGTGCTGTCTATATCTGCATATGATACTACACCCTATTCACTGTACAGTGCACTATTTTCAAGAGTGCACTTAACAAAACAGTCAATTACCTAATTAATCATGTCCTTTTATTTCTCGTCAAATAACTGCTATAAAACTCATTTATCATAAGGAAAAATATTAGGGGAGATATTGAGGAAAACTAGACGTAAAAACGAGAATGAGATTTCTGAAAATAATGTGTGGAGCGGAATTATTTAGCACAATTTCTACTATTTGCACTTCTGGTAGATGCTAAACAGCATTTCATTGCTATGTACTTGTACTTTGCAATGACAATAAAGTTCTATCTATCTATCTATCTGTCAGAGTCTGTCTGTCTGTCTGTCTATCTATCTATCTATCTATCTATCTGTCTGTCTGTCTGTCTTTTAGAATAAATTCTAAATATATATATATATATAAGAAAATAAAATTGTGATAAAAAATAATACAATATACAGGTAATTTTATTTTTATTATAATTTAATGCTTTCGGCTGCTCCCTGTTCGGGATCGCCACAGCGGACCAACTGGTCCGCACATCAACTTGGCAAGTGTTTTATGCCGGATGCCCTTCCTGACGCAACCCTCCCATTTTTCCGGGTTTGGGACCGGCACTGCATCCAGTGGCTGGGGGTCGAGCCCGGGCCTTCCGCATGATAGGCGAGAAACCTACCACTGAGCCACCAATGCCCCCTAATTTTTTTTATTATAACTATTTTTATTCTGCTTTTATGACACGGACAGCCAAAAAGAGCATTTGATTACTACTGTGATGTGTCGTACTGTGCATGGTTGTGTATGTCATAAATAAAATTTGATTATATACTATAGATAAGTGCACTATAACATACTGAGCATGTGCAGGTCTGCAGTGTTTGCAACATTTGTGGGTTCTGTGGTCAGAGAAAAGGTTACTGTGGAAGCACCACAGGTATAAAAGACCCCTAGAATACACTGGATTAAGACAGACTATTTAGCTCACAAAGAAGTCACATAGCTTGTGCATCTTCAGGCAGTATGCTCCGAAACATCCTCCTTGTTTCTTTCTTTATAGGCTCAGGTAAGTCATACAATTTGAGTCAAAATTTAATCAGAAGGTAAAACTGGCCACTGTGTCTATAATATGTTCAAAACTAGGAGGTCATGTATATTGTGTGATTTGTCAGTTAAAAAGGATATTGTTTTGTTTATTGTTTTTGTTCTCTCTGCTTCTCAGCCTGTTCATTTTATCTGGAATACCTGAAAGTTAACTCTGAGGAACTCATCGATGGGACTTTGGTTTGTTCGATAATTTTCAGCTAAACTGAAATAGTGTATAATAAAGATTTGCACAGGCTTAATTTCTTTGTAATATTTAATCATCAGGTTTCAGCCACTTCTCCTGATTCTGTTGACCAGGATGAGGATCTTCCAGTGCATGAGGAACAGATCCCTGGCGTGTGTTTTTTGTGTAAGCAGGTCGTGAAGAAAGTGAAGAAACATCTTGGTAATCATGAAAATGCGGTAAGTGATAAGCATAATACCATATAGGTAAAATAAGGAAAGTAGTGCCTTGAACTTTTCTTACACACTTAAAATATTTCCACAGAACAAGATTAAAGAGAAATTGAAGAGAGGCTGTGACTATCTCCCAGTAGGGAAAGACATTTGTAAGAAAATGGTTAATAATCACATTGATATCTTGGTGGAGGAACTTTCTACTGATGATGATCCAAAAACAGTCTGTGTTAAAGCTGGAATTTGCAAGTGAGTTATGAAAACTTGTCCTGACTGATCCTGTAATTGTTTTAAGTACAGTTTAATAAGAGTAATTGTGATCCTTTATCTTTTATTAAAAAACCACAGGTCAATGGGCATGCTGGATCTGATCCAAGTTTTTTCCCAAAACTCCCAGATTCTCTGAAGCAGCACACAAGAAATGAATTAAACTGGGAATATATGTTCCAAATATGAATGTTTCCAAACCACTTTGTGTTAATAAAGAAATTTAAGGCATTAATTCTCTTGTTTCTCTGTGTCACTAGATGTACAATATAAAAAATCGTGCTGGTTGAATCTATAAACAGCATCATGGCAGATTTATTTAAAAAATGAAGTTAATCTCATCTGCAAGTGTAGACCACACTTTATAGTATTAGCATGGAGAGTGATTGTGGAAGTGTAATAAATAAGAGCTCCTCTACTTTGCTCTGCAGGATGTTAGCTTGAAAAAAAAGTGCAGTTTCATGCATTGTTTTCTCCAAGTTTGTAGTTTGGAGAAATAATAAAAGAGTTGATAAGGAACAAAGAGAAACAAAAGAAAAACTTTAGCTGATTAACTTCTGCTATACAAACCAAAAACAAACCTCATACAGCCCCCTCGGTTCTCTGTCCATGGCGCAGTCCTTTTGTGTTTGTGTGCATGGTGTCCTGCACTAATCTCACCTGGGGTGTATATACTTCTCATGCCTATAGTGTTCCAGGGGACAAGTTCTTGGTCCACCCTGACTTGGACAAAGTACTTACTGAGAAAGATGAAAGGACAATGTGCATCTAGTATCCAATTCAAAGCAACATAAGTAATCCTGATTAAATTTAATCACATGAAGCCTGTGCAGGTTTTCATATGCTTTCCTTTAACTGCAAAACAAAATTTGCAAGTAACAGTGCAAGAGATGGTAGTTAGTAAATTTTGAAATATACATTTATTTATATATATATCATAATATAATATATATATTTATATATTATATATATATCATAAAATGGAATAAAAATTAAACAAATGGTTGAGCATGACTCCTGTGGGGTTGTGGTCAATGTGAGAATCATAAGGGAAGTCGGTGGATGTATAAAGACAACCACCAATTGCTGCACAAAGGCAAACTATACTGCTCTAATCTATACACACATCTTCCCCATCACTATGCTCTGGAAACTTCTCATCGCTTCATTCTTCATAAGCTCAGGTATGCTTTACCAGACAATTCTTAACAGACAATTCTAGTCAATGTCATAATTTTACGAGGTTTAATTAATTCTATATAAAAAGTTGATTTTGTTCATTCTGTTTCTTAGCCCATGCAATGCACCTGGAATACATGAAGATTGGCTATGCTGAGGAACTCCTTGATGAGAGCTTGGTACGTTACCTAAATTGGCTATTGGATGTAATTTTTTTTTTTTTTTGCACTGTGCATATAGTCACATCAAACTACACATAATATGCAAATATAAAATGTTTTACTCAGGCTTCATTGGCTTGAGATATTTGCTCAGTAGATTTTGTTTATTTCTCAGGATTTTGGGAATCAGGATGAGGATTTGCTGAAGTCTGAGGCCCAGCTCCCTGGTGCATGTTGGGCTTGTAAGTGGGCCATGAAGAAAGTGAAAAAACAGATTGGCAATAGTGCAAATGTGGTAAGTGATAAGCATCATGTGCTATATGTAAAAACTCAAAGTAACTGATGCAATTGACTCATACCAGTTTGAACATTACCACAGGATACAATTAAAGAAAAAGTGCTGAAAGTCTGTGATTCGATTGGATTCCTGAAAAGTATCTGTAGGAAATTCATTAACAAGTACTTGGATACTTTGGTAGAAGAGCTTTCTACCACAGATGATCCAAGAACAATCTGTGTGAATATTGGCATTTGCAAGTGAGTTACAAAAGTTTGTTCTGACTAAATACTTCCACATACCTAGTGTCTAATGGCAAGTAACTATAATCCTGTATCTTCTATTCCAAATGTACAGGTCAATGATCATGCTGGAAATGTACAAGGCTTTTCTGAAGGAGAACTCCATGCCAAGAATTGAATAAAAGAGAACATAATAAATGTTTGTAATACAGCATACTTTCAAGTTATTATAAAGTTAGTTATTTTGCCAATAAATCAATTTGATATCAGCAATTCTCTGTCTCATTCATGTGCACCAAAGAGTTGTCTGTGAGGACTTTTTTTTAATACAAACTTTTCTCAACAAAACAATTAATGAAGATTAGCTTTTTTTTTTTTTTTTTTACTGACCACACCTTCATATGACATTGTATGGAGAGTGATTGTGGAAGTGTACTAATTCAGAACTCTGAGAATTTGGGATTAGGATTGGGGCTGTTGTACAGAAGAGAGGACACAGGGTGGTGCAGATGTGGAATGTCCATCACGAGGAAGAAAATGGAGAGATGAGAATATTTAGGAGGTTAACATGAATGTGCATCAGGCAAGACTATTTTCTTAAACTAGAAGCCCATTTGTAGGGTGCGTGGGTGTATGCATGTGTGAACATGAGTCGTGTGTGGGGACTATTTCAAATGTGGAAAGAAATTCAACATATTCTCAAGCAGTTTTGTGGATAAAATCTTTACCACAGAAGATGGTGAAAATGAAAATGATAATTGGTCATAACCTGATGGCAGGTTACGATTTTTAATACATTACTACATTTGATCAAGTTTGATTTTATATATCACTTGCACACATTTGTGTAGTTTCATATTTATTAGTACATTTCCTATACAGGATCCAAATTAAGATCAATGCAAGAATGAATATCACTCTGCATTGTGAAAAGCTCTGGTCAGCTCTTCTGGCCAATTCATTCTGTTTTTTTTTTTTAATGCTGAATGGTTCTTAGACATGGCTGCATTAGGAACAGAGGCTGCTTCTAATAAACACAAAAACCTTTACTGCTTCTGCAACACACATGTACATTCTGACAGATGCTGAGTCACACCAAGTCACCACATTTAAATACATCTTACACAAATATATTTGTACATAAATACAAAAGATAGAACATGAAGTTAGGATTTAGAAAAGAGTCCAACAGAGGAGGACACCAGCACTGGTTTTGGCTCAGTACAATTCTCCAGCCCAGGGTGACTGCACAAATGCTACACAGTGAGTTAATGTAGAACAGGAGTCATACTGAGCAGGCACTTGGAGTTACGAGACAGGATACGGCCCGGCCAACTCCGCCGCAGTATCTCCTGATCCAGTTTGTTAAGCCTTTGAGAGCACAGCCGCAGATCCTTAACGCGCTCGGCCAGGCTCTCCAAACACGCCATGTCCCATGGCCCACACACCTGGCAACCTGACATAGAAATCCATAAGCAGAAATGACTTATAAGACACACATGCACAAGAAGGGCAGCAACTAACAAATACATTTATATTAAAATATTCAAGAACAGCTAAAACACAAAGAGGCTCTGTAACTGTAAATTTATCATATTTATTTCATGTCCATTCAGATGCAGCAAGGACTTTTCAAGCAATAAAATCTCATTTTCAAGAACGTGTTCATCAGAAAAGTCTCATTTTCCAGCCTGGATAAAATGAAAACATATTTCAGGATTCATCATTCAGTCATGGGCAGTGTGTTATGTGGAGGATGCCCTGGTGCCAGTACTGATTTAGGGGTTTAATATATTACTGATTGCTACTCTGTCTATGATCATGTTATATATTAAATGTATTTTTGTAATGTAACTGGCCATTTCCTGTGTATTACATTGATTCAATCTAAAAAAGCTATTTTCAAGTGTGTTTTGAGCCCAAATACTTGTCTTATCCGATGACTGAATCATGACCGGCTACTCTAGCATAAAAACACCTGATATTTTAACAATACTACTAAAATTTGTGGATTTAAAAAACCCTTTTCTTTATTTATCTGTAATTACTTTATTCTGGTTCAGTCTGCAAAGGATCCGGAGTTTATGCAAGGGAAAACTGGTCACAAGGTAGGAGAATTGCCCCCAGACTGGACACCAAGTCATTGTGGGCTATCATGCACATGCTCATTTAGAATGTACCATAGCCAGTTCACCTACTGGAATGTTTTTGGACACTGGGAACCTGAGAACCAGGAGGCCACACATCAGAGAACCCAAGCAGTTATAAGGTGAACAAGTAAAACTTCACACAGAGAGCAACTTGAACTGAGCATTAAACTGGTGACCCTTATCCAGCAAGATGTTAACACTATGTCTTATGTCATCATGCCACCAACACATTTACGTTTCTTAAGTAAACCACGCATGGAAGGAAAAATATTCTATATATAAAACAATTGCATGAGCAATGCACCTGATGACATAGTGTTATGAAAAATCTCCTCAGATGACTAACCTTGAAGGTTAAGAAGAGTCAGAGGTCGTCGTGCTTCCCCAAGAGCACTGAGGATGCTATGAAGTCCGGCTGAGGTCACAGAGGGATTAGCTGACAGGTCCAGAGACACAAGGGATGGACAAAAGGAGAGACACCTACAATACCAACAGAAAATTACTTATTACTTACACTATATTCCTATTCACAGAGAATCTGATTGCCAGTGACAATCTGCACCTACTCGCAGACACTTCCTGATCTTACATACTGAACCATTCCACAGAGGGGAAAAGCTCCAATCAGTCAGAACAGAACTGGGATATACAGTCTGCTCCATAAGTATTGGAATGATCAAGCTTTTATTTCTGCTTTACACTGAAAACATTTGGTCTTGAGATGAAAAGTTGAATATGAAACAATAGATTAAAATTCCTGCTTTTGAAAGTTCATTACATTTCAGAGAGTTACACAAATCATCTGAACACAAATAAAAATATACCTAAAAAGACATTATTTTCACCTTGTGAAGGATCTGATACTTTGATCAGTCAGTCCATTTGCAGCCAAGCCCAGATGTGTAAGTAAGCAGTCACCCTGGAAGACACGCACAGACACACGCAAGCACAGACCCATAGACACACGTACACACAAACACACATGCACGCACAAAAAACATACACACATGTTGCATTGGTTTGCACACTGCTAAAGAAATTTGTTTCAGAAACATTTACTTAATAGAATAGAATAATTAAAACAAATAAAAAAATAACATTTGACAAACTGAGAATAAAAAAATAAATGAACAGAGTGAAAATCATTAATGTATACCAAAAGACTGAAGAGGGCTTTATCAGTTTTTTAAAACTTAATCAGTTTCCCACAAGTGGTCACAATAACACCGGAAAAATGCAGACGCAAATGTGTAAAGCCCACTTTAACCACTATCACTTAGTTTGCGAAGCTGTCAAAAGCAACTCATGCAAAACTCATAACCTCATATTCCCATGCAATGAACAGTTCTCTTCTATCTCAAAGTCAATTACTCACCATATCTGATAACTGCCTTCTTTTTAAAAAGGAAACAATCGCTTTCTAGTGATTGGTATGTTCACGTTATAAAGCTGAACAATTATAAAGAAGGGCTGAGTATGACAGACAATGTGCAAGAGTTTTTCAAAAAATAATTATCATATAGATGTTACTTTCACCTCAAATGCCATATGGCAAAAGTCTGGTGACATCACATTTATTACTTATAATGGCTGGGATGAGCATTTCATTTAATACTTAACCATTAAGTTAATTAAGTTATGATTATAAATAAGACAATTCTGTCTGTTTTGTCTCTTAGTGAAGCTTCATCATTAACACTTAGCAGAATGGTGCGGGAGACACCCATGATGAATCTGACATAGCAAGAATAAATACATTATACTTGGTCTTTAAAGATGTTTTTTATTTATTTTTAATTATTGGTAACGTTTAAAACGACCCATGTCACCAGTTTGATAAATCTGACAAGATGTAAATAAAATTAAAATTCTCTGGTTAAAAAAAAAAGAAAAAGAAGAAAAGAAAACGTGGTGGAAAAATCTCTGGTATGATGAGCTTCCTTTTCTAAATAACTCTTAGTCAGTGGTGTGACAGCAGTTGCACTGCTTCATGTTTTGACTCAGCTATTACGGCATCCTCCCCCCCCCCCCCGCATTTATCATAAGTACTCAGATTGGTGTGCTGAAACACTTTACTGAGTGCACATGGCCAGATTTTGACTCCTGATTTATAGCTAGTATGTATGATGTAAATTATATGATGTAAATTATACAAATATCTAAGTTAAGTCTCTGAGTCCATGCCATTCAACAGCTGTATAATGTAAAAAAACGTTACCACTTATTATGGTGAGCTATTTCACTCTGGTTAAAGCTGCCTAATCAAAATGTTGTTGTGATGCATACAATGCTGTTTCAATGAGACCATTCAGTGACGGTACTGAAATATTGATAACAAACATAAATGTGCGTGCACGCTATGGAGACAGGTATACCTGTGTTAGAAGTTTGCTGAGGAGGTCCAGAGCAGGCTGATCGGAGGGACCCTTACACACAGCATTAAGCTCCAGATGTGTGAGCTGCTGTAGTGGCAATGTCTTTAACACTAACTCAAACCCTGTGGCACCCAATGCATTCTGGGACAGACATACTGACCGTAAGTGACCAGTACCTATAAAGCAAACATAAAAATTACATAAGGGAAGGTAAAGCATTGTGGTGTATGAAGTTTTAAAGAAGAATCATCATTCATCTTCAGTAGCTGCTTTATTCTAGTCAGGGTCACAGTGCATCCGGGGCCTATTGCAGGAAAACTAGGCATGAGGCAGGGATTCACACAGGATAGCATGCCACTCCATGGCCAGGTGTCTCACACACCCACACACATATATATGTGCATTCATACCTTTCCTCACTGGTGTCAATTATTGGCAAATTAGTGTGATCAAACCAGATACTGGACATGAACAAAATGGGCATTTTCATGGACATGGACTGGTAGGTAAATTTACATTACATTAATTTTTTTAATCACACCAAACTACTTTGGTGTTACATGCATTTTTGTAGTTTTATCATACCCGTGTTCACTCAGTACTGTGAAGCTATCTATAACTACAGTTTAAAAGAGAATAAGTACCTGTGAGAGCACTGGCCAGCAAGAGCCGGTGTTGCTGAAGAAAACGAGCAGTAAGGCCACAGGCTTGCAGAGACAGAGTAGCCAATAAGGGGCAGGAGGACAATAAACTTGCCAGAGCCTGAGACCAGCCATCTCCAAGAGGATTCATACTCATATTCAGCTCCTCCAGACACTAAGTGAGAGGAAAAGACCTTCTTAAACAGGAGTAAAATACACATTTCATATAGAAGAAATGTACGTAGATGCTGTATGATTTATTAACAGTAAACTGATGTTTTAAAATATGAAGACAAACACCAGCAGTAAATTAGTAGCATCATTAACCTGTAAATACATCTATTTTGCTCTCTTGCATCTCTATAGGATAATGGCCAGATTTAGAGAAAAGTCAAATTCACACACATTTTCCACTTCGACAATGTAGGCCAATAAAAAAGATAAAATCACATTAAACTTCAAAACTCTATCCTCATTTCAGTACAGTTTTGTGCTGCAAGCTGCAATCAATATTTTAGGTCCTTTTGTGTAGTTATCAAATAAAATTAACAGGATGAAAAACATCTTTTGCTTCTACAAAGACATACACAAGTGCAAGTAACACAAAAAAGAGAGCACATGGTTGCAGTTCTGGGAATGAAAAATGAGCCAAATTTGTTCATTGAGCAATATGTTCATCTTGGTCAGGCTTGAGGTGGCTCCAGAGCCTATTTCCTGAAACACTGGGTGTGAGGCAGGAAACATTAAATGTTATGTGAGAAATACCACACCTGAGTTGCGGTTTGAATCAAGGACTGTTTAGCACTAGGCACTAATTCTACCCACTGCTCCACTGTGACACACTTAGCCTAGCAATGTGTTATTGCTGTTATTGTGTGTTATTTTGTGGTATAGCTTTCATGCATATTATGTAGGTGGAGCCAGACCAACTGTATATACAGATGTCTCGAAAATTTCAGTTTTTGTTTCATGATATTAATGTCTACATAGATGTGTGACACATTGGCACCTTTTTTTGCACCCACCAACCATGATCTGATTAAACAATTAATAGCTTTGAATGTCTATCCTTGGTTTGAGCCCTGGATGTTGCCTGTAAAGACAAGAATTGGTCATAATCAATACAACAATTTGAACTAGCCTGAAAAAGAAGTCCACTACAAACTAGATGTAGAACAGGCTAGCCAAAAAAAAAAAGCTGACACATTCGGAGAGCTGTGGGGGAAAAAAAAAGGACACTGCTTGAAAAAGATTGACCAGAAATAGAGCATACCACAAGATGCAAACCACAAGTTTTTTACCTTACCACAAGATGCAAACCACTTACGAGCAGTAAGAATCAGAAAACCAGAATAGACTTCATAAAGAAATACACACATGAGCCACAAAAGAGCAAACTTGAAAGAGAATTAATCTCTACAACAGTGATGAAAAGTCCAAAGTGTGGAGAAAGAAAACATAAAAAGCTTAAGAGTCTAGCTTGTAGTGTCATGCATTGGGTTAGCATGGCCGATTCTGGTATGTGGCTCACAAAGCTTTACTGCTGATGTAACTTCTGATGGTAGCAGCAGAATAAATTTCTACAAAAGTCTACAGAAACACTTCTTCTTTCGGCTTTTCCCTTCAGGGGTCGCCACAGCGAATCATCTCTCTCCACCTATCCCTATCTTCCGCATCCTAAACACTTGCACCCACTAGCTTCATATCCTCATTAATTCCATCCATATACCTCCTCTTTGGCCTCCCTCTTTGCCTCCTGCCTGGCAGCTCCATGTCCAACATTCTCCTACCAATATACTCACTCTCCCTCCTCTGAACATGTCCAAACCATCTTAATCTGGCCTCCTTAACTTTGTCCCCCAAACGTCCAACATGAGCTGTCCCTCTGATGTACTCGTTCCTAATCCTGTCCAATCTTGTCACTCCCAAAGAGAACCTCAACATCTTCAGCTCCGCTACCTCTAGCTCTGACTCCTGTCTCTTCCTCAGTGACACTGTCTCTAAACCATACAGCATGGCCGGTCTCACCACTGTCCTGTACACCTTCCCCTTGATTCTCGCTGATATTTTCCTATTACACAGAACTCCCGACACCTTTCTCCACCCATTCCAACCTGCCTGCACTCGCTTCTTTACCTCTTTCCCACACTCTCCATTACTCTGGACTGTTGACCCCAAGTACTTAAACTCCTGTACCTTCTTCACCTCTTCACCCTGTAACCTTACTGTTCCACTTCCCTCCCTTTCATTCACACACATGTACTCAGTCTTACTACGACTGACTTTCATTCCTCTTCTCTTCAGCGCAAACCTCCACCTCCCCAGGCTTTCCTCCACCTGCTCCCTGCTCTCACTACAGATCACAATGTCATCTGCAAACATCATTGTCCAAGGAGACTCCTGTCTGACCTCCTCTGACAACTGGTCCATCACTATAGCAAACAGGAAGGGGCTCAGAGCCGATCCCTGATGCAGTCCCACCTCCACTTTGAACTCCTCTGTCTGACCTACAGCACACTTCACCACTGTCCTGCTCCTCTCATACATAATAATAATAATAATAATAATAATAATACATTTTATTTGTGGGCGCCTTTCAAGCTCTCAAGGTCACCTTACAAAAATACATTTAAAAAACACAGCATAATATAAAACTTACAAATAGAAAACAAATAATAAAATATTTTAAAATTAATTAACAAAGAGAAAAAATAATGGACAAGTTTCAAATATAAAATGCAGTTCTAAACATGTAAGTTTTGAGTCTGGATTTAAAGGTTATCAGAGAGTCTGTACTTCTGATGTCAGCAGGAAGACTGTTCCAGAGGCGGGGTGCAGAGCGACTGAATGCTCTAAGCCCCATGGTGGACAGTCGAGCTGATGGTGTGGTGAGCTGGTTAGCAAAAGAAGATCTGAGTGTACGGGAGGGTGTGTATAATTGGAGAAGGTCAGACAGATATGGTGGAGAAAGATTATGAAGAGCCTTGAAAGTGAATAGCAGAATTTTATACTCAATGCGAAACTTCACAGGAAGCCAGTGAAGCTGGTGAAGAGCTGGTGTGATATGGTCAATAGAAGGAGTTCCAGTAATAATGCGGGCTGCAGAGTTCTGTACCAGTTGAAGTTTGTGAAGAATTTTAGAAGGCAAGCCAAAAAGAACAGAGTTACAGTAATCTAGACGTGATGTGACAAGGGCATGGACTAATATGGCAGTACTGTGCTGTGTCAAGATTGGGCGGAGGCGATTAATATTGCGAAGATGAAAGTATGCAGACCGAGTGACATTATTAACATGAGCCTCAAAGGATAGAGTGCTATCAAGGATGACACCCAAACTCTTTACCTGAGGGGAAGGAAAAACAGTGGAATTATCAATATTTAATGAAAAACTATCAACCTTGGCTAAGGTGGACTTGGAGCCAACGAGAAGGACTTCTGTTTTATTGGTATTCATTTGGAGAAAGTTGCAAGAAAACCAGGATTTAATTTCATTTAGACAGACCGAAAGAACAGCAGGAGGAAGCATGGAAGTAGGCTTTGTGGACAGGTAGAGCTGAGTATCATTCGCATAAGAATGAAAATTAATATTATGTCTACGAAAGATATTGCCAAGAGGAAGGAGATAGATGATAAATAAAAGAGGGCCTAGCACGGAACCTTGAGGAACACCTCTAATAACAGAAGATGATTGCGATCTAAAATTTTTAAGCTGAACAAACTCTGAGCGGTGGGAAAGATATGATTTAAACCAGTCATGACACGTGCCAGAGATGCCAAGAGAGGCAAGCCGTTCAAGGAGAATGTTATGAGAGATAGTGTCAAAAGCTGCACTCAGATCCAGAAAAATAAGTATGGTTAAAAGACCAGAATCTGCTGCCATTAAAAGATCGTTTGTGATTTTTACGAGTGCCGTCTCAGTGCTATGAGATGGACGAAAACCAGACTGAAATTCTTCAAACAGGTTGTTGGTATTTAAGTGATCATGAATCTGACCTGCAACTATTTTTTCAAGTATTTTGGATAAAAATGGTAAATTTGAGATAGGACAAAAATTATTAAGGTTATTAGGATCCGCACCAGGTTTTTTAAGTATAGGTGTTATTGCAGCAATTTTAAGGGATGATGGAACATGACCAGAATTCAAAGAAGAATGTATAATGTTAGTTATTAAAGCGGATAAAGAAGGCAAGCAGGTTTTTACTAAATAGGTTGGGAGAGGATATAACTGACTAGTTGAAGGTTTGGATTCATGAATAATCTGTGAAACTTCAGCAATAGTTGGCAGTTCAAAACTAGATAATGAAGAAGCAGAGGGTGTAAGAAGAGAAATGGAAAATGAGGTGTTCAGAGAGGTTAGCTGATGATGAATATTGTCAATTTTAGATCTGAAAAATGTCATAAAATTATCACATTGAGCAGTTGAGTAAAGGTGAGGTGGGAGAGTATCCGGCGGCCGTAATAACCTGTTAAAAGTTGAGAAAAGAACTCTTGTATTACCTGCACCTGACTTAATCATGTTGGAATAGTAGATAGATTTTGCAGTAGAAATAGTATCCTTATATTGAAGCAGATGGTTATGATACATTTGTTTATGAACAGTAAGTACTGTTTTTAAGTGAAGACGTTCTAATTGACGACCTCTAGCTTTAAGCTGACGGAGCTCAGGTGTGTACCATGGTGCAGAATGAGTAAAAGAGACAGTCCGGGTTTTCAGAGGAGCAAGAGCATTGAGAAGGCTATGAAGACTATTGTTGTAGTGGAAGACGAGGTCGTCGGTGGTGAGTAAATCCTCAGTTCCAGGTAGGCTGTTGATCTCATTAGAAAGAAGAGATAAGTCAATGTGTTTAATATTGCGGAAAGAAACTGAACGTGACTGTTTTAGTTGGGATAGGGTATAACTGATACTGAAAGATATCAGCACGTGATCAGAGATCGGAAGATCAATTGAAGAACAGTCACGAGGCACAAGGCCAGAACAGCAAACCAAGTCCAGAATATGTCCTTTCAAATGAGTCGGGAAATTTATGAATTGCTGAAGACCAAAACTGTCCAGACAGGATAAAAAGTCCCTGGTGAGAAGATTGGTGGTACTGTCCATATGTATATTAAAATCTCCCAACAATAATATATTTGGAGAAAGTGCACTTAAATGAGTAAGAAACGTGGCAAATTCAATCAGAAAATCTGTGTTTGGCTTAGGTGGGTGATATATAGCAGCAAGAATGATAGGGTGACAAGTAGGTCCCATCAGTCTACATACTATGGCTTCAAACGAGGGAAACACCGGTACTGACACAGACGAGACTTTCAGACTTACATGTCCTGCACCACTCTGACATACTTCTCTGCTACTCCTGACTTCCTCATACAGTACCACAGCTCTTCTCTTGGCACCCTGTCATACACTTTCTCCAAGTCTACAAACACACAGTGCAACTCCCTCTGACCATCCCTATACTTCTCCATCAAAATTCTCAGAGCAAAAATTGCATCTGTTGTGCTCTTTCTGGGCATGAAGCCATACTGCTGCTCACAAATTTCCACTACCTTCCTTAACCTAGCTTCCACTACTCTTTCCCATAGCTTCATTGTATGTCTCATCAACTTTATCCCCCTATAGTTGCTGCAACTCTGCACGTCACCCTTATTCTTAAAGATCGGTACTAACACACTTCTTCTCCATTCCTCAGGCATCTTCTCACTCTCTAAAACCCTGTTGAACAAACTAGTTAAAAATTCCACTGCTGCCTCTCCCAGACACTTCCAGACCTCCACCGGGATGTCGTCAGGACCAACTGCCTTTCCACTTTTCATCCTCTTCAAAGCCTTCCTGACTTCATCCTTTCTAATCTTATCTACTTTCTGTTCCACAGAGTTCACCCCTTCTACTCTTTTTTCCCCTCTCATTTTCCTCATTCATCAGCTCCTCAAAGTACTCCTTCCATCTCCTCTGTACACTCTCCTCACTTGTGAGCACCTTCCATCTCTATCCTTAATAACTCTAACTTGCTGCACATCCTTCCCATCTCGATCCCTCTGCCTAGCTACCCTGTACAAGTCCTTCTCTCCTTCTCTAGTGTCTAACCTAGTGTACAACTCATCATATGCCTTCTGCTTGGCCTTAGACACCTCCCTCTTCACTCTGCGCTGTAACTCCTTGTATTCCTGTCTGTTCTCTTCTGTCCTGTCCATGTCCCACTTCTTCTTGGCTAACCTCTTACTCTGGATACTATCCTGAACTTCCTCATTCCACCACCAAGTCTCCTTATCTTCTTTCCTCCTTCCAGATGACACACCCAGCACCTTTCTCCCTGTCTCCCTGATCACTTCTGCTGTAGTTTCCCAGTCATCTGGCAGCACTACCTGACCACCCAGAGTCTGCCTCAACTTCTGTCTAAATTCCTCACAACATTCCTCCTTTTTCAGCTTCCACCACTTGGTTTTCTTCTCTATCTCTATCTTTGACCTCTTCGTCTTACAGACCAACAAAAGTCATCCTACACACCACCATCCTATGCTGTCTGGCTACACTCTCTCCCACTACCACTTTACAGTCACTAATCTCTTTCAGATTGCCTCTTCTACATAGGATGTAGTCTACCTGTGTTCTCCTACCTCCACTCTTCTAAGTCACTCTATGCTCCTCCCTCTTCTGAAAATAAGTGTTAACCACAGCCATGTCCATCCTCTTAGCAAAGTCCACTACCATCTGTCCTTCAAGGTTCCTTTCCTTAACTCCAAACTTGCCCATCACCTCCTCATCACCTGTGTTCCCCTCACCAACATGTCCATTAAAAGCCGCTCCTATCACCACTCTCTCACCCGTGGGAATACTCTCCATCACCTCATCTAATTCACTCCAGAATCTCTCTTTCTCCTCTAACTCACAACCTACCTGTGGGGCATAACCACGAACAACATTCAACATCACCCCTTCGATCTCTAACTTCAGACTCATCACCCTGTCTGACACTCTCTTCACCTCCAGAACATTCCTCACAAACTCCTCCTTCAGGACCACACCTACCCCATTTCTCTTACTATCCACACCATAATAAAACAGCTTGAATCCTGCTCCTATACTACGACCCTTGCTACCCTTCCACCTGGTCTCCTGTACACACAGTATATCCACCTTCCTTCTCTCCATCATATCAGCCAGCTCTCTACCTTTCCCTGTCATAGTACCAACATTCAGAGTTCCTATTCTCAGTCCTACACTCTTACCATTTTCCCCTTCTCTCTCTGTCTGTGCACTCTCCTCCCTCCTCTACTTCTTCGACCAACAGTAGCCCAATTTCCACCGGCACCCTGTAGGTCAACGGCGTCGATGGCGGTCGTTGTTAACCTGGGCCTCGACCGATCCGGTATGAAATTCGTACTGACGATTCGCATGGTTAAATTTGGCAATGTTTTACGCCGGATGCCCTTCCTGATGCAACCCTCTCTATTTATCCGGGCTTGGGACCAGCACAGAAGTCACTGGACTGAAGTTTACAGAAACACTCCATCTGCCAATTTACAGAGAAATGCATCTAATCTATTTGGGAGGACATTTATCATGCAGCAAAACACACTGCCAACACAACAAAGTACTTCATCAGGGGAAAATTTTAAATTTGGCAAGTCAATCACCAGACCATAACCCAGCTGAGCCGTAGTTCACCACCTGAAGAGGGAAAAACCCATTAAAACAAACAATTGAACAAACTGTACAGGCCTGAAAATTCACCACAAAAGAAGAGTGCACTTGATGCACTTACTGCAGGCGAGGAATATGCAAAAAACTATTAAGTGTAAAAATGGGGTGGTGTGTCACATGAAGGGTCATGCTAACACATCGATATGCAAATGTCAGGAAATGAAAGCTGAAAACTTGATCTGTCATCTCATCTTTTGATCTCAACCTCAAATGTCTTCAGTGTATAGCAAAAACAAACAACATTCCAGTATTTTCTGAAGGGACTGTATTCAGTGAAAGAGCTACTGCAGACCCAAGTCTCTAAAGTAACAAATAGCTGCTAGACTTCCTCCTGGAACTGTTTATTTGTGAAAACATCATTGTATATCCTAGACTTTTAAGTGTGTGTTACTTTTTTATTGACAGTGCCAATTTAGAAACAATAGAACAATCAACTATTTTTAAAATACAACTTTCAAGCTGCCCAAGTTCTTCATCATGTAGGCTCTTCCACGTAAGTTAACCACAGACCCACACATCACACCCTTCGTACTTTTGCTACTTCTTTTGCAAATTTTGTTTCCACGCTATGCATCAGAGGTGTACAGAATAGCAAGTGGGGGGGTTGCAAACATCAATGAAAGCTGACAAACCGCATGATAGTGGTCAGTGCCATCATGTACACACTCCAACATGCAGAAAAACACTCTTGTAAACTCTTGTTTGGAGAGCTAGTACATGTAATTGTAACAATAATGTTGGATCGTCCTGACCGACCATGCAGCTAGGCAGCTCTTTCGTTCTATTAACGACAACTGTATCTAAAAAACAAAACTAAAAAGCAACTGAAAAGATATTTACCTTCTAAAGTGATTTTATTTTTTTTATTTTTTACAATTTATTGTAATGTTTCTTCTTTAGATGAGCTTCATGAATCATGTCTTTGTTGGTAAACCATTATTTCGGTCAGTTCTGATAAAATTTGGCAAAAAATTGTCTTTTTCTCCACAATAAAACAGGAGATGAGCCATTTAGCATATGAGTCTGGAATAATTGAACTGACACTGCCTGCAAGCTCCACCCCATTCCCCAATGTCCTATTTGTCTACTGGACTCACAAGACACTCAGCCTTTTAAGATCTAAAAAAAAAAAAAAAAAATCTAATAAAATGTACTGTATGTTCGACTTGGGGAACATCAGATAAGCCTGTAATTAACATCAGTTTACTTATTAGGAAGGTTTCTGAAATTTTGCAGCAGTTTGGTTTTTGGACAAAATACAGAGACAAGTAAAGCATTTAGACCCAAAAAGATGAAAAGGCCTTCAATGAAGAGCCAAACTGCAAACTTTACAAACATTTTTAATGGTGGTGAAAATTAAGGACTCATAAAAAGACTTACCAAAAATGTTGGGCATGTGGACATTAGATGTACGATTTTTTTAAAGGATTATATTGAAAATGTTTACTATGCATTACTGCAGAATCCAGCTTGGTTACCACTGCCAGCCAGCAGTCTCCAACTACATAACTGGTAAAATTATTATGCTATTAAGTTCTCCTTCATTTTATAGGTTATTCTTTCTTTCTGCAAATATAAAAAAATGCTATAATCATGAAGAAGAAACATCAACATTGTCCAAGCCTAACCTTAATGATATCAGAATACTACAAAGAAATAGCTAATTTTGTATAATCAAAGATTCCTCAAAAGATTCCTCAAAACCTAGTAATCCCCTGTAATTTCTAGTTGTGGAAATCTGTATAAATCCCATAACTTTCCTGGGCATAAAACTGGGCATAAAAAACTAGCATAAGAGAAAACAATGTACCGGAAAAGCATGCTGTGTCCTTCCCTCTAGTGTACTAGCCGCCTTCTTAATGCCTTCTCCGGTGATCTGATTGGCTGAGACATCAAGAAAACGAAGGAGAGGCATGGTGGTAGCTGCAGAGATGAGCTCAGGAAGGAGGTCATCATTAAGGCGGTTGGCAGAGAGTCTTAGCTCTGTGAGGCTGCTCTGGAGCTTAAGAGCACGCAGGAGGGGAGACAGACTTGCTGGAACCAGACTAAGTCCACATACACACACATGTGGAGAGCCGTCCTGCACCTCACATAACCGCAACACACGCCCGTTCTCTTCTACAGCAAATACACATAAAGAAAGTGAGGCACAAAATATATCCCTGTTCTTAGGAAAACCTTCAGTTTAGACAAAGGTGACACTGAACTAGCCAGAAAGACACTCACCCACACCTAAACTCTTACAAGCTTTCTTATATCGTTCAGGAAGAGGAGGAAGATCCCAGGAACAGACCTCTGCCAAAACCTGCAGACACACAAGACACACAGAAAAAGATTACATAGAATCTTTTTCAGTGCATTAACTCTCCAAAACATACTTGCTTTTCCATCAAGGCTCTACATATTTAAACTACACATATGGTCAAATGTTTGTGGACACTTAGAAATAAAAATTTTAAATCTCTCCAGATTTAGTCCCCCTTTGCTTCACTCTTCTGTGAAGGCTTTCAACTAGATTTTGTAGAGTAGATTAGTCCATTAGCCACATAGCTACAAGAGCGTTAATGGAGGTTAGGCAGAGATGTTGAGTAAGAGTGAGGAGTTGAAGCGAGTTTGACACATCCCACATATTTAGTGGGGTTGAGTTGCGGATCACCCTACTTCATCCACACCAACCATGTTAAACGTTGCTCTTAGTTCCAGTGAAGGAAAACTTAATGCTAAAGAGTACAAAGACATTCCATACAATTGTGTGCATTCAATTTGGCCAAATGGCAGCAATTTGAGAAAGACCAACATATAGGTGTGACATTCAGGTGTCCACATTATTGTGAACATATAGTACCTTAGAATATTTCTTATGCCATTATGGCCTGAGTAAGAAATATTTGTCACCTCCTCATTGGTGTGCAGAACAGTCAGCAGCAGGTCAGCAGGTGAGAGCAGAGCACCCTCTTTCTGCAGAGAGAGACGTGGAAGAAGCCCACAGGTCTGATAATAACGTTGAGCAGCTTGCTCACACAGCCATGCCACTGTACAGGAGTTGGCCTCACTGAAAATACAGAATTAAAAGTAACACACACTCACACCTTACAGAAATGCTTGAGTGTGAACACTTGATAACAGTTCATGAAACACACAGTATAAGTGTCACCCTCATTGTGTACTAATGAAGGGTGGCTCATGTAAAAATTTACATGCTACACAAATAGAGTGTGAAACAGTGGTGAGGACACAACATTAGATTCCACAAACACACACTGCACTGGAGGGGATATTAAAGCTGTCAAGAAATGATTATGAAATGAAAAATAAAGGTTACAATCCCATTAAATTATAGCCTTAGGATTTTGCCTAAAAGAAAATCAAGGTTGAAAAAAATCATTCCTTTAGTTGAATATAGCAGAAATTTAAACAGGCATTTCAGGTAGCCTGAGAAAAAAACCCCAAAAACCCCCAAATTTTATATTTATATTTATATATATATATATATATATATATATATATATATATATATATATATATATATATATATATATATATATATATATATATATATATATATATGATGAGGAGATAATCAATATTATTCAATTCACTTGGTCATAAAGTTATGCCTGATCAGTATTTTTATATATATATATATATATATATATATATATATATATATATATAAAATCTTAAATATATCATATTAACTCTTATATTATAAGAATATTAACTATTCAGGTACAACCCCAAAACATTAGAAGTGATTAAAGATTAAAAGTGAAATGATATTTTGACAGTCCTGGAACTTCAGTATGCAACACTAGTGACTAACTGCTATTCACATATACTGTGCAGTGCATGTACACACAGTACAGAGGTGACAGTGAGAACACAAAAGTAATTTTGCACACAAAGTGTAAAAAAACAAATAGACGGTTCAAACCTGTGTGGAACAGGAATAAGGAAGATGTCGTTCTGAACTCTGACTCTCATCCTGATTGGTGCAGGGACTGGGGCTGCTGAGGTCTGCAGAATAGCCTGTGGCTGTGACACACAAGCCAAAAACGAACACATCAACAAGAAATTCAGTGCCGAGTGAATTACTAGTGATTGGTCAGGGGACTTTTGAATAATTAATCATTTAGTGAGAACACCTAGTAAGATGATATCTTCAAGATCCTTTTATTGCCACTCTAGTGAGTACAGTGAAATTAGAGCAGTCCTTGCAGTGCAATTCACATATAATTTGGTGCAAACTATATGTCCATTTTAACAAATGAAATAAGTGCAGGCGATAATAATAAATAAGTCAATTATTGTAAGTGATGTATAAGGTATAAATAAGTATGTAAATATTATATAATATTATATTTCTAATAATTCAGTCATGTCACTCTGATTACAGTAGCTCTTACATTATTATATTTCTATACACCAATCAGCCATAACATTAAAACAACATGCCTAATATTGTGTATGTCCCCTTTGTGCCACCAAAATAACTCCTGCAAGTTGCAAGACAACTTGTTTGTCTAACACATCCCACAGATGTTAGATAATGGTCACTCTGACTGGTCTGCAGCTATACAGCCCCATACACAGCAAGTTGTGACACACTGTGTATTCTGACACCTTTCCTTCATAGTCAGCATTAAACTTTTCAGCAATTTGTGCTACTGTCACTCTTCTGTGGGATCAGACAAAATGGGCTAGCCTTTCACTGGTACATAAGTTCTTTCTTGGACCACTTTTGGTAGCTACTAACTAGTGCACACTGGGAAAACCCCACAAGACCTGCCGGTTTGGAGATCCTCTCACTCAGTCATCTAGCCATCAAAACTTGTCATTTCTTAAACTTCGAGAACTGACTGTTCACTTGCTGCCTAATATACCCCACCCCTTGATTGATGCCGAAATGAGATAATTAATTTTATTTAATTCACCGGTCAATGAGTTTAACATTATGGCTCATCAGTCTATATTAGAGTTTACTAGTTTCCCCAGTGAGTCATGCATAAGTAATTTATAAGTAACTGCAAAACTATTAAGTGTAAATCTCGAAAGCTTACAATGCCATAATATTATAATCCTTCTTCTAACTAATTTGTATTTCTAAAATTCCTTTAAAATATACTTTAAACATGAAGGAAGATATTAAAGCTGTTTAATCTGAAACTTTCAAATAAATTCTATAAACAAGTAGTCTGTTTTAAAGTGGTTGGTTAACATTAGAGAGTGAGACAGGAGGAGACTCTCTCACCACTGTCTGTGTGCTGTACGGCTGAGGACGTCCAACCTGAGGGGGTTCATCAACAGGGGTAATGATAGGACTAGGTGACCTGGAGACCTCTCTTCTGCCCAGCATCACCATACCAGGCAGCTGACTCATCTTCACTTGTCGGGCTTTGTTATTCTTTTTTAGAGAGAGACTCCTGCTGGAAGATGACTGACCTGCATATATAAATATAATTACAAACTGAAACTACATATCTCTGCCTTTACGGTGATATTGTATTTTCACATGTTTCAAGCAGAAAAATGCAGAATAAATTAGCAAAAATAAAGTCTCAGTAATTGAAAACAAATTTTGTTTAATAACTTCACATTTGCTCCACACCTCTAGCAGACGACTCAAACGATCCAGATGCACGACTCTGGTTTCTAGATGTCGCACTGTCCCATCTGCTTTCCTGTTCTGACACAACCCTCCGTTTCTTTTTTGGCTGAACGTTCCCCAAGTCATCTTCCAGCCAGTCGTCTTGTAAGTAAAACTCCTCTGGGACTAAAGCTGACAGATGATTGGTTGATACGGCTGGTGTGCTGCTGAACGCCGGCTCTGATAGGCTCTGAGAGAGAAGACGGGACTTTGCGCTGCCCAGGTTTTGAATGGCTCTGTGGTATTCCTCTCTGTCAGAGCGAGGCTGTGAGGGCAAATCTGTCTCTCTACCCCCATGTGAAGCAGGAATATCCTGAGTGGCACAAGCTTCTTGTGGGGATGGACAGCCATTTTTAAAGCGAAGTCTTGGCCGCACGAGACGCAGTGGGCTGATCTCAGAGTCTGAGTGCTCAGAGGAGCTGCTCTCATTCTGAGAGGTTAAGACGAGGAAAAGGAAGAACAATGTTCAAACAGTGAGATTCCTGACCTTCTCTAACTTGCGGCACATACTGCAGATGCCAAAAGATTCTAATTCTAAAATCTACAAGAGTGCAGAACTCTCTCAACCATTAAAATTCCAATTAAACCAATAAAAACATTGATAATCAAAGAAATCTACAATGCAGCGTCCAGATGACCCTATATTAATTATAGAAGAAGCTGCATATTATTAGTTTTGTTCATGACGAAACTAAACATATACTGGACAAACTCCACAAAAAAAGAAGGCTGTTAACACTTAAAAGTTTTCCTATTAATCTAAAACTAGTATTTATAGCTGGAACCACTACTATCAGAGTTCTGCTGTAAAACCTAATAGAAAATTGTTTCTGACCAATCATTATTCCACTGTTGTTTTGCTGCCCCCTTCAGTTCACTCGGGGATTGTGACTAACATCTGTTTACATAAACCTAGATCACTTGAGCACCACTTAATTTACTAGCTCAGGCACATACAATAAGGAGCAATATGTGAAACAATCAAAGAAATTAATACACATCAGTGAATCTTACCCCGAACAGAACATTCTCCTCAGTTCCCCGGGGGTGGTGCCGGGGGCCAGTGGATCGCCTTGCTCTAGGAGGAGTACTGGCCTCTGGAGGGGTATGTGCATTGAGCAAGGCATGCTGGGATACGGGATGGGACTCACTCTGCTGTAGCAGGGGCTCGGAGTACTCAGCGTCAAACAGCTGACTGTCCTGTAGAGGTTTTGGCGTCACAGGCACAGCTGCCACTACAGCACAGAGACAAGAGAGAAAATATTATTACTAATTGATCAAAAGCATAAATGTCTAACATGTCTAAATACCATGCACAATTTTTTACATTAATTATATTAGTAGTATAATTGTAAAGTGTTTAAGCTCTGTGAATACAATTTACCGCATTCAACTAAAGAG
Organism: Hemibagrus guttatus; assembly: GCA_033459395.1. Taxonomy (NCBI): domain Eukaryota; kingdom Metazoa; phylum Chordata; class Actinopteri; order Siluriformes; family Bagridae; genus Hemibagrus; species Hemibagrus guttatus. Next base: position 15,021,486 of record JAUCMX010000008.1, on the reverse strand, counting down.
CTTAAAAAGCAAATATTTCGGAGATGTAAATGAATGAAATCCCAATACACAAAGGCAAACTCTTTTAAATTACAGAAAAACTCCTCACCTGCTCCTGTCAGTGCTCTTTTCAGGAGTTTCTCTATTTCTGAACAATCCTGCCGTGTTTCCTGGTCCAGTTCACGACCATACGTCTTTAGCCACTGTCGCAAGGTGTCTAGAGGTTTGTCACCCTAATAGACAAACAAAATACACCCAAGAACATTTTTCTCTTGATTCTCTCCAGTTTGGTCATTTGCTAATTCCCATCCACTAGTTAGTTAGTTCTCTCCGCATTTGACCTTTTACCAGCTGGAAATGGTGAAGGCTAACATGTGCTTTTTCTGAGAAATGTGAAGCTAGTCAACTACATATTCACATACTGATGCTTGTGCTGCATCACAGGACAGTGTAACACATTTGGCAGAAAGCAGTATCTGTTGTCTACAAAGGATGTCGCAGTGACCAACCTAACATAACCAATTTTGCTTTCTTGGTTCCTGTCCACAAATATACTGTAGAATTGTAGGGATTTGAACTCAATCTCCTGACAATAGAGTGAATGACACTCAGGAGCCCTGTGTAGTTTTTATTTCATAAATTATTCAGGTATTTGGAAAACCATACTCTCAGGAATAAGGCAATTTTTCAATGGGAAATTACGTATAACACGAGCGAGCTTTGGTAACAAATTTGGTCATGACGCTTTATTGGAGAATGCTATATATAGGTGTAGCTGTGTATTTGTATTTACAGTATAATCAGACCTTGTTATTGCGGACGTTAGCAGAAGCCCCTCTCTGCACCAGCAGCCGTGCTACCTCAAAGTGTCCACAACTCAGGGCATCATGCAGAGGAGTTACTCCATCGCAGTATGCACCACCAGGATCATTTATGTTTGCCCCCTTGGTCCAGCAGCAAGGCTACAACACCTAAAACACACACAGGAACAAAGTAATTCAGCTGTCAAAGCAAGGACTTTCTAAATCAGTAAAAAAAACAACAACATGACTGTATCTACAGGTTAAACAGAGAAAGTTACAGTGAAAGGAAACATAAGAATCCTAGTACCTAGATGGCCATGGTTGCAAGCTTCATGTAATGGAGTCCAGCCACAGTGATCTCTGGGGTTTAGTGGATGACCCTGTTGCAGAAAAAGAGCAGGCAGTTGGGATAATAACATCAATAGAGCTGATTTTGTGGGTTTGTGTGATGAGTTCAGCTCACCTGCTCTACCAGGTAATGGACCTGCTTCAAGTTGCCCTCAATGCAGGCTCGATGGAGGGCAGTTTCACCCTTCTCGTTCCGGCGACTCCACTGTGTACACACAGACACACATACATATACATATACACACACATTATATATATATATATATATATATATATATATATATATATATATATATATATATATATATATATTTTATATATATATATATATATATATATATATATATATATATATATACATATACATATATACACACACACACATACATATACACACACATATATATATACACACACATACACATATATATATATATATATATACATATATACACACACACACATACATATACACACACATATATATATACACACACATACACATATATATATATATATACACACACATACACATATATATATATATATATATATAATTATTATATTATAGATATATTATATTATACGAAGATTTTTATATATGAAAAAAAAGTGAGATACAGAACAAACAGTTATAAAGTAATATCAAGTAGGACATAAAATGGCAAATAATATGTTGAGCAGGTTTGAACAACCCATACTTACCCTGCCAGTTTTCCTCCTGCCAGTCACAAGCTTATCATAGCCCTCCAGATCATCATCTGAACAGAAAACAACATGGTACAGTACATACAAGCAAAACATTCATGACCATTATAACATTATAGCCACCTCTGTGAATATTATCTTCCTTGTTTTCTGTACCAGAATCTGAGAGCTGGATGTCACTGTCCAGAGGTTCACTATTCTGCAGTTCCTCTTCCTCCTCTTCTTCGTCACTGTCCTCCATCCGGCAGCCCTCTGCCTCACACAGCTCCTGCAGACGAGCCTCAGTGGCATCAGCGCCTGCTGAGCTAGCACGCTTTTGTGCCTGTAGCCACACCCTCAGAACACGTCTCTGCAGCCAAGAACAAGAAACACACAACCAAAGCAAAGAAACATTATTCCTGCACTCAAATGCTAACAACCTGTGTGAATGGAGCTCTTGGCATCTTGTGTTTAGATATACAATAGTGCAGGCTTCATGTCAATTAGGGGGGATGGAGGTACAAAACAAGTGGATATGTCTTCATAGTGCAATAAAACCATCAGCTTTTTATTTAATTTGACATGGAAAAGTGGAACATGAACGTGAAGATGAAGGAGAGTGAAGAACCTGGAGTTTGCTTTGAGCTGCTCGCTCAGCACAATTCAGAGCAGCAGTGTAACTGTTGTCCACCTCCTCCAGCTTCACACCGTGCTCCTCCTGACAGCTCGCGATGTTCAGCCACGTTTCACACTCCTGCCACACATGCATGAAACAATCAGTGAGAAAATCTGGAAAGAAATGTAACTAATCCTCAGTCATTTATTTGCAAATAAGATAAAACACCGGGGCATGCGTTCTGCAGTACCTCTTTGGGATTGCCTTCTCTCAGCTTCAGCTCGTGTCTGTAGTGCTCTAAAGCTTTGCTGTGCTGACGCAGGTCAGAATAAGTGGCTGCCAGAGAGACGTGGATTACAGCCAGCTCTCGTGTAGGTTTGCCCAACTGTTCGGCACAAGACCGCTAAAAACATAGATGTACAACATAGTCTGGTGAAACAAACTAAAGTATCTGGGCAATATTCCAAAAACAATGAAAGCAGTATACAAATTAACAGCAAACACATAGTTCAGTCAGGGAAAATTGTTTGCCAGTAATGGCAGGTGATCTTGCAGTGATAAAGATGGCACATGTCCCAAATGGTTGAGCCTCAAACTCCCTGAATAAAATTGTACATGATCACTAATTAAATCTGTGACTGAAAAAAAGCTTTCCTACTGACCTGGTGCGCGTTTATTGATACTACCTGATCTATATATCTCAGTACAGCTTTTCAAGCCTGGAAGATGTCTAGATGTTTCTGTCTCGTTCCTGCTACGATTCACTACTCAAAACAATTTGAGACGCCTCTGCAGCACGTCTAAACACAGCCATTTAAGAGCACCCTTAACAGAAAGAGTTTCTTCACATTATTCTTTTGCTTAGAGCCAAATTTAGAAGTATGTTTTCTGAGTTCGTATAATTACTTGCCACTCAAGAGCATTCATTTTATTCTGACCCTGCTTCTTAATATTTACACATAGTAACACCTGTATTTAAAAAAGGTATATACAAATACGTACACAAAACAATTATTTGAATGTACACTTTCAGGATCTGGAAATCTTCTATCTGGTCTCATTCTTTCACATGATGATGCTGAACTATATACTGATGGTTTCATTCTGGTTTCAATATGGCCGTTGACACATTGTCATCTTTTCAAGAATCTGTTCAGTGTATTAATCTAGCAGCTATAATCTTCCTTTTTTCAGAATTAGATTGAAATAAAACAGCCTCTTGCCTGTGTTTGATAAGCTTCCAGAGCTTTGGAATAGCAGCCCACTTTGCAATAGAGATCTCCCAGTCCCTCTGCAAGACCCAAAGCCTCCTGAGAGATGGTGTTAGTGACAGCTGCCATAGCTTCCTCCAGCTGACAGCCCCGGATTGCTGCGGAAACATTGCACACTCACAGAGAATTGAACTGATAAAAATAGTAAAACACATCTACTCTTTCATTTTCCAGAGCATGAAAAGGGTCAATCACAGCCTCTCTACTTTCTCCCTTACCATATCTCAGGTCTCTCTTGACTGCCTCTCGTTCTGTAGGCTGCTGGGAACCGAGGAGGAAGGCCTTCTTCAAAGAGCGCCTGGCTGCCAGCAGGTCACCCAGATTCAGAAGAACCTACAAATAGAAAATATGTAAGACATAGGAAAAGTACAGACTACTCAACATTTTTATAACCCCTCAATAAATATACAGGCCCTGGATGTTAGAACAATGCACTTTGTATTATTATTATTATTATTATTATTATCTTTACAGATTTGTTATTTGATGCTCACAATTTTATGTAAATACTGTTACATTATTTTAATCAGTGCCATTTTACCCAATTTTTTTTCTGGTATATATTGTGAACATATCTGAAAATATGTGTTCAGATATGTTCATTCAGTTTTGTCTTGTGTCCTGTCTTGTGTTTGTCTTGTCTTTGTACTGTTGGCACCTGCTTGCACACTTTGCACTTTATGTAGCTAGAACAAACTTCTGTCCTAGCTCTGTGTTGTTGTTTCAGTTTTGTAATTACATGTTGTGTGTTGTTTTTAATGTAGCACCAAGGTCCTGGAGAAACGCTGTCTCATTTCACTATGTACTGCATCAGCTATATGTGGTTGGAATGACAAAAGCTTCTTGACTTGACTTGTTCCAGATAATTCACCTTTTACCTACGTCTTACCTTGCCGATGGCGTAGAAGCACTCACTCTCACTAAACTTGTCAGTCATCTTGCGTGCACACTCCTTGCTCTTCTCAAAGCAGCGCATTGCAAGAGAATGTTGTCCATTTCTGAAGTGAATGCTGCCCAGATTGAAGTTGGCACGGTAGAGATCCTCTAGCAGATTGTTCTTTCTAAGACAGGAAAAATCTGATTTAACTGCAGCACCAGTGGTGTCTATATTGAGCAACAAGCATGCAGTGCAGAGTGATATGTTATAAATGCGAGTGTCTCACTCCGAGATGTAGATACTCTGGCGGATGAAATCACTGCAGCGCTGTGGTTCCTTCAGGCCGTCAAACACAAAGCCCAGGTTCAACAACAGACGTGCTCTCATTTCACTCAGCTCCCTTGCTGACACAGTCCCTGTGATGCATACACAGCTACATTATTCACAAACACTAGATAGGCTCCAGATTCAACACAAGCTTAACCATGATGAGTTAATGAAGAATAATGAATTAATTGCTGAATAAAGTGCGAGTATGCAAAAGTAAAAAAAAGGTACTGCACTGTTGTGTCCACCCTAGTCTTTAGGTCTAGTAGGTCAACAAGAGGGTGCAAACCTTCTAATCGTCCGTCCAGTATAGCCAGGCTCTTCTTGAAAGCATCTTCTGCCTGCTTCAGGCTGTCCCGGGACTGATCGGAGTCATGAAGGAAGAGGTAAGTGCGACCAATGGTGGCCAGAGCTCTCTGCTCCTCAGTCGCATCATTTACAGAGCGAGCAAGATTCAGATGCAGTCTCTGATGCTGGAAGAGACCATCAGCGTTGTGTTGAAGCCAAAGATTATATCACAGACATGGCTATGTTAATCAAAACCAGTCAGGATGTTTTCTACTGTTTTACCTTGAGAGCAGCTTCGATGTTTCCCAGTTCTGCGTAACATTCTCCTATCTTCCGATTGGCTACAGCACAGCCGATGACGTCATGCAGACCCTCAGACAGCGCCAGCTCCTGTCGATGCTCCTCTATGGCCGCCTGGTAATCACCTGCGGCACGGAGAAAACCAGAACAGAGAGACAGAATAGAATATCAATTGTATAATACACAGGCAAACTTGAGAAGCATTTTGAACTATATGTTGGGTTGCTGGATGAGTTACCATCTTACCATTCTTGGCTAAGAGTTCTCCGAGCTGATTGCACAGATTGGCCTCCTCCTTCAGGTTATTGCTGATCTGGGCTTTGCTTTTGGCTTTCTGTAGTTCTGCATTTAAATAAGAAACAGGATGAAGTGACTTGAAACTGGAATACTCAGAGAGCTCAGTATCAGTACCTGATGTGCTAAGATCCGACAAAAACTTGTCAACTATTAAGTTAGTTATAAATTCTAAGACCGTATAGAAATCCTAGAATTAGGGACATCATATAGAGATCTCCTCTAATCGTTACATTCTTCTTTATCAACAGGAAGAACTTACGCTTGATCTCCTTGGCAGTACTCATTGTGCTGTTGCGCAGCAGCCGCTAGCTAATCTGCTAGCCGGACACACAATACTGACAAATCAATAAAAAGGCACAACAAAAATAGTAGCTGGCATGTTCAACATACGACTGTCTCGTTCTTGTGTTTCAAACAACCAGAAGATTCGATTAGATCTGCGATCCAGCGTTAGTAAATGAAAATATTAGTCTACATAAAAACAACTCTAGAAACCCACTTTAGTCTAGCCTCCATTCACACCAAGGCGCCAAGATCTCTACCGCACGCTGATTGGTTGTTCACTGTACACGTCACTGGGTAGGATCTAACAAAGCTCCTCCTCCACCAACTTGGCTAAACAAACACGACTTCTTTATTAAAGAGAAATTGACAGCATTCGTGCCTTACCTTTGAGTTTATATTTTAAAAATCAATTTTTGAGAGTTCAAAATAAAAGTCTTTGTTTGTGCGCCTTTGCCAATTATGTGGTTCTGTAGTGACACCACTGGTTTAGTGTTATTCGTATAAATGAGCATTTATTTTAAATAAGCATCTCTGCTTCTAAGCATCGGTGTTTTTCCTATTTCCTACACACACACACACACACACCAAGGTGTCTTATGAGTATTTTGAATATCTTCTTTACTACTTTTCTTCAAAATAAATTCCACAGCACACTCAATACAAATTAATTCAATTTAAACATAACTGAACTATTTCCAAACAACTGTTCATTATGATTATTTATTCGTACCATAGAGCTTCAGTTCACTGACAAAACAGATTAAAGATTTTTCTTTAGGTCTACTTGTGTTATTAAATTTTGGATTAAACCTATTTAATTCAAATAACCAGTCAAACAAGCTGGTTTGATCGTGAATTGTGATTTCCACCACTGAAAAAAAAAAATTTCTGGACCCCTTGGCTTTACCTCAGAGACAACTGAAGGTCCCCTGACCCCACAATAAGATCCACTGGTTGTACTGTGTGTCATATAGTACTGCATGTTTTCTTAGGCCTAGACATGGTTTTTGTTATGCTGCATTACAACTTACAAATTCCTGTTTTCTCTGATTACCAAATCAATTACAGCGCATCAACTGTAATTTTAATGGTCAGGTTGTCACAGCCCTGGGGCCAAAAATATTCAACAATAGTCACATCTTTGTCCACCCGTTAATCAGTTTATAACTAGTGCAACCTGAGACAAAATCAAGACAAATGGTGTTCAATCAACTTCCAAAATTTTAATAAAGAATTTGTATAGCACACACATTGTATATAAAATACGGCAACAGCTTTAGCAGAGCTTGTCCTGTACATTGCCTTATTATTGCACATATTAATCAATCATTCATATTGTGACCCTTCTGGGAAAAAAAAAAAAAATAAATGTTTGCTTATTGATCCAAAAGAAAAATATTGAATTATCTTTCTTTCTCTTTTTCAGAAAGAAAAGTATATTTAACTATTTCACATTAGTCAGCCTTAGGAAATATTTGTCAATTTCCTTACTGAATAGAAGAAGTTGCTTTCGGCTGCTCCCTGTTCGGGGTCGCCACAGCGGACCAACTGGTCCGCAAAACAACTTGGCACAGGTTTTACGCCGGATGCCCTTCCTGCCACAACCCTCCCATTTTTCCGGGCTTGGGACCGGCACTGCATCCAGTGGCTGGGGTTGAGGCATTGGCTGGGACTCAAACCCAGGCCTTCCGCATGATAGGCGAGAAACCTACCACTGAGCCACCAATGCCTCAATTTCCTTACTGAATAATAACTAAAAAAAAACAGAGGAAAAATCTAGCTAGTAATCAGCTGTGAGTGTGAGAACAAGACACCGCTGGTAAGATCTCGGATTCATGCTGAAGTCCCATTCCAGAAACCTCTTCATAATTCTTACACTGCAGGTTATAGGTCTGGTCAGATGATCGATCACCTTGGTCAGACAGGAGATGTGACAGATGACGTCACATTATATTTCACATGTAGAATTAGTGGTGTGTCTTTGGTTTATTCCTGTGCAGCCAGCTGATCAAGAAGTTCCATATAGAGGGCTATGCGCTGGCCCAGGGGGGCGTTCTTTTCTGCTCGCAACAGCCTGGAGTAGACCTGCTTGTAGACCATCACCTGCTCCTCCTCTTTACTGCTGTTTATACACAAACAAACACACAAGCCCACATGCATGATGACATCAATGTGAAGACTATGTTATTGGTCTACGTGTGTTAACATTTGTGGGTTAAATTGTACCCACTTGCTCTTGAAGATAACAATAAACGTGATAAATGTGCAGGTACAAATTGCAGTATAGCACACAAAGTTTACTAGAAAAACATGGTTTTTAGACAAAAGTCCTTCAATATCTGTGTAACCCTTATGCAGAGTGACTTACAATAGGGGTCTGAAGAAACCATGTAGTATTTAATAGAATATAGTATGTCATAGAATCTGGATTATTTATTATTATACTATTGTTCTTAAAAAATTTCCAAAACATCTTATTTTGGATGCAATTTTGTACAAAAGTAATTTGTCAATTTTACTACTTTTAGGAACCTCTGCATGTAAACAACTTCTGAAACTACATAAACCAAAAAGGGTTTTTCTCCCTCTTACCTGGGTTTGCGCTTGCTAGTGGTACTGAGTTTAATCACCTGCAGCAGCAAGAAGGAGATACTGGGCTCAAAGATGCCAATCAGCTTTACTACCTCTTGTGTGTTCAACCCTGAAGAGGCAGGGCTATCTTCAGAGGACTCCTCAAGGTTGGCTGCGTCTTCTTGTACCACTTGCTGGATTTACATATAAACACACGCAAACTATTACTTTTAACATGATTGTAGTTTTTTAACCTTTTAAAAGTGCAAAGTATTTTTGTTTTCTCATGTTTGTGCCCAGGATGAGCTTCCAGAGCAGGGATGGCTCAGTGTTTGAATTTCTGGACTAGTGACCAGAAGGTTATGAGCTCAAAATATAGTGCTATACCTCTCTCTGCTGTTGCTCCTGCAGCTCTTTGTAGATTAGGCTGAAGGCATGACGAGTCTCACACATTGTTTCCAAAGCTCCTGTTAAGGTTTTCAATTTCACTGCACTACTGCTCTGTCCTAAAACATACAAGGACAGACACACAAACACACACATTATTATATATATATATATATATATATATATAAAATATATATATATATATATATATATATATATATATAAAAAAACACACATTATTACAGTATACTATTATTAGTGGAATGCATCATGTATTGGTAAAAACACTATATTATTGTTAATCTATTTGTAATGTTCATCTTAATCATAACCTAGAAAGTACAGAGTATGAAACTAGAATTTTTTTTAAGCAACACTGCACAAATTAAGTTGGACTAACAACAAGTGTGAGACCAGTGTGCGAGACTGAGTATGTGAGATAACTACGTTCTGTCCTTAGCTCGGTGTTGTTTTGTAGCTCAACGTTGTTATGTTGTTTTATGTAGCACCAGGGTCCTGGAGAAACGTTGTCTCATTTTACTATGCGCTGCTATGAAGGGTTGAAATGACAATAAAAGCTTCTTGACTTGACTCACCTGCCATGGTGAACTCGGCGAAGGCCACACGCTCCAGCAGAGTGCGCAGCAACTCACACGGGGCATCACTCAGACTGAGGAACAGACGGACTGCTTTGGAGTAATGGAGTTCTGCTAGAGACCTGTGTTGCTTCCGTACACTCTCATCACCCACCTTAAATGAACACGTGCACGCACACACTAAAACATTAGGTATCTGTTGCTTGGACAGGTATTGCTTATACCAAAATTCTGCAATATTATTTAAATATCTGCATAGCTAGATAAGCTAGCACTGATGCTTAGCACAAGCATTTAAAAGCCTATGCACAAAGTTGAGAAGCCAGTGAGTGTGAACAAACATCATGAGCATGAGATGGTCCACTGGTGGTTGTTCTGAATGCCCCAGGTCTAGTCTATAAGAAAATAAATTTGCCTGAGAGGAATGCAAGTTCATGAGTGACCAGGTGTACCTGGTTACGATAGCAGCTGTGGTACATAGACGCCAATCTGTGGTGGATGGTTGCTGCTCTGTACTGGTATAATGGCTGGCGAGCTGATTCTGTCTGGAGGTCACAATATCTCAGAGACTTCATCATAGAATCAGTCACTTCTCTCTCAACCTGAAAAAAAGAAACACAACAGAACATAAAACATGCTTCCACAGTACAAACATACAAAACACTCCTGCATCACTGTTTGTTTGTTTATTGGTCATTTAATGCCATGCTAGCATCAATGGCATTTTTTCTGGCAGCATCCAGGTAAGTAAAGCAAGATATTTCTTTAGTATTTCAAAATATAATCTAAGAGTATTTCAGTCCTACATGATCATCTATATAATTAGATGAACATGTGTATGTATATGCTCACCTGCTCCTGAGCTTTGCGGGACAATGGAGCATAGTCCTGTAGTAGTGTAGCCAGGGTGAAGTATGTTGTGGAGAGCTCCCAGTTCACTGAATCCCACACTGCTGTATGGCTCTCTCTACTTCCCAGACACTTCATGGCTCTTTGATAGTAATCCACTGCCTATATATAGATACAAGGTGAGAAATATACATAACCCTTAACAAAAACATGACATTTAAAAGACACCTACTAGAGAGAGACTCATTCAGGTCAGTAGTCAGACCAAATTTGCTTGGATAAAAAGTCAGTTCATTTTAATGGAATAAAGTCTAAATAAATTAAGTAGCAGTCTTATTTTTTGAATGCTCACACCATCCTTGTGTTTTATAGATTAGAACTACTGTGTGAATGTACCTTGTTGTAGTAGAGAGCCTCTTCAGGTGAGAACTCTCCTCGGCTCTCTTCTGTGGTCATGGTGCAATGGGCTTGTGCACAGATCCGCATCAGTCTGCCAATGTTACACAGCAGCAGGGCTTTGTTTACAGAGTCTGAAATGGCCTCAAAATTCTGCATACCCTTCTCAAAACAAGAGAAGCTCTTCTTCCACAGCTCTTGCTCTGCTGCACACACTGACTTCCGTACTACGGCCCATACAGCAAAGGGAGAGACAAATACAATCAAAATATAACAGTCAACAGTTCAATAAAACAAAAACCTTTGTACAATATAGATAGATATATTCTAATCTTTGAGCCTACTCACCCCCTTCTTTCTCTGTCTGCAGTGCTGCGGCCTGGTTCATATAGAAGACGCCCATCTCATTACGGATGTTTCCAAGCCGCTTTAGAACCTGAGCCAGCTTCTCTGAGTTCAGGTCTTTCAGAGCTTCAGAGGTTAAAATCTCATGGGCTGCCTCATAGCATTTACTACTCACAAACAGCTGGTACTCTGGGTCAGTGGCCAGATCAGTGGCCATACTGAAAGCTGAGAGCAACACAGATCATAAGGCAAGCTAACAAAAATATGCTCCATTTTCTATCAGTCCTTCTCAAGCATATAACTGGCTGTTCTCCATTGGTGTCAACAAATACATAATAGCTCCAGCAAATCATAACACTATTAGTCAGAATAAAGTTTATTGCAGCTCAATCAATATAGACATCTCCCGGTAAAGTAACAGTACTGGTGAAATCCAATACTTTACCTACATCTTATTTTTTAATTACCAGTGTAAAACCATCTATACTAAAAAGGGAGATATGCAGGCTTAATCTTTGCTGTTTATCTGCATTTAACCTCATTAATAAAATGACCTAAAAAGTGTTGTGAATCAGTTTTGCGCTAAAAAAAAGATGACTAAATGCCTAGTTTTTTTAATTACTTGTGCACTATTAAGAAATGACTAGTCATGCAACTCTTCCCTGCTTGCTTGCTCATGAGAACAGAATGTTTAACTGATTTTAATGATATTTGGTAGGTGAGTAAAACCTTGACAGGAGCTCTCCCGGTGAAGGCAGTGAAGGATCTCCTGGTCATCTCTGGTCTGGTAGCTGTACTCCTCCAGATAGGCAGCTCTGTTTGAGGCATTCTGTGCCAACATCAACTGCACGTCTCCACACAGAGACAGACACTGGCTGTGGAAGAGCAGCACAGTTGGGTGCAGCCCACGGCTTATAGCACAATACGCATCTACACCCAGAGAGGAGAAAGAATTGAATGTACCATCATAATAGATGTTAAAATAATTATATTACCTTGTGCTGTTATCAGTGTATTCTTGTCTATTTTTGCTCTCTCACCATGACACTGTAGGGACAGTTTGATATAACGCAGTGCCCGGCCGTACTTCTGCAGGTTGGTTGCAGCCTCAGATAGCACGTAGTAAGCTTTTGATGCCTTGAGAAAGAGCTGCAGCTTCATCTGGTGCTGCCAGGAACCAGGCAGCATGCCTGAACGCATGGGCAACTTCAGTCCCTCACCACATGGAGCAGCTGAACAGGAAGAGAGTCAATAAAAGGAGCATAATGAAGAAGCAAGAGAAAGCCAGATCCAATAGATGAAATGTAAAGCAAAAGTAAAAGTATTCTAGTGAAAATTGTTCATGAGTGCTGCTGACCTCTGTCAAGCAGCAGAGCAATCTCTTTCTCTACTGCTCTGGCTCCAGTCTCCTCATACTTCAGAGGAATAGGAGTGCTGGGGTCAGCTGCTGGCAGGTCACTCTCCTTCTTGATACTGCTATCCACTGCCTTCAGACCCTATACATTAAAGTGTTTAATATTACAGACAATTCTCAAACATATTATCAGCATCGGAATTCAATCTCTGTCTCAAACAATAACTTTATAGAAAAATTAAAACAATTTCAGAATCTTGAGTTGTTGCAATTATAAAGATTCCACCATCCTAAGGCATTAAACAATGGCATTTTCAACCTCAACTGGAGCTGTTTGAAGAAGAGATGTTTTACTTCTACACTGTTACTTTTAATATACAACATTTTGGTGTGAAACCACAGACATACAGTATATTCAGTGGAATTTAAATAATTCTGACAGAAAAAGTCATACAGAACATTAGTTCCAAGGCCTTGATTCTCTTCGTGAATTTATCACAAAATATATTCACAATGTCTTTAGATAAACACCATTTATCATTTATAAACATCCAGTTCTATCTTTGACACTGGTACATTAAACCATTCTGATCTAACTCTGGATCATTTCTTTTGATCCATTTGTCATCAAAACAATAAACAATTACAGGATTGGGTATTCTCACCTTTAGCACATAGCAAAGTACAAGCCTACATTTCTCTTCTTTGTCTTGGGACACAGGAAATGAACAGTTGGGCTGGTTAGGAAAAAAAAGAAGGTTAAAGAGAATGATAAGTTGTGCATACAAATCTTCAAAGCATTATTTTACTGTTGAATCCAACCTAATCTCCATTTACTGCATCTATAGCATGTCTAATTGTTACAATAATTTTAACACTAATATAAATTATTCAGGTCTAAACACAGATTCTTTTCATGAAGACGCAGAAAGAACATATGTAAGGTTTTAATCGGTTCTTGCTATATAAAGATCATAGGCATACCCTTATCTTGTGGGTTGATGTGTACTTCTCTGGGACAGACAGCTCCTCCACAGATTTAATCACAGCCACAGCCTTGCAGTCCTCTGGACGCTCAGACGGCATGCTGTATGAGCAGCTGTCATCTTCTTCTTCATCATCCACTTCTTCATCCTCGTCCTCACTATAGCTGTCCTCAGAGCCCCCATTGCGTAGAGACTCCTCACTGCCTTCTTCCTCACTTGAGTCATCCAGCTGAAACAGCTCTGACAACATGTAGTGAGCTGAGGCAATGATCTAAATAGTCAGAAAGGAGACATGATGAACCACTGTCTTATTAATGAGAAGCTGAGCTGCAACAAAGGTATATTGTGTGTACCTGATAGTGTTTCTCCTCATCTAGGAGCTTAACACAGTTGAGCAACAGAGTTCTGATGGTCCCGTAATGTTTCCTGTTTTGGTTCTTTTTCAGCATCATGTTACTTGCCACCCTGTAATTTAGAAAAAATCAGCTCTGTTCATCAGAATACCTTGCTCACTGTGATGATCTAGAAAACACAAAGAACTCAAGTGTACACTGTGAGATAAATTGCCCGAGATGCAATACATACTTATAAAGTAGAACAGCCACTGGCAAAGTGAAGGGGTTCTGGCATTTCTCTTCAGGTGCCTCCTCACACAGAGTGGTCAGATCATACAGCTTTACGATGTCACTCCCACTGGCTAAAAGTAAAGAGTTAGACATAATCAGATGCTTTCTACTCTTTTGCATGTTTGTGGAACACAATCTTTATAACCACATTTTCATGTGTGTATCTACTAAAGAGACTCACCTTTGAAGAGCCAATATGTGTGTCCCTCTTTGGTACAATTAGATTTTAGGAAAGAAAGTATATTTTGGGCAATGTTTTTCACCACCCTAGTGGAAAATGTGGAATTCTCCAGATCTGGGATGTCCTCTGTCTTTATCATCTCATATTTCTGTTAATAAGAATAGAAGCAAAAGCTGGACATGTGTACATGGTACTAATATGATCAAAAATAGTGTACTGAACAAATTAAAGTTTTACCTGCACTATGCCGTTTACATGGAAACACATGACAAGCTCTGGTACATTGCACATCAGATTGTCCAGCCAGTAATCAATACCAGTAAGAATGTTGATTGGTTTGTTGTTATCCCTATATCAAAGGAAAAAATATTCTAATATTTAAAATAAGTAACACATTAAATACTTTCATAATGTCAGTAATATTGATCACCACTGATAACATTAGAACTACACCACCAACCCAATTACTTTAAATAAAACCCAGTGACAATATATGTGCATGTTGAGAAAACCACACTGGTGCACAATGGCATTACATTATAAAATTATAAGCAAGGTGAATTAGGTGCTTTGCATTTAAAAGTGCCTGGAGCTTATTACTGTGTAACAAACAGAAAATAAATAATTTAAATCAAATATCTAATACTATAAACACTGTTACTGTATAACTGGGACAGGGAATCTGACCTGAGCCGCAGACTCACTGCTGGGTAACGGCCGCCTCCAAAAATTGGCATGTTTGATCCCACTAGCATGTGGATGTCCTCAAAAGTCCAGAGGATGTTCCGCACAAAGTCATTTTTTAAACCCTGCATCCAGAAAAAAGGACCACAGCTACATAACACTAACAAACCATAAACTATATCAAATATCATCAGCTTTTCCATACTGTGTACTAATAGCAAGTACTTCAACTTTAAATGAAGCCTCATACAGACTTCCACTGGGTTGAGGAATGAGCCCATTACCTGGCTGTTCTCTCCTTCGTTAAAGAGCATCGGCAGATTCTGTTCTTTAGGCACTGAGGTGACATGACCGAGCGCAAACGTGTTCTCCATTCGCTCCTAGAAAATAGAACAGAATAGCAGACATTACAATACATTGACTAAAGCACAGTTTTACAGAATAGGGTCTGTAAAACACAGCCGAGGGTTTAAGAATGTTTCATTTAGTTACAGTGATGGAACCCAATGCTATCAAAGTTATCATAATTACTATTGAGGTTTTTATAGT
The DNA here is from genome assembly GCA_033459395.1 of Hemibagrus guttatus. Taxonomy (NCBI): domain Eukaryota; kingdom Metazoa; phylum Chordata; class Actinopteri; order Siluriformes; family Bagridae; genus Hemibagrus; species Hemibagrus guttatus. Next base: position 15,005,884 of record JAUCMX010000008.1, on the reverse strand, counting down.
AATTATCCTATTAAATGGTTGCTTAAACAGAATGAGTTTAACCCAAATCCTCAAAAACAACTTGGACCCCATTATGGAACAACTTTAAGAATTAAAAAGCTCTTTTGCTCTAAACAAATACACAAAATATTACTGTACATGTTTATATAGCATGCATGAAATAATTCTGTACTGAGGAGGTGTATGGAAAGAATTTTTTAGTTAAAGGTGTTCCGTCTTTAAATCATGCACATTTCTCTCTCTCTCTCATACACACACATACACAAACAAGAAAATAATAGTAGACCTCCTTAGGAATAGAGGACTGGTCCGAATCTGAGGTTGAGCTGCTGAAGGTAGCAGGCCAGGACGGGCCATATTCTACTGTTCCACATGCCTCCTCTGCTTCAGCACAGCTGTCTGATTCGGAGGGCACAGGCTCTGCAGCACCATCTCCATTTATACTGAAATACAAAACACACATTTGGTTATGGATAATGATAGATGATTTATATTTAAAAAAAAAAAAAATCTTTGTTTCACTGTTCCATGTAAACCTGGAACTAACCTGTAATAAAGGAACTTGGAGAGAATGGCCTTTTCATACCAGTGCTCTTTACTTTTCTTTTTCCTCTGCCATTTCTGGTCAATGAGCCTCTGGTAAAATTCCTTCAACCATGTCCAGTCTCCAGTCTAAAAAAAAACAAAACAAAAAAAACCCACACACTATGAGACTCTCCCAGTGCTGCCCGTGAGAGAAAGACACTGGAAAGTGCAGTTATGCTCACCTGTGACGATCTCATAAACAGTTCTTGAATGTCGAGTTCGTCTAGCAGCAGAGTCCTGCCCACACGATGCACTGCCATGCTGACATGTGACTTACTGTATGGGATCTTCAACAGCTTCTTTATGTTCTGCCAAAGTCAGGTGCACACATTCAAAACAATGTTCTCTCTCATACACTCATGACTAATATTCACCGTGATGAAAAAACAAACAGAACTCACCTCAGAGTCAGACACCACATCAACATCGTTGCCGATGGAGTCAATGAATTCATAAGCCATACCAAAGCTTAAACAAAAACAAACACAGAGCACATGACTCAAAGTTTTAGTTCACGTTAAAGCAAATTGTTTAAACACATAAGAATGTGTGAGATTTATGCTAAAGTGCAACACAATACCATACCAACTGTTCTAATGTATAAAAGGTCTCTCATTCATCATGCACTTTAATGAAAAAGTAGAGAAGACAGCAAAAGAGATGGTTCAAGTCAAATGAAGTTCTCAGTGGGTCGATTTTTTTTAATGGTTTCTAAATATTTCTATATAATATTGATTCGAGTGGTGTTGTGTGTATGACCAGTTATTTATGACACTGAAGACATGTATATAAAAATAAATAAATAAATTAAAGGATGACGGTGAAGGGATACTGTTTGAGGAGGTAAGACTCACTGAAGTGTCACTGGAGGACCACTGAGACTTTTCAGTGTTATTAAATGCTTTACATAAAAGGATACTTTTAGCCAAGGGGCATGTATACTAACAAAGACAGCTAACCAACTAAACTATTGTAGAGACTAACAAAAAGGTTCATAATAATATATTCTGACAGGTTGAGTGACTTGTACTGAAGTCCCATATATTTCCACCTGTGACAATTATGACTACTTTACTAGCAGTAAACTAGCCTGCTAACTATTTGGAAGTAGCAGGAGGGCATAGAGGCATTTCCACATGGCAAAGTTTATGTAAACTCAGTGAGCACTTTATTAAAAACACCATCAAATACTACGGTATAGAAGTTGCTTTCGGCTGCTCCCTGTTCGGGGTCGCCACAGCGGACCGACTGGTCCGCACAACAACTTGGCACAGGTTTTACGCCGGATGCCCTTCCTGCCGCAACCCTCCCATTTTTTTTCCGGGCTTGGGACCGCCACTGCATCCAGTGGCAGGCATTGGCTGGAATCGAACCCGGGCCTTTCGCATGATAGGCGAGACACCTACCACTGAGCCACCAATAAATACTACGGTATAAGGTATGTATTATAATAACATATATTGTATTATTACATATAGGTATTACGTATATCCCCTGTGACCCGAGTGTAGATTGGATAAGCGGTAGACAATGAATGAATGAATGAATAAAATTTCATATATAATACTTTGCTCTCAAAATAGGTTTTAGTTCTACATGGCATGGATCTCACAAGACATTCCTTTGAGATTCTTGTCCATGTTGGCATGACTGCATTACACAGTTCTTGCAGATTATAGGTGTTCCTAATAAAGTGCACCCTGTGTATATATTCATAGAAACTGTCTTTAAAAAAGGGTAAATGGTAAAGAGAGGTTGCCAGATGTATTTCTAGTTTCCTAGGCATTAAAAACAATCCATTATCCTCTATAGATTATTTAATGGCTTTAATGCTATGCTATGTACGAATTGTATTATTTAGTATTAAACTGTGAGAGTGGTAAGAAGCCATTAAAGCAGTCATACCTAGAGAAGGGCTTGCTTTTGCTGCTGGACCCGAACACAGTGGTACCAGCGGAGCCGAGCTGGGCACTCTGACGTAACCAATTTGCTGGAGGAAGCTTGAGATCCGTCTGCTCCTGAAGGAGTGCATAGGTGGCTGGTGGTGGTGCTGCGGAGTATTTCACCACAGCTCGACTCTTTACCTCATTGTTGCAAAGACATGAAACTGCACCCTGAGAAAAATAGCAAATCAGTCTTGCAACTAAACAAATCAATCAATAGCTACATACTGACAAATATGACAAACTAAAGGATAAGGTCATGCTTTATATATTAGCAGTTTAGAACTAATGTAGAATGAGAAAACAGTATATACACTTTATTGCCAAAACTTTTGGGACAGCCCTTCAAATCATTGAATTTAGGTGCTGTTTTTCAGGGGTTGGGCTTGGCCCCTTGGTTCCAGTGAAAGGAACTCTTAGTGCTTCAGCAAGACATTTTGGACAATTTCATGATCCCAACTTTGTGGGAACAGTTTGGGGATGGTCCCTTCCTGTTCCAACATGACTGCACACCAGTGCACAAAGCAAGGTCCATACAGACATGGATGAGCGAGTTTGGTGTGGACGAAATTCACTCTAGTGAAAGTCTCCGCTCTAATTCATCCCAAAGGTGTTCTATCGGGTTGAGGTCAGGACTCTGTGAAGTTCCTCCACACCAAACTCGCTTTCACTGGAACTAAGGGGCCAAGCCCAACCCCTGAATTCGATGATTTGGAGGGGTGTCCCAAAACTTTTGGCAATATAGTGTACATAAATCTCTAATTTGAATATCATGTCTTTCTTGTTTTCTACCTTTTTTTTTTTTTTTTTTTTTTTTCCCTTTAAGGAGTTGCATTGAGCAAACAGTTTTCAGAATACAGGACAGTTTGACGTTAAGCAATGTAATAGATTTAGTGTGCAGTTTCAGGACATTAAATACTTAATTGGCATATTTATGCCAAAGCAAACAACACATCTGTACGGAAATGCTAAAATATACCAATAAGCAATAATTGGCTCTAGTGTAAACAGGCAATTAGTTTCTGACTAACAAGTCTGCTGTGCTTTTAAATAAACCTAAATTCCCTTCGTGAAACTTCTACAAACACAAATATCACTTGGGGTTCAAGATTAATAAATACTTCTTGAAAACAGGATTAAATAACATCTTTAATGTCCTACTGACTCTTTACAAGTAACAAACATCTAAGATAACACACACAGAGCCTCCAGTCTGACAGGTTATGTTGCTTATCATGTTTCTGTAGTGTTGGTTACCTGTTTTGTGTCTTCAATGGCCGAGTTGTCTGCTTCCACAGCTTCATGTCTGTGGTGTGGACACACAGGTGAGTCTTTTATCTGCTCTGGAGAGCTCATGGTCAACAGGACAGCACTATTCACTCACAACTCTCTCAGCCATCCAGAAACTTCCAGATCAAGCAGCCGCACCACTCTGCCAAGTTAAACCCAGGTAACATTCACCAGCTGTGATGGTCACTGACCTAAATCTAGCTCAGTCTGAATAACTAGTGAGCCCAATGTGTATTTAGCTGATTTCTATTAGGCAACGTAAAGGTGTCTTAAGGACCCATTTCTCGAAGCTAAGCTGTCCATCCTAGCTAGCAACAAATGTCTACTTTCTTCCAGAATCGTCAGGTACATTAACCGGATCGAAGATGAATATTTCAGACAAATTAGAAGACCACTGTGATTTTTAATCTCTTGCATCAAAGCGCAAAAGCTAGAAAGTAGTCTCACAGCTTACTGGAAACACATTTACCATCCAGCAACTCTGAACTTGCTTAACCCGGAAGTACATATGACGTCGTCAAAATGTTATGGAAGAATAGCGCTAAATCTCAATATAGTTTGTCTTTATTGTTGTTATTATTAAACAAACCGTGTTTGTTTCATAACATTTATTTATTTATTTTTTGTTATTTTTTAAATTTGTATTATTTCTTCATATATGCACTGTGTTTCTAAGTAACACGTTATATTTTAGGTTAAACAATTTTATAATGTTTATAACTGAGTAGGATTTAAAATAACTTATTATTGATTACAATAAAAATAATATGTATTTTAAACTCGTGCATAGCTTGTATACTGTTGTCATGGATACGTGCGTACTACAGAGATGCAGTTTTATGACAGTGAGATTTTAGGGATTTTGGTTTCTGTATATTTAAAGCCTAACAAGTCAATTTTACTTTAACAGATATGACTAAAGGAGGAAAGAGACATGCAAATATGGATCAAGATGGCAAATGGGTGAGATTACTTTTGATATTTAGATATGTTTTGTATCTATGATGGTTATTAAGTATTATTCAAAAATTATGGGTTCAATTAAGAATATAAAATCACACTGAATATAAAATACACTGATGTAATGTAATATAATGTAATATATTATATTATTTTATATTATATTATTAAATTATATTGTATTATATTATATTATATTATATTATATTATATTATATTATATTATATTATATTATATTATATTATATTCAAATATATACTTTTTTTGTAGTTTGCCCATGTTGGTTCGCAGCAGTATGAAGTAACACGAGAAGCCTGTACCACCACCGGCGCCATGTTATCCCAGGCCAAACTACAACACATGCAAGGACAAGAGAAATATCCCAAAACCTTTAACAACCATAAAAAGGTTAAAAACTTTGGCACTACCAAATGAGTAGGCCATTCACATACAGCAACAGTTTCATAATAAATGTTGCATGACAGTACAGTTTAGTATGTAACAGTGTTAGTAGGAGTTGAACACGGAATGAGCAGCTGATTATTGTATTTAGAATTTATCACAATAAAGAAACTTGCTACAAAAAAAAGTGAAATAAAAATGTAAATACATTATTCTTCCAGACGGCAATGGGCAGGAGCTATCCATTTTCAGAGCATGACAACCGAGTTTCATTGCAAGACAATATAGAAACATATGGCCATGTAAGTATGTTCACATTGTTTAATAACAAATGCACATATCTAAACCAATCTCTATATATTATGTATATTTTATACACCTTACTTATTTAAAGATGACTATGTAACTACATGTCCCCCACAAGTATAGCAATAACTGACAGTCCCTTTGTGGGGACATTTGGCTGATTCCCACTATATTTTCTATATTTTTTTTTATTATTATTATTTTACAATTAACAGCATAGCATTAATTAGTTGCATTAATAATTAGGTCAGTGGAAGGTCCATAAAATGTGTGTGTGTGTGTGTGTGTGTGTGTGTGTGTGTGTGTGTGTAGGGTTTGGGTCGGAAGAAGTTTCTGGATGACTGCCGGCAGCATAACTCTCATTTCTGCCTTTGTCATGATGCCAGTGTGAGTGAAGCATGGCTGGGGAGCAGAAATCATTCAGCTTATCAGACTGACTTCTTGCCCAGTCAGAACACAGAGAGCACAGGAGGCACACAGCACAGACGCCGTTTTCCCAGGAACCATCTGGAGAAGTCACATCAGGCTGCTGTGGCCCAGGCTGAGGAGGGTTATATGTGGTTTGGAAGGCATGATATGAATCACCCAATACCTCTTAATGTACTGGCAGCAACCAACCACTCCTAAGCCTCATAACTGACATAATCCAGGCACAGAAGAACACATTAAAGCTTCCATGAGTATTAGTTCTTGTGATTTTCTTTTTCTGTTTCTCAATATTCCATTTAGAATATCATCTGTATTATGGTAGCATATGCATGTCTAAACATATTCTATGATGCAGAATTGCCTTTAATTTCTTTGTTCCTGTTCAACTGCAATAGCTGTATCAGACCACAAGAGGGAAATCAAGTAACACAAATACCCTTCTGTTAAAAAAACAAATTATATGGCTTACTGTTACATAATAACTCAATTAGTTTCTACAAACTTAACCAAACTTATAAATCATTTGGGATAAAATAGAATAATTCTTAAAATACTAATGAAAAATAATATGAAACTGTAGTTTTAACAGACCAAACTGAACCTATATCAATCTGGCAACCCGAAGGTCGCCGTGACTCGTCTCCGTCACCGCGCTTTCCTATTGGTTAGTTTAAACCAGGAAGCAGCATGGCGGTCTCGTCTGAGCAGCAAATATCGGCCACTTATTTTGTTAGAGAGATTGAGAAAAATGATGGCTCTATTCTAAAAGTATATCAGTGCAGCACAGGCGACGTAGGTTGCGTGGTTTGGGATGCGGCTATTGTTCTATCAAAATACCTCGAAACGGAACAGTTTTGTAATTCCCGCTCTGGTGTCAGTACATGGTCCTCTAAACACGTAGTCGAGCTTGGTGCGGGGACAGGAGTGGTGGGGATCATGGCCGCCTCCCTGGGGTGAGTTACACATGCAACAAGACAGGAAACTGCACCCACCAGTGACGGAAAGTGTTCGTGTGTAGGAGTTAAAATGTTATCTTACTAAAGACTACGGGGAGTTGGGGATTTTTAGCAGCGGGCAGTCGTATCAATTACTCCAATCAACACCGAGCTACTGTGGTGACACTCACTCTGCGCATGCTCAGTAGCATTCTTTGCTGTCTGCAGGACAGCAGCGACCTACTCTCAAAGCTGTTTCCTCATCTGTGGATAATCCAAAAAATATGACATATCCTGATTCACTATAGGACTACTGTTTGTAACGAAGAAACAAAATTAATTCCACTAACTTGAAAATTCTTTCTTTTCTCATTGCATAAGCATAACGCTCAGCTGCTATTCATGTGATTGACATATTTGTGTGTTATTCTCTGCCAGATATTTAGGCTCCCACTGAAGAATACATCTTTATTTAAAAGAACAGTGTTGCATTTGCACCATACAGTATACACACTGTGCTGAAACCTCTATTTTTAGTACAAATCTTGTTATAGATATTATAGAAAATTTGTTTGTGAATACTGAATTATTTGGTCAGTACAAAAACATTTTAGATTTCCAATTATTACTTTTCCAAAAAAGAAAATATGGCAGTGAAGAAACAACATATTATGTAAGAGACCACTTTTTAGATAAAACAGTATTACATACCTCACCAATTGATTTATAAAGCTTTTACCAATACCAATGTGACAGTGACAAAACTGACCCTGCTCTCCCCTATGTGAACATCTACTAAATTAGTACTCATGGGTAGGTGATCATCAGGTGGCTGAAGTAGAGATCTGTTTGCAACTGCCCTATAATTGTTTCTTACCTGTTCTTCAGAGCTATAGTTAAGAGTATTAATTTGGTATGTTGCCAGTTTGCTGCCTTATCACCTGCCCTGTTTGACCCACACAGAGCCAATGTCACAGTGACAGATCTGGAGGATCTCCAACCTCTCCTTCAACGAAACATCCAGGAAAACCGAGAGCTCCTCAGAACAGGCTCGATCACAGCCAAGGTACTAAAATGGTTTGTACTGTCCTTCTGACTCTTGCTTAACAATGAATGTGGTTCTTAAAGGCTGTTTTATCAGGCACACTCAACATATATCTGCAGTCTCTGGCCCTTTTATCAGATATGTACAGTAAATGTTCATTTTGTAGGTTTGTAGCTGAACAATTACTGACTGTAGCCAAGTCCTCTAATGCTATCAGTGCAAAGACACCACATATGATTACCAGTGACTGGATAATGTTCAAAGCACAGCAGGGACAGCAGTTCCATGATATTCCCTTTCTCTGTTGATGCAATAACAGATGTCTGACCAGTTGCACATCATGAAACATGGTGCGTCACTAAGCATTTAGATATAACATGCAATGATCAGTCATCCATAACTTTAAAACTACTGACAGTTAAAGTGAATAATAATGATTATGAGCAATTACGCAGACAGCCAAAAGTCGGTTCTTGAAGTTGTTGGAAAAGGAAAAGTTGCCAAGTGTAAGAGACTTTGACAATGGCCAAACTGTGATGGTTAGACAACTGGATCAGTGCATCTCTAAACAGGTCTTGTTCGTTGTTACCTACAAAAAGCGGTCCCAGGAAGGACAATGATAAACCATCACCAGGGACATGGGCACCAAAGTCTGATGCACAAGGAGAGTGAAGGCTAGTCTAGTCTCTCTGGTCCACTCCTATAGAAGAGTTACTGTTGCAACATGCTGCACAAATTTTTCAGAAACGGTTTGAACATGACAAAAAGTTCAAGGTGTTGACTTGCCCTCCAAATTCCCCAGATCTCAGACTGACCAAGCATCTGTGGGACGTTCTGGGAAAAAAACAAGTCCTATCCATGGAGGCTCCACCTCACAAATTATAGGACTTAAAGGATCTGCTGCTAACATCTTGGTGCCAGATACCACAGCACACCATCAGAGGTCTTGTGGTGTCCATGCCTCTGTGGGTCAGAGGTGTTTTAATGGAATAATGGAAACGTTACACAATATTAGGCAGGTTTTAATGTTATGGCTGATCAAAGTATATTGTAGGTGTAAATTATTACTATCTAATCAAGTGGCATATTATTCTGTACATCAATTAATTAATTAAAATTTGTCTGTTTCATAACTTGATAAATAACATACTTTCTTTGAATTTCTTTGAAAGGGGTGAAAATGTGACAGACTTTTTGCCACATCCAGATTACATTCTAATGGCTGACTGCATTTATTATGAACAGGTAAAGCTTTATCGTTCACCAGCAACTCTTACCTGAAGTGTATTTTTGTATGGAATAGGGCAGTTATAACTATTAATGATCTCTGAATATTTGCAGTCTGTGGAGCCGCTGGTGGAGACGCTGAAGCTGCTGTCTGGACCTGACACCTGCGTCATCTGCTGTTATGAGCAGCGCACTATGGGAGTTAATCCTGAAGTAGAGAAGAGATTTTTTGAGGTGAGCACACACAATCAATAGACTTCATGTCTACGATTGAACATAATTGACTTGAGAATGTATATTTGGAGAAATTGCATTCGAGACATTTTGTGACCTTATTGGCATTTCCTCTGCTACATGGGTTATATAGTTGCTGCTGCAAGACTTTGAGGCTGAGGAGGTGCCAGCTGAAAGACAAGACCCTGAGTTTAATAGTCCCGACATCCACATTCTCCATCTACGGTGCAGAAACGGTTGAACGGCTTTCAACCTATGTGCACCCAGCCTTACCAACCGTTATTTTGTTCAACATCACTGCTGTGTGTTATTACTCAAAAATACACCAAAAGAATTTTTCCCTAATAACCATGGCATATAAGTCAGTCAACATATGAATCTGGAAGGATTCAGAGTTTACGCATTTTAAACTCTATGATATTAACTGAAATCCTGATATCCAATCCCAAGCTATTTTGACTTGACTTTCCTGTATGCAGCAGTAAGCTAAATGCAAAAAAAAGTGTATATTGATGTGAAATAAAATCTATAACTGTATGTTTGACTTGGCTAAGATTAGACAAGTATGTAGTTAACATTACTTAACTATGGTTATTGGGAAAAGTTTGATCCAAAATTTAGGTATACGATAAGGTGTCAAATCCAACACTTAACAAATAATATTAATAGAAATGATCATTACATTGTTTCTATGTGATATTGAGGGGTAGTTGGGGTGTAAATCCTACGTTTATGATTGTACGTCTGCATTTTTAGTGCAGCTGCTTTCAAATTTTCATCTGGTTAAGAATAAACAGTAAATGTCATACCTTCTAAAAATAATATTTAAGGCACACAAGCTTGTTTGATCATAATGGTTTGTAAATAAAACATATTTTCAGGCACTGTGGCTTTATGCCATTCTTTGAGTCTCTGTCTTCAGACCCTGTCTCCTGACTCTGTTTAGACAGATGGTACATTTTTTTCCCTCATCACTGTATCCAATCCAGTCTGTTTCCTTGAAGTCATTAAAATATTTTCCATCCCTCTTTGCTCTTGTTTCTTCTAACCACTGTAGAAAATAGCTGTGCTTTTCAGCCTGAATACTGCTGTAAACCTTCATGTCATATTAACCATACTGTTAAATAAACGCTGAAATTCTTTTTGTATTTGATTCATGATGCACATTCCAGTGCAGATCCTTGAAATAAATTAGGTTATACAATACGTATTAGTTCTAAAGTATGTACAGTCCTGTTATGACGGGTGTTAACTTTTGACTTTTTCTTTTCTAAACTGTGTGTAATTCTCATTTCAAACAGCAGGTGCTCTGGTTAAGCAGAACCAACATGTGGAGAGATGAAATGAACTCAAGTGTAACTTTTAGAATGGATGAGTGGAGAGTGGAAAAATGGGTCTGTTTATTGAAATATTACTTATGTCAAATGTATCATGTTGCGGTTAATACTCTAAAATGATTTTCCCTGTTTTGAGACAAATCACTTTAACAGCAAGCCTCTATAGAAAACGGTTATAGAGGATTCAACACCAGTATCAAAACGTTTCTCAAATAGTTTTAGGTGATCATCTGTTCATCTGATTTTCTCTAGTCTAGACAGTGCAGTCCACAGCCTGGGTTAGGGGAATTCTGCAATGAGATTAGTACAGAGATTAGGGCACTTTCACAGGTCTATAGCATGAAGCAAGGTCCATACTCCTCTAGACAAACACAGGTCTCTGCCTGGCTTTCACAGTGCCGCTGTTTACACAGTAGCACGGCTATCGTTAACACATGCATCAGCCTGCCTGTTTCTCACACAGTAAAGCTGCTGCTCCTGATGAACTTTTGCTTCCCAGGTTGGACTATTAACAGCTATTTCCTTGAAAACTTTATGAAACAATTCTGGGCATTGACATTGGTGGGCATAAAATTTTAATTTATCATTATGTGGGCACCTGACCATCATACCATCATGCCCATATGTACCGGTGAAACATCTTATTCTAAAGTTGACCTCTGCTTAACCTACTACTACAATGACCTTACAATGCTATTCTGGGAAGACAATCAGCGTTTCAGTTCATCCTAGTTCAGTTCAGTGGGGAGGTCAGGGATCTGTTTTGGCCACACAGGTTCCTCTGCTCCAACTTTTAAAAACCATGTCTTATAGCAAAATTTCATAAAGGAAAATCTAGCTATATTTACAGCCTATAAAGACATTCTAGACAACTGCGCTTTCAATTTTGTGGCAACATTTTGGTGTATGTGATGGTAAGGTGTCTATAGAGTATAAATAAATGAATGTATCAGCTCTCAGTGTATTTTTTTTAAAAAGTGACCCTGATTTTCAAATGATTTCATATTGTTTCTGAGTTGAGCTGAGTTTTTTTTTTTTATGTTTCGGTGACCTTTAGAAAGTCATAGCAATGCTCTATGGATGAGTTGATTCAGTTGTTCCATTTATGTAATATTGTATTAGTCAAGGGGGGCTTGGTGGTTTGCCTCACACCTCCAGGGTTTTAGGTTCGATTGCCACCTCCGCCAGGTGTGTGTGGAGTTTGCATGTTCTCCCTGTGCCTCAGGGGTTTCCTCCAGGTACTCCGGTTTCCCTGCGATGGGTTGGCACTCCATCCAGGGTGTATCCTGCCTTGATGCCCAATGACGCCTGAGATAGGCACAGGCTCCCCTGTGCTCATGAATGAATGAATGTATTAGTCAACTCTTAATGTCATTAATGCTTGGCCATATTCTGGAAAGTTCCGTGAAGTTCATACATTTTCAGTGACTGTTGGTGGATCCACATGCTGGGAGATGTGGGCAGCACGCACACACACACACACATACACACACACACACACACACACATACACACACACACACACACACACACACACACACACACACACACACACACACATATCACACACACACACACACACACACACACACTGACACACTCACAGCATTTTAGTATAGTCAGTCCACCTACCTGGAGAAGACCCATACAGACACAGGAGGAATATGTGGAACTACACAGACAGTAACCTGAGCTCAGGATCAAATCAGGGATCCTGGAGATGTGGCAAAAACAGTGTCTTTTAGCAAAAACCACTATTCCTTGAAGTTGAGATGCCAGTCAGCAGCTTGTTAGCAGACATCAGCCACTCTGTGCCCCAGAGAGTACAGTGATGTTACACAGACTGCTGTGGTTAAAACCCGTACAACCCAAGCAGAGCCATCTGTGCTGAACATCCTCACACTAAGTGGACTTCACTTTCTCCAATAAAATATAACATGCCACTAATCTGATTAATGTGATAAGATTTTCCACATACACACAAAACAAGTGATAAATAGATTAATTTGCCATTTAGGCCACATCTATACAAAGTAATAATGGAGTAAACCTCAAACATTTCCTTTATGTATCATTTGTTTTTGAGATCATTATGAAGCCCAGTTCATTTTTTTGCCATTAGGTCATGCTTTGTTTAAAAGCCATGCTGGCTCATACCATGCAGACGTGTGAACTAACTGAGGAAAAGAAACATCATAATGAGTTCCATACTCCACATTTCTTCATAAAGCCTTCCCGATGGTGCACTGCATCCAAAAATATTGGCATACTATTCCCTCACTCAGAAAAGGATTTTTCTCTTTCTGGGAATGTTTTCCCCTCACCAAAAAGAGGATAAAGAGCTAATAAAGGAAGAAAAAGACAATGTATTTTCCAACCCTGCAGAGAAGTGGTTCAGTGGTTCACCTTAAATATTAGCACAAGATATTTTTGCTCAGTGATATCCCACAGCTTAACAAAAGGGTAGATTTAATTTATCTGGTTAAGATGATCACAGTGATATTACTTCACATCAGCTCATATTTCCAGCTTAGACACTCACACTAGGTTATTGGCTACTATATTTAGTATAAAACTACAGTCTTATTAAATCTTTCTGCTGTGGTGGGTACATATTAGTGAAATAAAATTTGACATTAATTAGAAATGTGTTTATTTAAAATTGGATACTCAGTATACAGAAGTGAACGTTTAATCCCCCCCCCCCCATATTCACTATAACCGACAGGTGGCATGCATGATGTAAATTCTCCCACTGTTGCAGAGAATGACAGTAATATTACCATGTGAATATGTGTGTGTTTGAAGTGTATAATCAGCATTATTAAATACATTGTCATTTGAACACACTTTTTAAAGGTCTTTCTAGAGTCCTAAGACCTTGCTGTTTTAACAGTCGTAACCTTTAATCCTTTATTTAAGAGGTAAAGAAGCAAGTGCAGGCAGGTTGGAATGGGTGGAGAAAGGTGTCGGGAGTTCTGTGTGATAGGAAAATATCTGCGAGAATCAAGGGGAAGGTGTACAGGACAGTGGTGAGACCGGCCATGCTGTATGGTTTAGAGACAGTGTCACTGAGGAAGAGACAGGAGTCAGAGCTAGAGGTAGCAGAGCTGAAGATGTTGAGGTTCTCTTTGGGAGTGACAAGGTTGGACAGGATTAGGAACGAGTACATCAGAGGGACAGCTCATGTTGGACGTTTGGGGGACAAAGTTAGGGAGGCCAGATTAAGATGGTTTGGACATGTTCAGAGGAGGGAGAGTGAGTATATTGGTAGAAGAATGTTGGACATGGAGCTGCCAGGCAGGAGGCAAAGAGGAAGGCCAAAGAGGAGGTATATGGATGGAATTAATGAGGATATGAAGCTAGTGGGTGCAAGTGTTGTGGATGCAGAAGATAGGGATAGGTGGAGAGAGATGATTCGCTGTGGCGACCCCTGAAGGGAAAAGCCGAAAGAAGAAGAAGAAGAAGAACCTTTAATCCTTTATTTAAATAAATTAAATAAAATAATGATCTGACTGTAGATCAGATATGACACACGTAACCCCCATTACAACGCACTTCCTTGACAACAGTTACTAAGGGAAACCCACACTTCCTCTCTTTGAGGCTTAGATGTAAGAGATCAGAATTTGCTCAGAAACACAATAGCCAGAAAGGTAGAAGCTACACAGTGCTACTTGTAGTGGCACAAAGAGAAAACCATGTATGTTTGATTTTGTCACACTTAGGGCATTGATCTCTAGGTGAAAAGAAATTTGCACTGTAGGTCATTTGATAAGAACTGAGGACTGTTGGACATTTTGAATGACAGTATTCGGGGCCAAATAAAAAAATAAAAAAAAGTTTCCACCTCATTTACACAGAAACCTGTTAGGGAAATTATATCCAAATAGGACACTTGGCTATATTAGTGATAGAGGTGTGGTGCTAAATAAATGCTTGAAGGGTTATATTGCAAACACAGAGGCAAATTAACAACTTTAAAAAAGTTAATTTGCTTAATATAAAATGCTTTGAAGTGATATCACGGAAATGAGTCAACCCACTATGATAATCAGTTTATGAATGATAAACATTTTGATAAATGTTTAACATCACAGGCCATCTGTGTCGCTGATTGGTGGACAGTGACATCATATGGAGTTTTTTCTCATGCCTTGCAACAGACTGGCAATTGCTGGGTGTTAAATATGCTTTCGCACACAAACAGATGTAGTGAGAAGCTCTGTTCACTAGTGAGTAACAGTGTAGTCACAAAGCTCTCAGCACACACATTGACACGGCAGAGTTGTTACGGTTCAATACTAAATTCCGTTTTAATGAGGTCATCTCTCAGGCACACTCATAGACCCTGTCCATATCACACAATTCAGTTTGCCACACAGTATCAGTGTTGGTGATTATGTGTAAGCACAGTATTGTGCTCAGTGGGCTGGTCAAGTCAGAGGAGAAAGACGAGTGGAGACAATCTGGCAAGGATCTGAGACAAAGTTGTAAGCAAAGCCCATGCTGACTCAGCAGGGAATACACACAGAAGACTTTCCATACGGAGAGTAGTGGCTGAGCAATGAAATCTTAGTGCTCATGATCACCTACAGGTCAGTGCAGGAAAAACATCCTTCACTTGGATGATCTGTGATCAGACGCCCCTTTCTCACACATGGCGTATTCATTATGAATCAAACAGCAGAGCAGGTCCATGATCAGCCATCTCACGCTTCATGTCTGAGCACAGAGGAGTCATTGTTTAGCTCAGAAAGAATGCTCCCTAAAAAGCCACTCATCACACCCCCGATTTAAAACGCAGCCTCCAAAATAGAAATGAGAGCTGAGTGATTAAAAATAGTCTTGGATTCCAAACAGATGTGTCACAGACATTTTAACAAAAAACTTGAACTCACCTGACCTCATCTATGTGTGTATGTGTGTATTGGAGATGGAGCAATATCAGGCAGCAGTTACAAATTATATAAGTAAAGCAACTCTGCCAAAATGAATTTGGTGGCTTAGACAGGAATGCTCATATTTAAAATACAGACGGTGAAGCGAATCAGTCTGCAGATGATTGGAGCTGCCTTCTCACCAGCCACTATGGCTGGTGTAGCAGTTGTGTCTAAGTGATTTGCTGTTATTACATTGTGATTCTGGGGTAGTACACAAATATATATATTTACACTTATATATGAGTAACTTCTCATGTTGACAGTACGAGGAGCAGGTCTTTGAGAGAAGCTGGCCAGACTGTCGATATGTAGAATGTGGAGAGTTTGATATTTTATTTGTGAAAGTGTCTTGTGTTTTATAGGCAAATTGTAACACTTCAGGCATCTATTCAATTGGGTTTTGTATTTGCTTGTAGCTGATGCATTAAAATGGCATTCATTTATCCCAGTAAAGATAGTGGAGGATCTCAAGCGTATCCCAAGATGCACCCTAAATGCACATTCACACATTCATTCACAACTAAGGGCAATTTAGACCAATCCACCTAGTGCCCTGTTTCTGGGAGGTAGGAGGAAGCTGGAGAAGCTGGAGGGGACCCACACGGTCACAGGGAGACCATGTGAAATGAAAAAAGAGCTCGGGACTGAACCTGGGATCCTGAAACAGTGAGGCAGCAGTGCTACCCACAGATCCACTGTGCAGCCCCGTTTTTTTGTTTTATGTCTCTTGGGTCATTAAAGTGTTCAACATAGTTTCAGTCAAATTTAATCAATACTCATTCTTAGCCAAGGAGAGGGAACTAACATTAACAGTACTTGTTTATGGCTGTTTATGAAAAATAATGTGTTATCCTGTCTATAACTCATAAGACATACCAATAAGACATATAGAGACCTTTTAATAAAGCAAAATAAATGCGTCTCAAATCTCTGTCAGAATGAATTTATTCACTTACACTTGGCACCAGGGCTTGGCACCAGAGAGCTGTCTTTTCTCAAGTCTCTGGCCAAAATGGCTCAGCATTTCAATATCATACTGAAGACAATTGCTCCCAGTCGGATCTCTCTCCCTTTGCGTCCTCAGTACCAGAGCAAAGAGCCAAGCTCTCCTCCCGCCCTGTCTGCTGCAGCTGTTCCTACTGAGCTCTTTGCGGAAGACTATTGGCATTGTACAGCAAATATAAATCAGCTCTTGTTCTGTTTGCACAGAGAGACAGCCAGGCCAAATGCTTGCAATAGTGCAAATAATGACTCAGAAAGCAGGGAAATTTTACTGTATTTACTTCACCGGAGAAGAGTATGTATTGACGGATGGGGCTGTTTTGCGACACATAATACAAAGTTTGAAAATGGAGTGGTTATCTACATAAGAGATATACAGAGATGGGAGCGGGGGTATAAGTCAAACAAATGAGGTAATTCTTTACTCAAGTAACAGTGCACTAACTCATCGAAATAAAAACTGTGGTAAAAGTTGAAATAGAAAAGTTAAAGTAAGTAAATCAATCATTTATCTTCGGTTCATCCTGGTCAGGGATGTGGTGCATCAAGAACCTACCCAGGAACACAGAGTATAAAACAAGATTTACAACCTGGATGAAACGCCAGTCCACACACAAAGTACTAGCATGTTTTTGAGAGGTGGGAGGAAACCAGAGAACATGAAGGAAACTTACATGGATAAGGGGAGAACCTGCTAAACAAACAGTAATCTGAGCTCAGTATCAAACTGGAGACCATGAATCTGCTAGGCAGCATTATTAACCACACCAGCACCGTGATACCTGCCCTGGCATTGATTTTCATTACTGGATGTAAATTACTATCTCTTTTACCAAGGAATGTGTGAAAACATGTAACATACAACAAACATTTTGCTTATCTAACTTAGCGAATCTCTCACGTTAGCTAGCATGATAACCTTAGTGATACTAGCTAGTTGAATACTGCTAGCTAGCGGTCAATATATTCATAGATTTTATATATAGATATAGGTGTAGATATATGTTACAGATTTTAACTGCACTTCTCATCTCTGGTGATTCAGATCTACTTTCACGCATCTAATATTTTAGCCAAATTCTTCCCAAACCACATAAAAAGTCATATGGAACTTTATAGGAATAAGAATAGGAATTTTTTTTTACTCTACATTTTGTAAATAACCCAGAAGTCATATGGCAGGATCATGAAGACATTTTCAGCCAGTTTTTCAATGGAAAAGCAGGCTATAATTCATTATGAACCACAAGCAAGTAAACAGTCTCCATCACTGCCGACTGCATGGATTCAGCTAACACAGATGGCTCCATTCAAGCTTCTGAGCCACAACAGGAAGAGAGCTAACTATAAACCACTTCCTGTGTCAAATGAAGAGCAATGGCATGTTGTGTTTATGAGCAGGGTAAGACAATTACTGCTAAAACTCTGAAGAGAGATTATAAACTCCATGGCCACAGACAGCAGGAATGCTTGAGGAAGATTCCAATAAAAGAGCAGGAGAATGATTTGCTGTATAACTTTTTTTTCACGCCTGATATGCAGTGGAGAAACTGCAAATTGAGTATATCAGTCAAGATTGCCGAATAAAACAGTTCAACTGAAATAGATCAACCATAAATAACAGGTGAATGCAGTTGATGAGGACAGGGTTATGTGGTGGTTAGAAAGCAGACATTTGTCAGGTTGACCGTTTTTTTTCCATTTCAGAAGTATAATATTCCTAATCTACTGGGTATGCTTGATCACACACATAGATTGGCATTACAGTGTTAGAAGAGCAGGTCAAAGGGCCATTTATCATTCCTGCCACTCATGTATATCTCCACGAGAAGCAGGTGTAGGGTTGTTATACTATTCACTGAATCATTTCACAATGAAATGTATATATCCAACTTGATCAAATCATATTCCCTATGTCACGAAAACCAGCAAGACTTTATCTTTAGGCTGACTGAATGTTTTTCCTGTGGTATTGTTACATTTTCTTCTCGCTCAGCACAATCAATTGAGAAGCCTTGCTTAAGGACAGAACCGTTTGGTTATACTGGATTTTGAACTCAGAACCTTCCAATCAATAGCCCACAGCTGTAAACGCTCAGCTATCACTCAGCATTCAGTATTTATGGTTCTTTAAGGTGAGACATGGATGTAGGTCAAAGGCTTTAAAAAAAAATTTGGGGCCAAACATTTTTTTTTTTCATCATTGGTTTGTTCACCAATGTTTAGCCACAATGACATCTAACAGGTTTCACACACAGTCCAACACTTTTAAAGACAACACCAAATGAAAAATTTTATACATTTTTCTGAAAGTATTTTTGATAGAAGCAAGACACTTAAGCATACACATAACATAGTTTTATCATCTGGAGCTTGGATTAACAAAAATTTTTTGACTGTCTGGTGATCAGATGATGTTCATTTGCCTTTTGATGGAAGACAACAAATAGTTTCCTCCTTAAGTACTAACATTTGGCTTTAAA
Source organism: Hemibagrus guttatus (assembly GCA_033459395.1). Lineage (NCBI taxonomy): Eukaryota > Metazoa > Chordata > Actinopteri > Siluriformes > Bagridae > Hemibagrus > Hemibagrus guttatus. Next base: position 14,986,762 of record JAUCMX010000008.1, on the reverse strand, counting down.
GACAGAAACCAGTCTCCACCTATGGCACTGATCCACGAAACCTGGTGTAAATTACTCACTCAAAGCATGCAGTAGCAATTCTGTCAGAACGTTTCCTCAGCAACAGGTCAAGCAAACAGGGCTCGCAGTGAATGCGTGTTACACACATCGAAACAAAAACGTCTGGCTGGTTACGCCCTATAACCAGGGTGAGCAACCACACAAAACTCCAAGACTGGAGTCATACCCATTGAGAACAAAGACTGAATACAGTGCTTCAGGTTAAAGAATGCTTAGCTATGGAGCATTCTGTAGACATTTAAAAGGATGAATACGTATTAGAAAGATTAAAGGAGGTCTCCATGTGGAGGCATGTCCCTTACAACAATAGAAGGTTAAGAACAATTTGCACTCAGCACGTGGCAGGAACGGATAATGAAACATCACTCACTGTCCAGATTTCATCAGCTTTGAGCTCCATACAGTAGGATTTTTTTCTACAGCTGGACAAGCCCCTTCCTCTTTGTGGCTTCCCCATTCATTGTCTTTTTCCTCTCAGGAAATCCAGCATCAGAATTCCAGACATTCCCTTAGAAATGCTCATTCACACGGTATTCCTTTTATGTATGAATTAAGGGTCATAAACACATGAAGGGAATGAAAAATTGTGTTCATGTCTGAGGGACATAGACATGATAAGGTTTGTCTGTGACTCTAACATCTGTCACTTTTCCTTCAACAAAATACTGTGATTTAGCAGTATGTAGATTCAGGAGACAGGAAAAGAAAGATACATTATTCAGTTTTTATCATCTTCCTTTAAAAATGTCAAGCTGGCAGAGATGACCTTCTGTTGTCTTTCCTGTTCTCTGTCTTTTTCCAATCCTCGCCTCTCTATTACCAGTGTCATCTGAGAACATCTGTAACTGAGCAAGGCCAAGGTCAGGTTTAGGAATGCAAACACTACAGGACGCCCACTGATACATTACAAACTCAGCCAATTCTGTATGCTATGGCTTACAAAGCACAAAAAGCTGTACCTTCGAAAATGTATCCTTCCTCCATGTACCCAAACTTGTGGACAACAAATCAACGTGATACATCTTTCAGCCAGCCAGAGATACATTTTCACACTGCTAACTGACAGGACACAGATAGTGTATAAGGTTATCTGATAGGTGGCATGGACACGCCCTCGTCCATGTGAAGTCAAGCCTATCTCTGCTGCCTGTAACACTGTATCTCATATCAGTTTCCCAGATTGCACTGCAGATTCTGGATGTAGTTCAACTCGGCTGGCATTAAGGAAACACTCCGAGTGGGAAAAAAAACCCCTCAAAACTGAAATCAAACTAATCCTATAATTGCCAAAAATAGAGTTCAGCCAAGCCATCCCACAAAGTCCTTCTTAGCATCAAACCATGATTTGTGGGATAGTAAACACGCCCTTGTTGTGTTTAATCTTGGCAGGACTAAAGCACTCCTTCAATCAGACTCCACCAAGTCTGATCCTCACCCAGCTGCAAGATCTGATACATGTCTACATTATACTACAAACAAGCATCAAACCCATTCTTTCAGCCAGTTCTTCCTGACCTGCTACTTTTATAATGGAAGAAACAATGTTGATCTGATTAATCGTTGTAGGTGGAGCTCTTGACTTAAGTTTTGGACTAAACTGCTAGTGTGAAAGCCCCCTAAGAGAGAAACACCACTGAAAGCCTGTATGAAGTTATTACTCTACCCAAGTGAAGGAATGTCTGTTCATCCTTTCAGTACGGCTCTAGAGACTTGCAGAACCTGTGATGAGGCACACTGAAGCTGTTCTGTTGGCAGACGATGTGCAAGCACCTTATAAAGACACCATGGTGGCTTTTCTATTCATTTGTAATGTACCTGTAGTTATAATAAAGTATTCACAAACAACTTAAATTTTTTTTTATCACAAATTCTTAACATTATAACATCAGAACAGTGTAAGCTCAGTGAAGGTTCTGTACTACCCCCTTTAAGCCTCAGCTTGCTTTATGTGTCTGTTACATTTAACCTCACTTGTAGGTTTGATTAAAAAAAAAGGGAAAAAATCATTTATCTTTTGCTCACTGTGCCTAACTAGTTCAATAAAAAAAAAGAGAGAGAGAGATTGCCGGGGTGTGTTAATGCCACCAACATTTTTCATGAGTTCTGTCAAGCATATAGTTGGCATTACAGTCTAAATACAGAGCTGAAATCATAAGCTCATCATTTTCAACACGCAGTCCCACCCCATTCTCACAGAGTGTGACCACAATGACCACTTCCTCCACTTACTCTTGCTTAGGCACATGCACACATTAAAATGTATGACTGGCATAAGGAGACAGGATGAACAAAGTATGCAGCAAATGCATGAGTACGTGTTAATATGAGGTTTTGGGCGTTTCACAGATATTTTGCAACTAGGTCATAATGCTTACAATTAATCATTTTAAAAAACGCCATCTGAAAAGGATCATTGATGCCTGGAAAGGGTTAGATGGTTACAAGCAGCTGTCTGAAGTGGAAGTGAAACTCTCAGATGTGAGTGGAGCTATTTGGAAAGTCTTTGTCACACTTCCTCATGACAGCAAGCCTTTACATTCCACCTGTGGAAAAAAAATCCTCAGAGTCTTTGTGCTGTTAAAGAGACAGGTGTCTGAAACAGTTAGGAATCACAATTCTCTTATGACTCCATTAACATCAATAAAAAGTGCACTTTTATCATATATTCACCAGCAGTGAGGCAAACAATTCAAGCAAAACCACAAGGCATGACATTTGATTAGGACATTGTTATTAGAACTTGAACTTGAATGGCCATATACACCACCACTGAGTTTCTAGATAAGTCTTCTGGGGGTCATCCAAAGCCCTGACATACATCTTATACAGACTGTACAGTTTATAGATTTTTATATATTTTTATTAATTTATTTTAATATTTTATTAATTTTATTAATTAATTGTTGCAGCCAAAAATGCTTTATTTTGCAGGTTTTTTCAACATTTACAATGCAACTTGCAGAATTGTTGTCCTTTTTTTTGTGTGAGAAAACTACTTAAATTGTTGAAAGCACAGGAAAGAACACCAGTGAAGACACTTATGCAACTACTTCCTCTAATACCTGTATTCACATTTGATGCATGTGAACTGATGAGAGCTTTGGCTGAATATTTGTTGTGATGACATCACATGACACATCTTGGCCCAAATCTGCAGTAATTTTTTTTTTTTCTACAATTAAAAAAAAAATCATAAAATCCTGGGGTGAGATTGACTGAGGGATCTGTGATGCATATTTTACATGCATTAGCTACCGTTAAAGAGCTTTCCCTAATTCCTTAACAATTGCCCAAAAATGCACACAAAATATTTAGCCATAAAAGTAATCTAGAATCTTTCATACATGTTCTGTATATGTAAGCATCCCAAGTATGTCCTTTGAATTAGGTACACCAGATTTCTTTGTTATTACAGTTTTGTAACTGTTAATTACAAAAGGAAAAGTCCAACTTTCTTTCAAGTCTATTTTAATAATTCAGTTTAAAGTGAAGTTCAGCAACAAAGCGGCCTAAATGTTTCTTTTCACCCAACTCTAGCCCTCAAGGGAACAATTTGGCAGCTCATGCGTGAAAAGCAGTTTAAAAGACTGCAGATGAGTATAATTACCTCTTACTGTTTAGACTTCACAACTGGCAGCGAGTCATAAGTTCAGCCAGCAACATCATGAGGAAGTCAGGTGAGACTGCTTCCTTGTTTTGGTGTGAGGAGGAAGAGGAAAAAGGAGTTGACTCAGTCGCTTGTTCATGCGTTCAAAATGGTGGACGGCTCAACAAGTGGGTCAAGCACTTGGCAATAACAGCTGTGTCAGCAGCAGTACAAACATTTGTGCTGCACACCAGCAGCTTCCCATCAGTTTTCTCTGTGTGAAGCACTTTAGCAGCTGTGTGGCCTTTGGGGACTAACAGGGACACATCCTGTTTTCAAAGAAGACGAGAGCGCTTAGTAAGGTGAAACTATGACGCCAGCAGAGATAAAGTTCCCCTTAAACTTCTCTACTCAATATGCACAGCATCAGATCCCACTCACAGCAGCTTAACTAAAGCCCATATATTTTCCCTGAAGGTTAATGAACAGCATTCAGCCAGTAGTGAAGTCAAATATTAAACCTGAATTGAGGAATTCTTTACATTCCTACAACTCAAAGACTTTACAGCATGATCCCATTTTGTAAATCACTATAAGATAGATCCTGATGTTCAAAACAGCTTTCCATTTACAGACCGATCAGGACTCACATAATGAGCACTTGAAACCATCTAAGTTTGTTCAAAATTTCCCCTCACTCATTTCAGTCTTGTTTCTTTCAATTCTGTCTCACACACAAAAAAATCCCTGTATGTAACTCCGTTACGAAATTACTTTTAAGGTCTGAAAAATAGATCAGAACAAGAATAAAGTAAAATCTTTAAAATGTCTAAGTTTAATTAGATGGTACAATTACAATCAGTCTCTGTACAATGGTTTTTGAAATGAGTAAAGCAATGAGAAAAATGAGTCATGTGAAAGATTCCCCATTTCTATGGCAAGTTCAGTTCACTCTGATGCAAGCACTACAGTGGAAATGCAAGAAGGTAACAATCCCACACTGTGAAGACACATGACTTCATGACTTCAACTGACATTCTGGTAGACTGAAATTAGCCCAAGTGGTACAAAAACGACTTTAATGGATTACAAAATAAAAAGGTATTCAGCTGCTTTACTTGACTTTTGGGCTACATGATAATAAAGAAACCCCAGGGTTTGGTTTTGGACCATGTGACAGCGTGATTATTATTATTGTTGTTTTTTTCTTTTTAAACAGTTTATGAATGTCATGTGCTCCTTCCAGAGTAGATATCAGACTTGCATATAATAAATGTTTCATGGGGTCATTTACAGCTTAACTATCTTGTGATGCCAGAGACATCATGACAATGGGAAAGTTCAACCGTTGACACAATCGGCTATTAAATTTGTTACAATTTTGTCAGTAAGACTGTCCTACAAATGGTCTGAAACATCTCGCTTATTAATAAGCTTTCTTAATACACCACATCCAAGGACAATTTGCAGGAGACAGACCTTCATTTTTTTCCACACAGACTCCAAAAACACAGACGACAGACAGAAGGGTTCCAAAAAGAAAAAGTTTTAACCAAAAATGAAATCAAAAAGAAAGAATGAACCAGAAATAGAAAGCCCTACATCAATAGGAAAAAAATATATAGATTCTGCATCAAGAACAAAATGAAATACTTTAAACAACAGTTAATTAAGGAACGTGGCCCACAGGCCACAAAACATGGAAAGCTACAAAGCAAGCAAACCCAATCTCATTCGAAGACATAAATTATTAGTTAAGGGGTCATTTCAACAATCAAAAAAATAAATGAAAATATAATTCAAACTTTTTGCGCATACTGAAGTAACTGTTGTTAAGTTTATTCCTTGAAATTTTTTTCCTTCCTAACTAAAATAGTCCAAGCCAAAGCAAGCGGTCATTAAGATTTGCAATTAGAGGTGAGCCACGTCAAGCCTTCATACAGTCCGTCACCTGTGGTAGCGCACGAAGGCTGCACGTACCAGTTGCGGTCTCTGATGCGTGTGAGTCCAAGCTTCTCTTGGATCTCGTGTGGCTTCATGGCATCAGGCAGATCCTGCTTGTTGGCGAAAATCAGGATAATGGCGTCCCGCATCTCACGGTCGTTGATGATGCGGTGCAGCTCCTGTCGGGCCTCGTCAATGCGATCCCTGTCTGCGCAATCCACCACAAAGATTAAGCCTTGTGTGCCTGTGTAGTAGTGGCGCCACAGTGGGCGGATCTTGTCCTGGCCCCCCACATCCCACACGTTGAACTTGACGTTCTTGTAGGTCACCGTCTCCACGTTGAAACCCACCGTCGGAATCGTAGTCACCGATTGGCCCAGTTTCAGTTTGTAAAGGATGGTGGTTTTTCCTGCTGCATCCAAGCCCAACATCAATATCCTCATCTCCTTGTTACCAAATATCTTTGACAGCATCTTCCCCATCTTTTAAGTAGTTCATAAATATTTCCTTCACCCTAATAAAAAAAAAAAATATGTTCAACAGGCAATGTTACCTGAAAGTGTTACCACAGAATCGCTGCTGGGTATACGTTATCAAGTAGGACCAGTTGCGTTGCAAGTATGCCAGTTGATCAATTAACATGAACTATGAGTCAACTCCCAGAGGAGCAGTTTATAAAGGCAGTTAAGTTAAAAGTAACTTCAGTCCACAAGCACAGAAATGGCAATGCAGAAGCAGGATGTGAACTAGTGAATAAAAGGATGTAAATCTGTCACACGGCTCATAATGATCACAGCTAGCAGCAATAAAGTGTGTGAGGGTCTCCTTAGCGTGTAAGCACCACAGTTTTTAAACTGGGAATGAAACGTCTACTGTTGCCACACCTGCAATAACTCAAACGCCCAATAATCCTCACGTTTAAGATAATTAAGACGTTAAAGCAGCCTTAGACATGGTATTGCAGTGCTCAGAAATCCGGCTGAGGCCTGGAGCAGCCTTCACTTTGCTTCTTCCACTTCCTCTTTGCGTGTGAGCGACGCGCGGCTCAGAGCTTCTTTTTTTCCGCCTTTTCTCAGCTAGAGGTAGAGAAAGATTTCAAAGGCCCGTCGGGGAAGCTTTAATTTTTTTCTGCCACAGCAGTTGTCATCAGGAAGCTGCTCTAAGTCGATGTACATCGATTTCAAACGTCCTGTGTGTGAATTCCTCCCGCCGTCCCTCTGTGAGAATGAGACAGGAAGGCAAGTCAGACAGCCGGAGTGCCAGAGCACAACTTAGCCAAGCTAACCGTTTTAGCCAGCTAGCCGTTAAGCTAGCCGAACATACCAAGCTCGTTCAGTACAACACACTGTACAGAAATTCAACAGGATCAATTGCTATATAAAAACACTCTCATACACCCGAAATTATAACCAAAATGTATATTCACATTACCTGTAGAGGCTCATCATTCTATAATAGGCTTTGGTCCTACGTTCGCCCCAGCAGGCAGCCGCCTCTCAAGCGCCGAATGAAAAACCGGAAAAGGTGTGGACGAAACTCATCCGCCACTTCCTGTCAGTTGGCTTGTCGCACCCACCTTAGCTGAACTCTAAATCACTTTCTTCTCCCTTTGTGAGTGCCCTATATAGGGTATGATATTACAGCTTCCGAATTGTATGTAGTGTACTATAAATGTTAATTAAAAAGGAATTTGAGATTCAACCCTTTGTATGCGCATTGTCATGCTCAAATACAACAACAGCGACATCTAGTGTCAAACGAACTGCATATGTCCTTGTGCTGCACTGATTAAATCCTCGTTTTCAGATCATGATTATTATAGTTAACAAACAAACTAGGAGATATAAAAATAACAACCAGACAAATTTTGCTCCACGGAAATTAACTACATTAAAATATCTCCTGTTATTTTTAATTCCCATTTTAGTTGTTTGTCACACTGATTTTGCTCTAGAATAATTTGAACTTACATTTAATCAACGTGACTACAAATTAATTTATTTTTTGAAATACTTTTCTTTTGGGTTATTTAATTCATATCTCTAGAAGCTTCTTTCCTTTGAGATGTGTTCCCCTATTAGTTTCTTAATTGAAAATGCACGGCTTTCACAGCTGCCTCGGTAGTAAACAACCACGCACGCTTGCTCATGTTTTCCATTACTTTTCTCTGTTCCCACAACCCTAAAAGACACCTGATACCAGGAGTGGGGTTCGAACCCACGAGGACATATGTCCATTGGATCTTAAGTCCAACGCCTTAACCACTCGGCCATCCTGGTCACGTGAACGCTTGCCTTCCAGGAACTCGGTAGACTTACTGGCTCAGGTTTCACAGCTTTTTAAAAGGAAATCAGCCTCTACATAGAGGCATAACACAACAAAAAGTCAATGTTTTATTCATTAATCAATGAGAGATTTCAAAGAAAGGTAAATGTGCCTAATAATAACGACGAAATTTGTTTAACTTATTTACTACTTCATCAACCAGGACACGGTTTCACAGTGACTAAAATCTACTACTACTAATAATAATGTAATCAAATGCATCTTGCATTGCAATATTTTAGAGAGCTATAAATAGAATACGATATAAATAAAGTGAATGGTAAATTATATTAGATAGCAGATATTATAAAAGAAATAATGACTGCAAAAGGGGTACATGCTTTTATGCAAAGTATAATGAATGTACAATGGGCAAATTTGAATGCAGCAACTTCATATTTCTATCACTATATCACAGTCTCACAATGGCTAGATCATTCTTCGTTGGAGAACAGTTTCAAGCTATTCAAGACATTGTATCACAATTTAGCACAAAATAGCACATCTACAGATGCACATTAATAAAATACAAGGTGTCCCAGACGTCTCCATACGTGAGGAAATTAACTAAGAACTGAGCTTTATTTACCAAACTTTCTCTACACGATTGCCATTTCTTTACAAACACAAAAAGAGTCGTCTCTCCCAACTATGGCTCAAAGTTTGACAACACTATCATGTGGGATATGTTTGCCATGTTTCTTGATAATCTTGCAACATATTATCTCGATTATCTCCCAACCTAACAAGTGGCTGTAACTGTGAGCCAGCTATTTATTTTAGGATCTTGCTTTCCAGAAATAAAAGTAATCTGTAGCTGTGAGCCAACTATGGAAAGCCTTTGGGGTCTTTACATAGAGGCATTTCTTTTGGGAATAATACACCGACATTTTTTTTTATTCCTTCAACTGGGAGACTCCAATTCCAGGCAGATTAATAATGAAATTTGCTTTACTGATTTTTTTTTTAACTTCACCAACTTCACCAGGACATGGCTTTACATTGATTAAAATATATTTCCACTTCAAGAAGTTACTTTGGGCTGCTCGTTGTTCGGGGTCACCACAGCGCACAACAACTTGGCACAGGTTTCACGCCAGATGCCCTTCTTGATGCACTGCATCCAGTGGCTGGGAACTGAACCTGGGCCTTCATATGGAAGACTACTATTACTAATGGCTTTCGGCTGCTCCCTGTTTGGAGTCGCCACAGCGGACCAACTGGTCCACACAACAATTTGGCAAATGTTTTACGCCGGATGCCCTTCCTGATGCAACCCTCCCATTTTTCCGGGCTTGGGACCGGCACTGCATCTAATGGCTGGGAATGAAACCCAGGCCTTCCGCATGATAGGCAAGAAACCTACCACTGAGCCACCAATGCCCCCACTACTACTACTACTACTACTACTACTACTACTACTACTAATAATAATAATAATAATAATAATAATAATAATAATAATAATAATAATAATAATAATATTAATAATCTGATCCAATGTTACTGAAAATATCTCAATCCTCACAAAAAATTGAAATGATTTTAAAAGTAACATGTCAGTGAATCAGGGGTTGACAGTGTGTTACAAACTGTTATTTCAAATGTCTCACTTTTAAGAAAGTCCAGTAACAACATGGACAACATTTATTCATTCATTGATCTTCCTGATGGGGGGGCAAGGTGGCTTAGTGGTTAGCACGTTTGCCTCACACCTCCAGGGGGTTTGATTCCCGCCTCCGCCATGTGTGTGAGGAGTTTGCATGTTCTCCCTGTTCCTCGGGGGTTTCCTCCGGGTACTCCGGTTTCCTCCCCTGGTCCAAAGACATGCATTGTAGGTTGATTGGCATCTCTAAATTGTCTGTAGCGTGTGATTGCGTGATTGCGTGAGTGAATGAGAGTGTGTGTGTGCCCTGCGATGGGTTGGCACTCCGTCCAGGGTGTATCCTGCCTTGATGCCCAATGACGCCTGAGATAGGCACAGGCTCCCCTTGACCCGAGAATAGATCGGATAAGTGGTAGACAATGAATGAATGATCTTCCTGATCCTGGTCAGCAATGTGGTGAGCCAAAATAAGAATACAAACAAGGACTCGTACATGTGGACTAGCAATGATGTACAACTAATGCTTAAGGTCGAATACTAAGTTTTCTAAAGCTCCATTTGGTGATATGGTTTGCACTGGAGCGGATGATTCAATAACGGTGTCAGAAAGATAGATGTCAACAATATCCGTACACGTGTCCTCAGAATGTAGTAGCACTACCCCAATGGCCTTCCATACTCTCGCTTCGTGCCTTTAAGACCTTGACTGCTTTAATCGCTAGCAAACAGCAGTCATGGCGGAGACTCGGAAACCCACCTCAGGTCTCCCTTCTCCAAGCGATATGACTTCACTGGCACGGGCTCTATCCCACACCACTTTATCCCAGATCGACCAGTCGGATGCATTTCAATCGCAGTCGTCTCTGTACAGAATGGGAGCCTCTCGGAGGAGAAGAATATCAGCTAGTCAAAGCGTGGACTCTTTGGATGTGAGTCCGAGCGCTGAGGCGCGTGTGCTGGTTATCAACACCGGAGGGACAATAGGAATGATGTACCACAATGACGGTAAAGCCAGTCACCCACTGTGCTTTCTCTCCACTAAATACGCCCGTTTTTGTTTTGTTGTCTGTTTTGACAATGTGACTACATTGTATAACCTACGTAGCATAGATATAGGTGAAGACAGGCGTCGGTGGATCATGACATGGGCCATATAAGTAGTCGCCTAGGGCTCAGTAGGGCTCAGTAGGGCTTCCCTGTGAGGCGCATCCCACTCATTTCGTCCTGCCATTTAAAATGATTATTATTGAGACCCAATGTTTACATTTATAGTTCTACATGCTACTCCTTTCAGCCTGTTCTTAGTGTGCTCTGACTTTTCTAACTGGCGTCATGGTGGCTTAGTGGTTAGCACCATGCTCCAGGTACTCTAGCTTCCTCCCTCAGCCAAAGACATGCATAATAAGCATGTATAAATTGTCTGTAGAGTAAGAATGGGTGTGAGTGTGCGCTGTGATGGACCAGTGCCCTGTCCAGGGTGACCCCGCCCACCCTGAAGACAACATTGCGCAGCACAAGCGATCAAATTAGATTAGATTAGATTAAATTCAGTTTTATTGTCCTACATGATGCAGTGTGTTAAAAAGTAAGTAAATAGGTCAATTGGTCAAAAATCTTCATTGACATTCATTGAAAATTTTGGACTATTATGATGCCTATAACTTTCAGGACATTCAGCAAGATCAGCTGTTCTGACTTATCAGGCTTTATTTGTTTAACTGATCACAGTTTTCCTGTAGTGGATGATCAAACTTCACCAAAACTCTTATACACTTTATGGAGTGTTCAGAGCCCAGTTCTGAATGATCATGATTCAAACACCAGCGGTCAAATCTCACACATACCTGTGTGTACAAGGCCTGACTTCGCTCTTCTCTCCCTCTCAACCATGTCAACGTAGGACTCAATTCATTCAGCTTTCTATCAAAGCCACATACTCTCTCCAGCCATCTTTCTATCAGTCTACCAAAAGCACATAGTAACTCATTCCTTGCATTCCAATCTGTAGTAAATAATGTCTGATTTTTTTTCTTTCTATCAATTCACCTGTAAGACTCCTGCACTCATTCAGTCTTTCTACTAATAGCACACTCTCTCTCCATCTATAGACTTGTCACTCTCTCACTCCATTTGACTTTCTGCATGTATCACTCTATTTGTCATCTCTCTTTCTACCAGTAACTGTCTGTCTGTTTGCCATTCACCCTTCCTTCCTTCCTTCCTTCCTTCCTTCCTTATATTATTACTTTTTATATGAACAACAACAGACTAAACAACATACCCCCCAAACCTACACAAGTCAAATGACCTAAATGCCGACATAAAATTCACAGGTGAAACATAAATTTTTGATGAGCACCTTGCCTCTCACACACCTGCTGCTGTCTGTCTGCTCATGGAAAGTTAAGTGCTAGAAGCATCAAATGGCACCATACAAAAAATTAACTACAAACCTGATTCCAAAAAAGTCAGGACACTGTACAAATTGTGAATAAAAAAGGAATGCAATAATTTACAAATCTCATAAACTTATATTTTATTCACAATAGGATATAGATAACATATCAAATGTTGAAAGTGAGACATTTTGAAATGTCATGCCAAATATTGGCTCATTTTGGATTTCATGAGATCTACACATTCCAAAAAAGTTGGGACAGGTAGCAATAAGAGGCCGGAAAAGTTAAATGTACATATAAGGAACAGCTGGAGGACCAATTTGCAACTTATTAGGTCAATTGGCAACATGATTGGGTATAAAAAGAGCCTCTCAGAGTGGCAGTGTCTCTCAGAAGTCAAGATGGGCAGAGGATCAACAATTCCCCCAATGCTGCGGCGAAAAATAGTGGAGCAATATCAGAAAGGAGTTTCTCAGAGAAAAATTGCAAAGAGTTTGAAGTTATCATCATCTACAGTGCATAATATCATTCAAAGATTCAGAGAATCTGGAACAATCTCTGTGCGTAAGGGTCAAGGCCGGAAAACCATACTGGATGCCCGTGATCTTCGGGCCCTTAGACGGCACTGCATCACATACAGGAATGCTGCTGTAATGGAAATCACAACATGGGCTCAGGAATACTTCCAGAAAATATTGTCGGTGAACACAATCCACCGTGCCATTCGCTGTTGCCGGCTAAAACTCTATAGGTCAAAAAAGAAGCCATATCTAAACATGATCCAGAAGCGCAGGCGTTTTCTCTGGGCCAAGGCTCATTTAAAATGGACTGTGGCAAAGTGGAAAACTGTTCTGTGGTCAGACGAATCAAAATTTGAAGTTCTTTTTGGAAAACTGGGACGCCATGTCATCCGGACTAAAGAGGACAAGGACAACCCAAGTTGTTATCAGTGCTCAGTTCAGAAGCCTGCATCTCTGATGGTATGGGGTTGCATGAGTGCGTGTGGCATGGGCAGATTACACATCTGGAAAGGCACCATCAATGCTGAAAGGTATATCCAAGTTCTAGAACAACATATGCTCCCATCCAGACGTCGTCTCTTTCAGGGAAGACCTTGCATTTTCCAACATGACAATGCCAGACCACATACTGCATCAATTACAACATCATGGCTGTGTAGAAGAAGGATCCGGGTACTGAAATGGCCAGCCTGCAGTCCAGATCTTTCACCCATAGAAAACATTTGGCGCATCATAAAGAGGAAGATGCAACAAAGAAGACCTAAGACAGTTGAGCAACTAGAAGCCTGTATTAGACAAGAATGGGACAACATTCCTATTCCTAAACTTGAGCAACTTGTCTCCTCAGTCCCCAGACGTTTGCAGACTGTTATAAAAAGAAGAAGGGATGCCACACAGTGGTAAACATGGCCTTGTCCCAACTTTTTTGAGATGTGTTGATGCCATGAAATTTAAAATCAACTTATTTTTCCCTTAAAATGATCCATTTTCTCAGTTTAAACATTTGATATGTCATCTATGTTGTATTCTGAATAAAATATTGAAAGTTGAAACTTCCACATCATTGCATTCTGTTTTTATTCACAATTTGTACAGTGTCCCAACTTTTTTGGAATTGGGTTTGTAAGTGAAATTGTGAAATACAATGCTTCCCTACTGCTGATGTATGACAGGCCTTATAGGATGAAGTCATTGCAGTAGCAGACTTTATTTTGTACCATTACAGGACCATAAATACTTTTATTCCCATATCCATTTGAAGCTGGGGTCAGCACGGGGTCAGCCATGATTTAGCGGCCCTGGACCAGAGAAGCCTTGCTCAAGGGCCGAACAGTGGCATTTTAAACCCTGACCTCCTTATCAGTACCCCAAAGCCTTAACTGTTGATCCACCACAGCCCTATTTAATGACTTTGCATAGAGGTCTACAGATTCAGGTATCAGGTGTAATACCACTGAGTAAAGCCAGCTAATGTTATTCAACCATTTCTCTATTTATTTATTTTAATTTTATTGTTATTTGATTTATATTGAATTGATTATTGTAAACAATAGTAGTATTGTAGTATTTGCAGTGAAGGGGGATTGCTAAATTGAAAATGATGATGCCTTGGCAACCAAAAGTATAGTTGATGAGTTCAAGATCATTATTAAATATCAGTTTCTATTACATAATTCATTAATTATTGACCAAAAGTCCTGTTTGTAAGTCCAAGGCTGTGTTGTGGATGAAAGCTGCCTGTTTAAGTCCAGTTGTATATATTTACGCTCTGGTTCATTCAAGGATCTCTCAGGTTAAATTTCCACCAAGCTGCAACTGAAATCTTCATGCATACCAGTCACACAGTGAAAACAACTAACTGCTTTCTCTTTATACTGTATTTGGATTACATATTTAAAGGAATGGTTTGAGCAACTTTCACATCCATCGACCCCCCCCCCCCCCCCAAAGTATAATCAATCAAGCAAGAATATTTGCATGTTAAGTTTTACACTGGATTCGTGCAACCAACAAGTAATCACTACTAATTAATGTCATATAGTGACAGTGATATGTGCGTGATAAAATCATTAGCTGCTGTACTGAATGTTCTATACTGTTTTTGCAATAGGTGTGTGCATGAATAACCAAGCCAACCACAAGATGTTTAGATAGTTAAACATTCTATTACACCTGTCTTAAGACATGCTTTGCAAAATTGTGAGGTGACCAAAGATTTGCAGTTATTGTGCATTATTATGGTACTTGGATGTAATTATTTGTCATTTCTGTCATAGTGCTGTGTCCTGAGCCCAATGCCCTGGTTAAAGCTCTCCGCAAACTTCCCACTCTGCATGACGAACAATATGCTCTGCAAACCAGACTCTACGAGTACTACGATCCTCAGGAGAACACACTGGTGCTGCCGTAAGTATAGACACACACACACATACACTCACACAGGGAGTAAGACTTTTAACTAACTTTTGGTTGTTTGTTTGAATGTACCGGTTTTAAAGCAGCATGTTTTTTACAACTATTACATAATCACAAAATTGTAATTTTTAGATTTTCATTTATTTGCATAGCTGTCAACATGTATGACATTTATAATATTTGACTCCTTGTAACAGCAGTTGAACCCTTGTACCTGGTGGAAAAGCCAGTTTACTAAAGAAAAAAGTTGTTACTTTATTTAGATGAACTTTGGCCTGTCTCTTTAGTTGGAAAGCCTATAACCGAAATTGTAAAAGTGTAATAAAAACAAGACAAAAAAAATATCACCTGCATTTTATTGTTAGCCCGAATTTCATCATAGTGACACACCTACATGTCTATAACTTCTTACAGAATAATTGTTATAGCATACTCCTATTGATGGTTTGACGGATCTAAAATGTCACAAAAGAACAATGTGTGTTTTATGACACACAAAAGTACAAGCTAAATACAAGCCTTTTTTCTAACTGTACATACTTTTATTCTTGAAAACTCAAACTAGCCCATTTAACTCCGAAATCCACACCATGTTTAAAGTTAACAGATCATATTTTTCCTCATTCTGATGGCTGATTTTTATCAGTCTGATAACTGAAGCACCTGACCTGTATAACTGCATGATTTTATGCTGTCACATAACTAAATGATTGTATATCTACATAAATGATCAGTTTTTACTGCTAAAGTGAACAGTGAGTGTATAATAGTCAGCGTCAGTCAAAGCAAAAGGTATTAAAAGCAAAAGGTACTTTAACAACTTATTAGATTAATTAACAACTTAAAAGAAGTACGCACTTATGCAACCAGGATATTGTATTGTTTTGTTTAATAAAAAAAGCATGTGCAAGCAAAAAAGTGGGAAAAAACATGATTTATTTATTTGATTTATTCATTTTTTTTACATCATAATAACCAGCAATTGTAACATTTTAATAGGGTTCATATGTATCCATTGTATATTATCCATGTAATGCGTGTAAGAAGTTCTTGCTGTATTGTATATAAGGTTGTAATGTTTATGTTAGAGGCTTACAAAACGTGATATGACATTAAATATGACATTTCAGAGTGGATCTGCTTAAATTGAGGTTTAAGTGTTATTATCGATTATGGCCATCAGAGGGCGGTGTGTACAAACGTTTGTGTATTTCACCGTGAATACTTCTCCATCTTCTTTAGAGCTGCAGTCTAAACTTGTATGTGTTGTTTTGACAGGATGCCAACTCGACATGCTGATGAACTATCTCAATGGTCCTGTAGTACTGGTGGAATAATGTTTGTCTTTGTGGATTTGCTGTGTGTGTGTGTAAATCCTTAGCTTGATTTGCTTACTGTCTGTCTCAGGAGAAAATGGGTGTATGGGCTACTGGAATGGTTATATAAACCAAAATAGGTGTGTCTTATGACTATTCTTTATCAATATGTCTATAAGTCTACTTTTAAATCTAGTCTGTATATGCTGTTTGTCCTGAAACAGTGAGATAAAATGCATTTTGTTCTACTCACAAAGCAGTGTTTTATTACACTTGATTAACTACAGATACCTCATGCAGTAGTGATGAAGAATCAGGAAGGTAGGAGTAGATTATATAAACTGTCACAATAATCCTCACTTTTTTTTTTTTAGCTGTTATAGCAAGAGGATCATTGCAGTTCTTCAGCTTATTCCTAAATCTCACATCTCAGCGACATCAGGCTGATTTGTGTACAGCTGTAGCTCAGGTTAAGCTTCAAAAATCACACCATGTGCTTCAGCATCAGGGGGTCTGTCCGAGGTGGCCTGTGCTGGCGGATAGCAAAGAGCTGAAGTCTGAGCATGTTTGATGTCTCGATGTGTTTGCATGGAGTCTTGCTGGGCTGATTGGTGCGGTGTCTGGTATCAGGAGAGCACATGGCTACCAGATACTCCTTGAGTCCACACACAGGGTTGGGTGGAGATTAAGGTAGTGGAGTGTCATGCCTAATGTTCAAGCATACAGAGATGTGGAGATTTGGTCATATATAGTTACATATGTGCACACACACACACACACACACACACACATACACATATAGTCGCTGAAGCCACAAGGCCATTTGATCAGCTCTCCTCTCCCTGCTTAACTTTTCTGATGTGAGTATTTAAATCAAGTGGACATTATTTTAAGGATTATGTATCAGGTAATAAAATATCAAATTACTGCTTAAAAAGCAACAACAAAGGGTTAATGACTATACTCTCAGAAAAAAAACGGTACCAAACTGTAACATTCCTGAGATAGTACCCTCCAGCGTACACTGTATTTTTAGTACCTATTTTTTTACCCTGAAATGTGTATGTGGTGTGCGGTTATAACATTGCTATAAAGAAAATTACTGTGATGAACCTTATATCTTCTATAAACGTCCACTATGTATTATCTACATTTCCAGGTGAAAGAAATATACGAAAGGCATTAAAGTTAAGCATGCCACTCGAGCAACATGGACAGTTACAGTTTAGTTCAGCAAGTGTGTTTGCATGATTTTACATTCTACTGTATATTATGTTGGTAGCAGTAAACATTGCACACTTGGATACTCATTGTCTGTTGTGTGTCAGTGTTCATA
The DNA here is from genome assembly GCA_033459395.1 of Hemibagrus guttatus. NCBI lineage: Eukaryota > Metazoa > Chordata > Actinopteri > Siluriformes > Bagridae > Hemibagrus > Hemibagrus guttatus. The sequence continues at coordinate 14,969,254 of JAUCMX010000008.1, read as the reverse complement.
TTACCAGTTTGTTCGGGTATGATTTTGAGCTAACGTTATGAGCTGTGTTCTCAACTTTGTATGTGGTTCTTGCTGATATGTAAATGGATAAAATCTAGAAAACGGATGGAAGATGACTTAAAAAGTGAACGAGGTTCTGTGGCTTTGCTAGATGCCTACAAGCAGTGCTCTGCTCACACTGTTGTCACTAATTACCATTTGCTGATAAAAATGGTATAACTTGCTGGCCATTGTGGAATAGAACACTAATTAGTATCCTGTGCTTATATCCCAAGATTCAATGCAGTATAAAGATGTGTGAATGCGGTGAAGAATAAAAAGTAATGCAGAGTTATACTCTGCAAATAGCATGATGCTATTTAAGCTGAATATGTATATACAGTACATACACAGTATATGAAATAGTTATACGTTTAGTTTATTAATGGTGAACAATGCATAAGAAAAAAAAAGCGGATTTAGTTTGTACTCTTTTATTTTTTTCATCACTCGTTTCATCTTGCGCAAATTTCCTGCCTCAGGCTCAGCTTGAAAAAATGTTAATTTCACCCCCTCCCCACAGGGCCCATGCCAACATTGTTAGCTAAATGAATAATTGGCAGTTTTAATACACTCTTTTTCTTGCAGCATCCATCCTTTAGGAATGTCAACAACATACATTTGGGGCTGCTCTTGTGAGCGGAGGCTAATTAAAGCACTAACTGAGGCTTGGCTCATCTGAGAGCTGTTGGAAAAAGGAAGGAAGGCTGGGATTATTGTGTGTGTGTGTGTGTGTGTGTGTGTGTGTGTGTGTGTGTGTGTGTTGCCTCCCTCCCCTGCTGTACCATTGAGCTGCCGAACAAGATTAGAGCTGCGCCCCTCTCTGTGCCTGTATAAGAAGATGGGGTGTCATTGAAACGAGGGGTACTTTATGAAAAGGAGAGATTAAGAAGAGTCTTTTCATCAAGCTATGGACAACCACACTCCACTGACAGCTCATCTGTGCACTCAAACATGCCTTGATCAATCTAACACCACTTAAGGGCTATATTAATATAAATGTGGGCTTTACGGTGATGTACCTTCTTTTAATTAAGACATGGTGGTCATGGTAAGATGAATACACCCCATTATGAAGGGTAGTTTGCCCCTCAGCTACACCAACAAACACTTGCTTATTTACACTTGAATGTTTGTTTATGTCTGCTACTTTACAGACAAACCCAAATAATTGCTTTGAAAAACTTTGAGGCGTCCTGCTGATCAAGCAGAAGGCCTCTGAAATCAATTTTTTGGCCTTCACGTTTAGAATGTGCCCTCTTTTTCATGCAAAACCAAAATGGGATTCTGTAATGTTGATCATTATGTGACTTATGTATATTTCTTATGTATATACTGAAATTGGTCCAACTAGCGTTTTTCCTAAAGAGCTACTTAATGAGAATGGTTATCAAAGTGTTTTTGCATATTGAGCCGTTTTAATTGCCTCATTGGCTTAACTGAGCTTGTTAAGCTTTGCTCACGTAAACCATTTGCTCAGGTTAAAGCATGCTGCTTTGCCAAGCTTGTTATTCTCTGTGTTTTTTAGTGAGTTGTGTGAATTTAGTGTTTATTGTAACGTCTCATTTTGTTTTTTTTTTTTTTTTTCTTTTTTTTTTTTTTTTCTTTTTTCATTTCAATACAGCCTGTCCAAACAGAACAAAAGAATAGTGTATACTGTTATTGAGTATTGTCCACTGCTGGACTCCTGCAACATGTCAACTGATGACTGGGCCAGTATTGGAAAAGACATTGAGGTAATTTTTTATCCTGCAAAGTTACACAATCAATACATCTACAGTACACACCAGACAGCAGAGTAATTCAAACTAATTTGCAAGAAAATCAAAGCAAATTTACAGCACACACTGACTAAAGTGCTGTACGTAGTTAAGAGAATCTAAAATATATACAGAAAAAAATTAATTAAAAAAACATAAAAGCTCACCGGTCCAGTTAAGAAACTATCATGATGGTGACAACAGTTATTTTTTATTGTTTAATAATTAACTATAAGACTCTTGGCTTAGTAGAGATGATTTTTCTGTTTTGTATTTGATGTAAGGAAAATAAACATTTAATTATTTATCCATTTCTTTTTTTTTAATCCATTCCTTTCTTTATTAAACTGCGTCTTTAGTTTGCTAATCAGACAAGAGGATGGAAATAAAATGAAAAATCTAAGAGTCAGCGAAATCTCTGGTACCAGGTATTTTCCTGATTTAATGAATAGATGCTGAAATAAAAAGTTTTCTCCATGTTATTTTCAGAAACACTATGAGAAATATGATGGCTTTGTCATTCTGCATGGTACTGACACTATGGCCTACACGGCCTCAGCTCTGTCCTTCATGTGCGAGCACCTGGGCAAACCCGTCATCCTCACTGGCTCTCAGGTACATACACACCCACACACACAATGCTTTGTTTTTCACATTGTTGAAACTGCAGCATTTAATGTGGAAATACTTATCATTCCCTGTGCTTACAAGGACATTTGTCATTGAGTTTGATGATGAGAGTATTTATAGCTACTTTGTTGTTCACAGTAATATGATATTGTATGGCAAAGTACATCATTTTCGCTAATGTGGTCTCAGTAACCTTGTTGTGTCTGGCAGGTACCGATCTATGAAATGAGGAATGATGGGAGAGACAACCTGTTGGGGGCGCTGCTGATTGCAGGGCAGTTTGTCATCCCTGAGGTGAACGAGGACTCTTTTGCTTCAGCATAGGCAAGACACGATCTAGAAAGACAAGACAAGAATGCTAGATAATCAAGCCATTTTTATGACGAACCTTTTTCATAACGCATAGATTTCTGAATAGATGTTTAAAATGATTAACCCTGCTCAGTTTTTAATATCTGATATATTTTTGTTTACTTCACTGTAAAGATACACATTAGCATGATCCTACCAAACTAATATTAGCATGTAATAAGAATAGACTAAAGTACTAAGTGCAAATCACTGAAGTTCATTTTGACCTTTGTGTGGTAGTGGCTGTTTCTTATTCATACGGAGTTCCTCAGTGTGTCATTTCTATTGTTAAAAGAAACTGGTGTACACTGAGTCACAGCCACCCCCATGCGACCGGTTCAACAAGTCTGATCAGTTCATCTTCTGATGCAGAGTGTGGCAAATAAGTCACTCTGAATCTAGTCCTGCAAACTGACTCACCCTCCCCGATAAACGAAGCCATGTCCTCTGATCCACGTTTGTGGTAGGACACATAGTTTGAGGCATTGAAAAAAAAAATGAAAAGGTTCTTCCCATTCTTTCCTCACAGGTGTGCCTCTACTTCCATCATAAGCTGTTTAGAGGTAATCGTGTTACTAAAGTGGATGCTGGGAGTTTTGATGCCTTTGACTCCCCTAACCTGGCTCCATTAGCCAACGCTGAGGTTGATATCAAAAGTAATTTGATCTGATTTACTTAACCACTCAAATAGAAAGCAATTGTCACTTCTGATCATTTGATCTCTGCCTTCACTATTCTGCTAGGTTATTATTTTTTATCCTTCTTCTCTGCAGTAAATTGGGACACGGTGTGGAGGGCAAACACAACAGCAAAGTTCAGGGTCAACACACAGATGAACCGTAATGTTGGCCTCCTGCGTTTATTTCCTGGGATCACTGCTGACACTGTAAGATGATGTTCCACTGGATGGGTTTGAGTACTGATGTCACACAACCATGTCTTTCTGATGACCTTTACTAACTGTGTTATAGAAAATACTTTTGCTGCTTTTGTGCATCGATTTTGTGCAGCTGACTTTTGCAACACATCTGCATAATTTGTCTATTTCATTGTAAAATCTCATGTTCTTCGGTATACATATCTGCTCTCGAGATTTGCAGTATGACAGATTCACTTGCCTGTGACCAGTGTTGATAGCTTAGTAATAAGACAGAGTTATGAGGCATGTCTAATTCTTCACAAAGGAGTGAGGAGTTGGCATTCGTGCTCGCACTCTCACTCCAGCTCTCATGAAGAGTGGAGAGGGGGGAAGGAGCACATATTTACTACCTCAATCTGGCTCTTTTGCCACGCTACGCATCGATAGCTTTTTTATCAGCTTTTATGGCCTTAGGGCTTTTTTATTCCAGGTCCCTATACGGTGTAGATTTTATATGATTTCCTTCTCATGTTCATGTAGATAGTTCTCCTTTATCTACAGAGGCATAGGTTGAAGTCAGGACTGTGAATGGATGTTGTGGACACTGCTGATTACTGAAATAGTAAGAATATGTAAGCAGGATCATTGTTGTACCGTATGAAATTATGAATTATTTTTATGCGCCTTTTGGAATAGAACAGATCAGATGTATAATTTCTATTTGTTCGTCATTATTTATTTACAAATGTGTGCAGATTTGTGTTTTTTGAAGTTGATGTTACTCGAGAAACCAGGACGTCTCTACTTCTGTTTGCTATACCACTAGAGATTGTTTATTTATTTATTGCAAAATCTTCTCTGCAACTCTAAGGAGTAACATAGAACTGCAGCTCTCAGGTAGGGAGGGATTTTGTGTCTGTGTGATAGCCGTCCTTGGCTGGTCAGGTGGTTAGGAGATACTCCAGATGTGCTACAGTGAAGTGGGGGTTGACAAGATTTTAATTCAATCTCCAGCATCGTTAATTCCTCTCTCTCTGGGACTATTGGGCCAAACAGGCTCTTAAGTGTGGCAGTGTGGTGGAGTGATTGTGGCGCTCCCTGTGGGACCCATTACAGCAGAGGGCAAAATTAACACACTGTGCTCACAGTGTTTGTCAGCTCAGTTGGTGGTTTGAAACATTGCTTACAGTGTCTGTTACTGTACATGCAGTTGAACAATTTAAAACATGGTCTGTTTGATTTGACCATAAGTAAGAGGACCAATATCAGTGTGCCAAATCGCTTGTTTGGCCAGGTTCGAGCTTTCCTGCAGCCACCCATGGAGGGGATTGTGCTGGAGACCTATGGCAGTGGTAATGCCCCTGATAACCGCGCAGACCTGCTGGAAGAGTTCCGCAAAGCTACGGAAAGAGGAGTTATCATGGTCAACTGCACCCAGTGTCTCCGAGGCTCTGTCACCACATCATACGCCACTGGGAAGGTTTGTATGTGGTGCATATGATCCTGTGTATCAAACGACAAATCTTAATGAAGTCCTAAAGCAGCTAAAACCATTCTATATCCAGCTCAGCTACTTTAACAGAATTATTCATTATTTATTTGTATTTGAATTGGTCTATGATACCGCTTTACTGTTTCGCAGGCCTTGTGTGATGCTGGATTGGTACCTGGGGGTGATATGACTCCAGAAGCTGCTCTGTCTAAACTCTCCTACATCTTGGCCAGGAAAGACCTAACAACTCAAGAGAAAAAGAAGGTATTCTGGACTTTACATTGTAGCCTGATATGTAGATACATAATAGAGAACCTTTTCAAGTTGGATCATTCCTAATGCCCAGTGCTCAGGGAAACCAAGCCCCATGGCAGTTTCATTCCAACTCTTAAAAGTGCAGCAGAGCCATTTAATTATAGGTACTTAAATTTAATTAATGTCCTGGATGTGTAAGAGGTGAACTGGCAGAAAGCTCTCATGTGGATGCTTTTATAGTAATTTATGCTGCATTGATTGTTACCTGTTTTTGGCATGCAGATGTTGGGCCGAAATCTGCGTGGTGAGATGATCGCTCACTTGAAGGGGGCCAAGCTGACGCTCAGTGACAGTCGCTTCATTCAAGTCATTGCTAAATCCCTCAGCATCAGCTGCAAAGAGGTGCACCAACCAGACTTGTTTTGATTCTATTCATATTTAATTCTCGGAAAGTTGTTTTATTCGGTGCCTCAGGACCATATTCTCTAGTTTTGCACTGATGAATGTCTTTGAAGTTCTGATTGTTGTAAGAATTGTTGTCTTCAGGAGCTGGAAGCTATCCGTGATGCCCTGACCCCCACATTAGCCTGTGCTGCTGCTAAGATTGGCGATGTTGAGGCGCTGGAGGCAATTAAAGAGATGGTAAGACTCTCTGGCCTGGTATCAAAGAGCTTTTCTTTGAATCTCAGGCTGTGTTTATCAAGCACATCAGATACAAAAGTCATTTATGCTGCAGTCAGGAATGGAATGGCTCTGCCCTGTCTCCATTTCCTTCAAGCATTCTCATGTCTTCACCCAACTACCGAGACCTGTTTTTAGACCAGTTTTCACACCTGTTTTGGACCAGCACACATACACACACGCATGCAAAGAGGACACTTCCTCTGAAGTGCCACGTGAAACTAAAAAATGATTTTCCTCTTGAGTTCATAGCAGTGGTATACACTAAATGTGCTGGGATTTTATTTTGATTTATTAAACATGCTTTATCTTTTCCTGACTGTATGCTTGCACACAAAATATTTCCATATTATGCAGCCACCATTGATAATAGCCATCCATGCAATTGAACATACAGTATTTCTATATGAGTAAATTTACATCAAGAAGCAAGGTAGCAGCTATGTTATCTCTCAGAGAAAACATTGCTATCGTGCGTCCCTTGATTAAAGAGAAAAGAGGAAAACAAACATGTTTTTGTCTTGTCAAGGTAGAGGTCATTTTGAGATAAGGCCTCTAATGCACTGATGAGATGGCATCCAGGCCATGTTTGTAAAGACCTGCCACTGATAACCTTGCACTCCATACAGCCTCACTTATGCAACTGACTTTAGCCTTTTCAGAGTAACCAATCAAGGCTACAACTAGCACTTTGAATTTTGCCTTAGGGCTGAACTGAAAAGTCTGAATGCTTTGTAATAAAATCCAGTTTTGCCACTAAAGCCCACCCGGCATTTTGGCATAAATGAGCGTGAAACTTTAAATGAAACTAGAAATCTGTGAAACTATACTGGAATGATGAACACTGTTCTTTCAAAAGATATTCCCTTAATTGGTGTTTTGATGATAGTGGTGTAGAGTGCTGTCTAATACGTCTGTCAACATCTCCAAAAGTGCTCACCTGTTGAAATTTGTGAAGGCCACAATATATGACTTGCATCATTTTTACACTCATTAAACTATTCAGTGAACTCTTGTGTCCTGTGGATGAGGAAGGCATCACCATGATGAGGATAACAGTGCTTCATCGTAGGATAATAGTGAGCAGTCAGAATAACTTTGGATTGATTTGCAGTGGTGCTTTCCTTTAAGTGAGAAAGGTGGATCTGAACCTTGCTAGCAAAATGCCCCACAGAACGACAGAACCACCCATTTTAAATTATACTATAAAATTAACTATAGTTTTTATATAGAACAGAATACAGTGTTTATTAATGGTGTGATTTTATTTATTTGAATGTATCTCATTTAAGGTGTATAATAATTGGAAATTTTTTTTTCTTTTTTCTTTTGTTTTTTTAAGACTTGGTGCCTTAGCACCTAATGTATCACAAGATCTAAAGAGCATTCATAGTGCTGGTTTAGGGTAACAAGATGGAAAAATACTAAAAGAGCTGGAAAGAAATGCAAATAAAATGAAAATAAGAATTATAAATAAAACATCTAGAATCCACATTCATATTGCAGTCAGAAATATCATTTCATTTTTTGCCTATTAACATCTGAACACACTTCTTTGAAACCCAAACTTTGCACTCAACTGTATAATAAATGGCATCATTAACACAAATGGCACTGATTTATTTGCTTAATTTTCTGACTGGGTGAATGCTCTTTCTACAGGGAGCAAACTTGAGCATGGAAGACTACGATGGCCGGACTCCTCTCCATATCGCAGCCTGCGAGGGTCACCTCAAATTGGTGCAGTATTTATTGAGCCAGGGAGCCACCGTATATGCGAAAGATCGCTATGGGAACACGCCTCTTCGAAACGCTGTTCGTTTCAGGTAATATGGGGATTATGTGTATTCCTTTCCATAAATGTTGGCGCCCTTGTTAAAGATGGGTGAAAGGTTTATAAAAATGTCTTTGGGTTATTAGCTTAATCTATCTTAATCCATCTCTGAAAGTTAGTCTTTAATTTGATTCAGTTTCTTCTAAAAAAGAAATCCTATCCTATCCTTGTTACAATTTTAAAAAGAATGTATGAGTAGAATGTAACTGAAGCATGTTCCCATTTATATTTTCTTCTAATATAAATGAGGTGTATTTTTATGTACAAGTTCACCTGAATGCAGGAGAACTTGTACATAAAAATATCTATGTGGCTATCTTTGTTTCTCACTGGGATATAAAATCCTAGGGGCATTGGTGGCTCAGTGGTAGGTTTCTCGCCTATCATGCGGAAGGCCCGGGCTCGATTCCCAGCCAATGCCCCAACCCCAGCCACTGGATGCAGTGCCGGTCCCAAGCCCGGAAAAATGGGAGGGTTGCGTCAGGAAGGGCATCCGGCGTAAAACATTTGCCAAGTTGATGTGCGGACCAGTTGGTCTGCTGTGGCGACCCCGAACAGGGAGCAGCCGAAAGCATTAACTCTTGACTAACATGGGGGAAATTAAACAACACACAAATCCTCATGGTAAAGTATGCTGAAGTATTTGTTTAGGTGCTAAAGATTTTAAAGGAAATTCTGGCTGCTTTTGCACCAAATGTGGAACATTCAGATCCACACTATATTGTTTAAGTGACCAAGGTTGGTAAAATAATTGTCCTAGTCCCCTGATCTAAACCCCAGTGAAAACCTGTACCTGAGCTGAAAAGGAGAGTTCAGAAGGGAGGACAGCAGTCCCTGTTGAATCTGGAGCGATTCAGTATTGAGGAGTCTCTCAGGTTCCTTCCTCTGTCTCGTTCCACCAATCTCATCTTTCATTACGGGGCTCACTGCTGATGTTCTATTCTTTAATACGATTAAAGGCTGAATTTCTGAAGTTAGTTAACCACAAAAACAATTTTCATAACATTTTTACCAAGGGTGGCATCTATTATTGAGCTGCCTATAGCTCTATGTATGTTATATAAAATGTGTGTATGTGTAGACGTGTACATAGTTTGTGTGTTTACACGACTAAAGGTTTTTGCCATGAATGCTGTGTGAACGTTTGTATGCATTCGAAAGTATGTGTTGTCACACAGGTTCCTTAAAGAAAGCTTTGATTCTTAGTGGGTGGGTGAGAGTGCGTGGGTGTCTCGTTTTGCAGGTCTGTTATCACATTCCATATTTCTGATTTACTAACCCTCATGGTTTCAGCTTGTTTAACATAGCACAGGTTTGGTTCAGTAAACAAGTGTATTTGAAGTTCATCTAAGGTTCTGTGTTTACTTCATAATGCAAAGATTACTGTGACTTGGTTAAAAAAAACAAAAACAAACCTCAAGCGCATTAAGGTAATTACAGTAGATTTGCATTAGACGTGTGTCCCAGCCAAGGTGTGTTCCTGACTCAATCCTCAAGCTCAGGGTTTCTGAGATCTGAGCCTCTGGATCCACCACAAGCCGACTGATGATGAATAAATTAACGAGGTCATCACAGTTAGAGAAAGGATTGTTTTGGTTGTCTGACTTGCTTTTTGGTACTGATATGCATTCAGATGGAGAGTTTGTGAATCTATTAGGCTGGAGGCTCTTTTGCTTCTAAGGTGCCTTTAGTTCTGCTCATCCGTCTGTTTTTCATGATCAACAATCTCGCTGTGTGCTTTCCTTACAAACTCCCTCAAACATAAATGTTAGACATACAGCTGGCCTAATTGCACACAATCCTAATGATCATCGTACGGTCTGTTGAGCACACCAAACGATGGCTCGGCTCAAGAAACTAGGACAGAGTTTCTTTCCTCTTCATTTTCTCCAATGTTACACAGGCTATCAATAGTCTCTCTACATCTCTCTCTGCGGAGACGTTACATACAAACAAACCAGGATGAGATATCAACCTCATTAAAGGAGGTAGAAGGGAGGGGTTGTAACTAAATTACAGTTGTACACAGCAGGGAGTAAAAGTGTGTGTGCGTATATGTGTGTATGCGTGTGTGCAGGAATTAGAGAGACTCCTTAAAGGCCTTGACAACAATTATCATTTAATTAGAGTGAGCATGAGACAGTCAGTCACTGGTGCTTATTTTTACTCCCGCTGTTATATTTCCTTGGTGTTCTGAGACCTTGGGCACATTTCCATTCCTGAGGGAGTGGTATAGATCTCGGCGAAGCAGTATCACCATCCTTTGTGTTTTTTCTTTTCAGGAGAGACACCGCTGTTTCTTGTTGCGTCTTCTTCCTGGGCAAGGTCACTAGGTTTTCTTTTATATGCATCCACAAAGCTTTGCCTTTGCATCGATGCTCTAAACTGAAAGATCAGTTGTAAGAGGCAATTTCAGTCTTTAGAATTATCTAAAGCGATGCATTTGAAGACGCTTGGCTTCTAGCTTTTTTTTTTCTATACAACAGTGACAGATGGTGTCATGTTGCTATAAGGAACAGAAAAATAGAATGCTAAAAGGTGTGTTATATAAACCAGCCCTACCTGCTGCTCTCTTCATGACTGACAGATACTATGACTAGTAGAGGTAGGACTAACCGGATATACAACAGCCACTAGTTTTGTGAGTGAATTACAAGGAAACGTATACAGATGGGTAGGGCCAAACTGTAGCCCTGAAATAGATTAGTGGTGGAACACACCTATCATTATGTGCGAAACATGAATATTTCCAAGCTAAAGATTTATTTAGACCTGTTTGGAGAAGTGCGGGTTTCATTTCAGTATAATGTGATGTCTTTATAGCATTGATCCTTGTTTTTCTCAGTTCTACATTGTCAAATGACGACCATCTTACCGCAGTGCTGTCACTCTGGGATACAGTCGTCGCTAATCTTTTTCAATGTTGTCTGTGGTACGTTTGTTTGTGGCGTGATGTCTCGACTTGTCCCAGCCTGTCTGCACCATTGCAGTCACCTTTGTGCTGTAGTATCAGCCACTAAACTCTTGTGCCAACAGTTGCTAAGAGCAAGGGTTAATCAAACGTAATCGAACAAACTTTCCATTGTTTGGAAAGTTTTCAGTGCCTGAATCAATAGGAAAAGATATTTCCTTCGAAATTGAGGTTACCTAACAATATTACTTAGAGTTGGTGCCATTTCATGCTATTGTATCCATGGAACCTTAGGCTGGCTTCACAAAGAAGTGGATCTTCCTCAATATGGAATTGTATGCTTGATGTCAATACACTTTGAAAGAGTAACAAGAACATGCTGTATCACAGGCAAAACAAGATCTCAGCAGTTCTAGTTTTGACAATTGTGCATGCGACTCTCGTATTTTTCTTCTCTCATAGACACAAGGACGTGGTGAAGTTATTGAGAAAAACAGGAGCACCCCTTTTTATCCTGAAGAATTAGAAGGTGCTGGAACTGAGCTTTGCAGGTGACAGACACTAACCCCCACTCCTCCTTTGTGTAGCATTCACGCAGGTTTGACCAGTCATTCAAGGCTTCCTTAGGTTTTAGAATGTTCCCTAACTACATTACATGCATACAGCAGATATAGTATGTGACCCGGTATTTAAAGTTTAAAACAAATGTAAGAGATATATGCTTTTATTTCACAATTTCTCCACCTTATAATGGCAAGAAATTCAGATTAACACACATTTATCAAACATTATTTAATGACAGCTCATTAAGATGTACATCAAATTAACAGGGCTGTTGTGTGCACTTTTCAGAGATCTGTATTTTATCAAAATGAGTAATGTGTGTGTGTGTGTGCGTCTGTATCATAGTCTGGCAGCAAACGCAGACTTGGAAGGCTTGGAGATTTGGCACTTAGCTGGAGCCGATCTGACTATGCCAAGTTATAATGGGCAAATAGCCATAGAGGTGGTAAGTATAACTAGCATCCCTTCTTATGACTCCTACACTGTTCACTGTATGTGGCATGGAATGTCAATGTCAGTACAGCGAATAATTAAAAAAAAAGTAGCTTAATTTTAGTGTTAGTGTTTACGCTGTAAGATATAGCCAATATGTATATACATATAGGGAGATATGAGCCAATATGTCTGTCTCCTGTCTCTGTGCACCTCTCTCCAGACATTCAATATAACCCAGTCTGTGTCCTTCTCATGCAGGCCATGCAATTTGGAAATGAGGAAGTTGTGCAGTTTCTTCAGCGAACTGCTCAGTACCGAGCTCAAGTGATTCTTTCACAAACACACACACACACACACAAACTGAAATCAACACAGCTTGATTCGAATTTCATAGACAATTTCAGACAGATTAAATCAAAGTTCAGTAATGGTAAAGCAATCTGATTTTTTTTTTGTTTATTCCTTTTTGTTGCTACTGTGCATGAACACAGCATCAGACAGATGAGGGTTTTGAGGTGAACGTTTCTTTTTCCGTTCCATTTCATTCCTGACTACCTGCAGCTATCTGATTACATGAAATGCATAATGCCACAAGACCTTTGTGGCATTAATCGATAGTCAGTCTTTCATGTCTCTGAAAGTTCCACTTTCACCCTGAACTGTGTGAATTGTCATCCTTTTGGCAGTCCTTTGAGAAAACTGTGCATTGTCTTGTCATGTCATAGTCTTGTAGCATGTGCTGTTTTCTGCATTCACTGTTTTTTTCCCAAATATCAATAACTATTCTTTATTTTTCAGGTTTTTGATGAAATCGAAGAGGTACATTTTAATGTCTTATTATTGGTGTTGCTTATTTAAAGCCACAATACTACATATCCGTATATTTAGAGTCTGGTTTTTGCTTGTATTTATAGCAAGACATGCAACGTTTTGGAGGGAAACAGATCACCCACCCCTACTTTTAGTGCCTGGTTTGTTGTTTTGCCCTATTGAAATTTAATGTAATATGAGCGGCTAAAATGAATGCTTTTTGTTTTCAGCTAATTAATCATTCTTTAAATAAATTGTTCTATAAATAAAAGCTATAGATATTCTAACCTTAGTTTATCCAAAGTTTCAGTCAAATGCTTGGGACGCATATTCCAACCTGTGTGTCACTGCACTCGCGTTTTTTTTATTTATTTTGACCCTACCAATTGTTGCTAATTTGCTTATTATATTCCAATGTTGCCAATTAAAAGGGTATAAGGATGTAATTTTTTCCCAGAAACTAGGGGTAAATGACATCCATTGTTTAAAACTGTTCTAATTAAATGATATGATTTGCAGGTAACTAACCAAAATGCAAAATATAATATAATAATCTTAATTTGAATTATGCATGGAAAATATAATTAATATTATATATTTCAAAACCAAAACCGTCATTTCTTCCTTTCTGTGGTTATTTTTCCAGAATGATGACTTCATCGAGTTTTCAGCTTCTCCACAGGAATCCTAAGAAGACTCTCATAAGCATCCTTCGTTTTTCCCTGCTGCTTTTTGTTGAGTGTATTTGTATAGTGTTATTACAGCAGATAGTTTTTACAAAGCTGCTTTACTTTAGAAACGAGTAAACCAAAGGCTGCAGCGTTAGAAAGTCCGCTTCAGAAGACGAATGCTTGAGATTTTGGAATTTTGCTCATGATAATTATAGTATAATAGCACCAGGATCACATCACACAAGATCAGTAAAGAGTACTGACTGCTGGAAAGGTACAGGGTATTAGTAATAATCTTTTTATGAGTAGAGCATAAAACTGGTTTTATCAATCCCTCCATTTTTTAAATACCTAATTTGATCTTGCACCATTACAATTTGAATCCTTTTTCGTTAGAAAATAAGCCATTTATTTTACCTTTGGGCTGTATGTACACAGGTCTAAGCAAACAAATGTGATTGTTTAAATGTTCAGGTATTATGAGTGAATGTTATTTTATATTACCGAGCAATAACGGTAGAAATGTTGATGTCGCATCAGTATTAGAAAGTAATAAAGTGTTATGGTCTGAGATTGTTCCTTTGACAGAGAGCACTACAATATGTATTGTACATTTTAGAAAGTGCTTGTGAGTTAGAGAAGCCCATATTTGGAAACTGTTCTAATTCAAATATGCTGTTAAACCATATCTGGTGTAATCAGGTTTGTTTATCATCTCATTAGGTGGTCATAAAATGGAAAGAGAGTGTTATGATTTGCACTAGCCAACATTGGTTTGGCTTTTTGCTAATTTACCATCTGCTTATGTGAACTGGCACAAAAGAGTTGCAATATTTAGTCTCTTTTCAGTTCACATCAGCATGCTGTGTGATATGTTTTAAAGACGCACAAAAATGTAGAATGACTCAGGCAATATCCAAAAGCTGAGAAAATGTATTCTGTATTTGTCTTCATAGGAAAGTAGTCAGAAAAATTTTTATTATTATTATTATTATTATTATTATTATTATTATATGAATGTGTATTGTTATGTATGGAAATGTTGGTAAATTTATGCTTAATGTTAGAAAAGCACAAACACAGAAATAAAAAAATTTTCACCCTAATTGTTTGCATCATGCTTATTCATTGTTACTAATGGCTGAATAATCCCTCTCTCTCTCTCTCTCTCTCTCTCATGAATATACATTCTTACAAAGTTGTCATGTTTTAAAATGTGGAACATTTTGAATTGCAAGCTTGCTGATTAAGCTGTTAAGGAGTTTCACACTAAAAATGTAAAATGAAAAATTTGAAGACAATAATATGAAATATAAAACATATATAACTTTCTGTAAGTTTCTTTTTCATTTCTTGAGTCCAGGTTTGTGCTCTCATGAACACACTTTTATGAGAGTGTATTGTAATGTTAGTTACAGTTCTATTATCAGATAGGATGCCCCTCCTTAAACAATCTACATAATTTCTATGTACAATTATCTCCAGATCTCCTAGCATTTTCTAATGTGCTGCCTGAAATCTCCTCATATACCACAGTAGCCGAAAGAAAGATGAGTAGTGAATCTTGTAATGTGTAGAACAATTTGTGACAAAATGATCAAATTATATTGCATCATTTTAGTATGTAAATGTTCATTTATTCATTGTCTACCACTTATCCGAACTATTCTTGGGTCACGGGGAGCCTGTGCCTATCTCAGGTGTCATTGGGCATCAAGGCAGGATACACCCTGGACGGAGTGCCAACCCATCGCAGGGCACACACACACACACAGTCATTCACTCACGCACTACGGACAATTTAGATGCCAATCAACCTACCATGCATGTCTTTGGATTGGGGGAGGAAACTGGAGTACCCGGAGGAAACCCCCGAGGCACGGGGAGAACATGACACACACACACACACACACACACACACACACACACACACACACACACACACACACACACACACACACACACACACACACACAAAAGGAATCGAACCCCCACCCCTGGAGGTGTGAGGCAAACGTGCTAACCACTAAGCCACCGTGCCCCCCATGTAAATGTTCAGTTTCACACAAATATGGCAGTTTGTAGATTGAATTATGGCAGATGTCAATGTCCAGAATGTACACAAAGTAAAAGACTAAGAAGAAAGCTATCCATCTTACATGCAGGTGTAAAAATGTACATGCAAATATATATTGCTAACTAGTAATATATAGTATATGAGCAATGATCAAAAGTATGTGGACACCTGACCATTAAACGTATATACTTATATGCAGTCCTTCCCAAAACTGCTGCCACAAAGTAGTAGTCCTCACTAACATTAGTGTCTAACCTCACTAATGCTCTTGTGGCATTGGTTTCAACAGCTGCACTCCAAACTCTAGTGGAAAGCCTTTTCAGAAGAGTGGAGGTTATTACATCAGCAGAGAAGGACAAAGTCTGGGTATGATGGTCAGGTGCCCACATACTGTACATCTGGTCATATAGTGTATGTAATATTTAAGAAAAATATACAAACAAAGCTCCTTGACACACATGGGAGTGTTTTTGTGCAGAATTGTTTTAGTTTACACTGTCATTTAATCCAAAAGTGTTTATTACAGAAATCCACAAATCTCAGTGCTTCACTTTTAATAAACAGTTTCTTTTGATTTTTAAAATGCTGTAGGATTGTCACTGTGTAGTAGTAGTAGGGTTAAAAACTGTGTATTAAGAGTTTCTACAAGATACTGTCTTTGATTTTTTTTTTTTTTTTTTTTTTTTAGAGGAATACACTGATAAACATTTTTGGAACTACGAGACGGAATGGTGTCCTGGGCAAGGCTGAATGTGGAGTGTTTTGGGAGTAGGTGCCGCAGGAAGCCAGGAGAGCCGGTCTGACCTGCAGGGCCTTCATTCCAGCCTGTCTCAGTGAATAGGACTTGTATGAACAGTGCCCTAAGCTCTCAGTATAAAAACACTGCTTTGTCACACACTTGGCTCATCGGGGCGAAGACACTGCGGAGAAAGTTCTCCTTGCGCGGTCAGTTTTGCTCTTAACTTTTCTGATAAAATTTTTTTTTAAAGATCATTATTTGCTTTAAGTATTCTCACCAAGGATCTGAAACGCACTTTGTCGATGCCGGACTCCAGCAGCCTTTGGTAAGACTACTGCTCCGTTATGAAAACCGCACACTACCTTATTTAACAACTTGTAAAACACAATACGCCACCTTTTGTGCCGTACATTTGACCTACTCGTTAGTTGGTTTCGCGGTTTTGGACGTAGCCCATACTTGAAGATGGTCGCCTCGCTCACCTCCACTACCCGGAAGTGATGGAGTTCATATGGTCTGTCTGGTTCAGTGGTTCTTAACAGTTCAACAGTTCTATCCAAAAATTGTGAAATGTTTAGGACCACTTGACCAGATGGACGTTTTCTTTAGTTCCAGAAAAAAGCAGGAAGAAGGAGCTCCTCCCTCTGTTTATACTTCATAATGCTGGTGCTATAAATATGCAAATTAACGCTGTAGACTGTGTAGTCTTGGTGATTTCCGGTGATAGAGGGACATCATAAGTAATAGTTTGACTGTGTTTTTTATTTTTTATTTTTTTTTTAAAGTCTTTCCCCCAACTCATAGGCGAGATTTTAACGAGAGCTTTCAATATTATAAATGTATTGTATTGTACTGTATTGTATATATTTTTTGGAAATAAAACTTTCAATGCAGAAAACAGAGTGTGTATAGTTTTCTCTCGTGTTTGTTTCACAGCTCAACCAACTTAATTCATCCATACTTTCTTTCTTTCTTTCTTTCTTTCTTTCTTTCTTTCTTTCTTTCTTTCTTTCTTTCTTTCTTTCTTTCTTCTGCAGAACAACACAAACCTCCTTTGCAATTATTGTATGTTGATTGTTGTTGTGTTTTTTTTTCTTTCTTTTTTTTTCAATTTTCATGGTGTGTCGATATGTGTGCAGGTTTTCATTCCAGCTAAGCAGGAACACAGCTGATTTCACTTGTTTGATTTATTGATCTCGATTTTCAAACAAGTGCTAGGTGTGGCCTCTGTTAGGCCGTAAAAACCAAAGCGATACTTTCTACTTTCCGGGAAAGATCGCCCTTCTTCTTCTTCTTCTTCCTCTTCTTCTTCTTCTTCTTCTTCTTCTTCTTCTTCTTCTTTCATGAAGAGTCAGAATGAAGCGGACGGACACTTTCCGGGTGAGTTTTGTGCTGAGTTAGCGCTCTCCGTGGTGCTGAAATGTTTCTCCGGGAGCGGGAACATATTTCTCCTCCATTTATCCATCCTGAAGACGTCCAGATGATTTGTCCAGATGATTTACGGGCCCAACCTTACAAGCGTCTAAGCATGACAAATGCACAACAAGCAAAGGCAAGCACTGAACGAAAACTCAGTCAAATCAATAAGCGCAATTATTACGTTAAATCCTTACATCAAGTCTCATTAGTTCATGACGACAAGTAAAAAGTGATCATTACAGCAAACACAGTGAGTCAAGAAGACCATGTAGACAACACCTTAGTCCACAAACTTCTTCATTACACAATGTACAGCTTGCAAGCTATTGGGAAACAAATCCAGCGGATTATCTGGCTCTTAGGCACAAGAGACAGGAACAGGATGGAGAAGAATAAAGAGACTCATGAATTGTAAATAAGGTCCGAATTCAAATAGGCGAATATTGATTTGTGTCAAGTGAAAATGAGAAAAAAATTCAAATGTCACATTATACCCGTTTGTCGGGCCTCAAAGCTTAAAGAACATCCAAGTGGAAAACATGCAGCTCATCTGTTTGAATAAATAGTGTATTGTTTGAATAAATAGTGTAAGCAGTGATTTTCATGCTTTCATAATACATGATCTATAATCCCATGAATTATCCCGATAAGAACCCAGTTTAAGATACCTTCTTTTCGAATCTGCAAATGCAAAAATTAAAACCACCCACTGAACACAATTCCTCTAAATGTCACACTGTCACTACACTCACATTTGCTTTAGAGTGTCTTTAATAAATTATTCATAAGCCCAAGATTGCAAGTTGCTTTCTTTATCCGAGTAAGGCGCTTGATCTCAGCGGTGTGCCTATAGCACCGATATTCGCTAAATGCTGCTTGTTATGGAGCAGAGGCGAAGAGCTCTGATGATGAGTGAGAAGGAGGAGGAAAAGGAGGAGGACATGTCAGAACTCTTAATGAGGAGCCCGGAGCGCTATGCCTACACGGGCGAGGCCACCAGATGTCGGCCCGCGGTCCCTTGAGAACTCTCTCTGCGGAATTTCATCAGCGTGCTGGGGTGACCCTGCCCCATCCAGCGGCTGGGCGTGCTAAATCACCTTTACAACGGATTACAATCATCAGGTCCTAAAACACTAACGTATGAGTGACCCCCACCACACCTCTCCAGCCCACACTGTCATCTCAAAAAGAATTGTGTGTGCGCTTGCGCTCTGTGTTCGTGTGTGCGCATGTGTTTCTCTCTGGGTGACGTGACGTGAGTGCGTGTTTTACTTAGGCGACAAATTTACGATGTACCGACCACAAGCTACGAATCCCAGTGATGCGATGAAATGGTATTCACGGTCGAACTTCTCAACAATCAGCAGTGTCTCCCCTTCATGGGGCGACGGAAACGACTCTTCAAAGCAGAAACGAGTTTATTACGGCAGTAATGGCCACCTGCTTATCTACAACGAAGTCCTCTGTGTGCTTTAGATAAGAGTTTTATTAACAGGCCGGCTGTAATGTCCTGCATTCAGTGTACAAACAGCGGCATATAACCGACTTAATCAAGCATAATAAGCTTCAACCTATAAGCCGCTCGATTGCAGTACAACCTGAGAGCGCAAAAACGAAGGAGCGCTTTACTGCCAGTGCGATCTGAGAAACTGGCTCAGAATAATACCTGATATTAAGACACATTAATCCACAACTGCCGCACAGAAAAGGTGGAAAAACTCATTTTATCTTGGAGATGTGCAATCTGTTATGCACAAAGCGTCAGGCTCGAGACACAAACTGGCTAAAATTCCCTGCAGCCTTTCTAAGATGTCGATGGCATCAATAGACGTTTAAAACATTTATGCAGACTATGCATGCTTACGTGGCAACCACATATATTTTAAGGAAAAGGGCATCATATAGAAACTCTTTTGTTCCCCATGACAAACGCATTACAAATGTACCCTCTTAGGACACATCAGTGTAATATCTGATTAATATCTGATTATCGCGGGTCTCAGGTGAGATATATTTAAATTGAGCTCCTTACAGGTACAGAAGACATACCAGTGATGGTACCACATCACTGACACGAGTTTGTATCCTAAAAGGTACAGTTTTTGCGACAGTGCAGGGAAGTGTTACTAATTAAAGGTCACCTGGCTCTCACATCAGGTGCTTAAGTGAAAAGCAAAATGAGTACAAAAAAGCCGAAATCAAGTATGCATGATTATATTCAAGATGACAGCTAGAAGTGCAAAGTTCTGAATTTTGGGTTCAACCTGAAAAACCAAAGGCGGGTGAGACACAAACGCAAGGATAGATTGAAGGAGACACACACACACTTACCGAGAGAGAGAGAGAGAGAGAGAGAGAGAGAGAGAGAGAGAGAGAGAGAGAGAGAGAGAGAGAGAGAGAGAGAGAGAGAGATGAGGGGATAGAATGCGCACGAGAAAGGGGCACAGAGAAGGGAAGGAAGGCGCAGGGATAGAGAGAGATAGACAGAGAGGGAGTAAAGGGAAGAGAATTGAGAGGTGGAGTTGCTGAAGGTGGTCCTCCTCATCACTGTTGCCTGAATCCACTCACAGAGCTGCAGCGTGGACGCACAGTGGATGCATGAATGAGGAAAGTGCCTCACAAGGATGTTTGCTCATAGCGCATGGATTGCGGGTGGATTTCCTATGGGATTGTTGCTTATTCGGACATATATCAACATTGGGATGATTAATATCAAACGAGAAAGATTATTGAAAAAGAACTGAGGACGCTTTGCATGAGTTAGAAATGGATGTGAGGTACAAGTAAATTCTGGATTTAAAAAACATCATATTGGTGAAAAGTAAAATGACTCAGTGGAGCATAGCGAGTACCACATTTCCACATTTGCCATAAGACTAAGGGATCCTTGTCCACTACAGGCTGATAAGATGGATGTACAAAAGTCGGAAGACACGTCCGGCTCGGACAAACCGAATCCGACCCTCATTGACTTGGGAACCTTTTTCGTGGACTCAGATATAATATTTGGATTTACGAGTCATCTTTTAAGACGGAAAGCTAAGGTAAGTGCATCTCAGCACCTCTACAAGTTAGTTGCTTTCAATGTGGGCTTAAGCGGGAGTGGCCACGAGTGTCAGCACAGAGAAGAGCTCTCTTTTCCATCACTCACAAAGCTCCTTTTTTTTTAATTTTTTTTTTTTTTTATTACGTAACTCCTGACACGTCCATTAGAAATCGTCGTTGTTAAAACAAATCTTTAAAAAATGGTTAAAAAACCCTTTGAGGGTTTCGGGCAACAAGTTCTACAATCGGTGATGGTAATGATGCAGTCTGTGGAAGAGCAATCAGTAGCAGAGGACACGCGCAAAACCTTTCGTATGGTTAGACTGAGTAAGTTAGAATGGAGGAAAAGACAAATATGTGCAAAAGGTAACAGTAACAAGCTTGAGACATAGTTTAGTGCAGACATATAATATTCTATAGCAACATGTAGCAGACATAGAGAAAAGCCCATGGATAATAAGATGCTCTAGATATAGATCCGTCGACAACAGAGTGTAAAGGATATACAAAACAGTATAAAGACCTCACATCAATACAACTACAGACATGTATTTGTCTGCAAGGTCATTCACCTAAACCTGTATGAATGTTGACTTAAAAGTTTCTTGTGTTTATTTTTTTAAAGCAAAAGATGCGTTACATGTGAGTGATTTTAAAACAAAGCAAAGTAGGCTACATCATCACTTCGGGTGCTGTCACTTGACCAAATCCGTATATGTAAATTTGGACAAATCATCACACCTTTAAACTAGATATTTAAAAAAAATAAAAATAAAAATAGAAGGATGGACGTTATATCCGATGCCCATCTTAAACAGTCCTTCAGCACTATGATATTTGTCTATTTTTTAAAAAATTTTTTTTAAAGTAATGATCAGGAATTTATGCAGGATTTTGGATTCTGTGCCTTGGCAGCTTTCTGTTCAACAGATCATTTCTTCGCACAGTCTGTGACTAATAGACAGACAAAGAAGTAGGACACTTGAGGTGGAGGGAGAAGGATAACCATTTGGGCTGTGACTTCAAATCATGTGACCACGATCCTTACATCATCAAATATTTAGATATAAATAATTAAATATTTAAAATTTCCATAGTTTTATTTCACTCATGGGAGTAAGGTGTAATTACAAAAATAACCAGATGATGGCGCCAGAGTAACAGAGAAGAAATCGTCTGCTTTCAAGTGCGCCTTAGAGCAGCAGCACGGTGACATTTACACAGCACGAACAAGATGACATCATTCTTGTAAAACATGGGTCTACATACAATTTAGCGTAGGCTAGTCCATAAAAACACAATTTATCCGATAGTAAGAACCATCCAATTATGCTAAAAGAAACATTCATGTCATTTGAAAATCCTTATTTAGTGCCAGGCATATGGCTTACTTCATGTTTTCGTAGTATGTAAAATTAGGCTGCTACTCCGCCTATACTTCAGTACTATTGAGCAATTTTGGAAGGATCCGGAGCGCGCTCACGCACGTACATCCACGCCCCCCCAGCTGCTTACGGTGCAGCGCAGTGACAGCGGGCCAAACTGCAGCTCCGCTCCGACATGGCACGCAAAAACGCACAACTTTTGCATGGCGGTCTAAACATGCTCCTTTCATCGAGTTTCACTTTTAAGCTGCAGCATTTCTAACCAGCGCGTCTAACGTGGAATTACTTTGAAAAAGAAAACAGCTTGCTGAACTTTTTGCTAAAGTTTCGATCAAGATGACCCGAGTTGAGAGCACTGAGAGACAGAGCAACAAGCGCACCGCAGTAAGTTACGATATGAGAAGTGTGTTTTAAAGAGGTTAGAGTGAGAGTTGTAATTTCTTTGTGATGTACAGACCTGTAATCATTTCTCTACTGGACTAACACCAGCAACACAAACTTTAACCAAACAGAAAAAGTCTGTGCTTTTTTGCCATAATAAAAATATTCTAAAAAAAAAAAAATAAAGCGCAACATGGTTTATGGTTTTCCATAACCTTTTATGGTTATCTTCTGAACTATTTCTGATGTTTTCTTTTCAAGGTTGATGGCATTTCCAGTGCAGAGTCTTCTTCCTGCTCTTCCTCCGAGCCTAGTCCGCGACAGAGGCGATACGGGAGCAGACCCCAGCCCGAGGGCGCGCGCGCAGTCAGCATCACTGAGACGGACCGGAACGACGTCACTAAAGCCACAGACTTGTGCAAGCAATGTCAGGTGACTGTGGCTGAGCTCAAAAGGCAAGCACTTGCCCTGACCGAGCCAACATCCCTACAGGTGAGTGAGAGATCTTTTTGTCCTGAGCAAACCGTTAACACATGTAACATACACATTATATTCACGGGCTTTAGAACTGTTGCAGTAGACACACTTTTTATCACATTATGATGAATCCCTTTTAGTGTCGTTATTATCCTGCTCAGGGTCAGAGTGAATCCAGTGCCTGACCTCTGAGCATGAGGAAGGAATACACCCTTGGCGGGATGCCAGCCCATCAAAGGGCACCATATTCATGCACACACATGCACACCCCCACACACACCTAGGGGCCATTTAGATTAGCCAGTCCACCTATTGGCATGTTTTGGAGGTGAAGAAAACTCGACATACCCAAGGTCAGAATCGTGCTTTTTGTTCCTGACCTTTCCACTCACTGAAGCCAAACAAGTTGTGTTATATCACATTAACAATGATTTTTACAATGTTCTGTTTAAGTTAGACACAAATTGACATTATCTATGGCTTAAGTTACTTAGTAGCTATTAACCTAATGCTAGCTTTACTGTGATAGCTTGGATAGTAGTTGTTCATGATTACTCCCACCACAGAGTTATCAGAAATTCTTCAAGGACTCCATTTTGAGAGACTGCAGTGTCCTGTCATTGCTTTTTAGTGGTCTGTTATCTGTGTGATTTTCCAGTGAACTGTTCTGCATTAATCAGTGGTTGTTATGTGACAGTAGATAATGTGCATTGAGTGCTGAGTATGGAAACAGTTAAAATACACTGGTGTATTACACCACGGTTTAGAGCATATATATTTATTTGAAAGCCTTCACGCCACATTCAAACATGAGAGTGCTTTCTTGTTTTGTGACCTTAATTTGCTCCAGACCTACTATGTCATTACTCCATCATCTAAAACAAACTTAGTTCCCTCATCCTATGGATTTCCACATGCTTTTTGGCTCTAGCTAAGACTAGTGAGCATCAAGCTGCAGTGGGAGGGCTTGAATTATACAAGACTCAATTAGTGGTGATGATTGAAATCCTTCATCGTTTGCCAAGGCCAAATGTGAATTCCCCCTCATGGTCATGATTAGTAGCAGTCTGTATAAACAGGAAAAAAACTCGCTTGTAAAGACAGTATGCTAGTGTACCTAAATCATTTAACATGAAGAGTGTGATACATACTAAGTCTCTATATTTGTACTCTGTTATATTTAAGTACTGTCACGTCAACATTATCCTTAACAGTATATCCACTGAATTCGAAGCAATCGTGACCTTTGTTAATTTGCTGGATTTCTGTAGTCTTGCTCATGCAAGACTTTTCTCTCCCACTTTCACACACTTAAGCTGAGAGTGCCAGTGGCTAGGGGTCTTTGTAGTAGAGCACGGTTTGGAAGTGGCCCATTGTTTTGGGAAAACAATGCTTATCTCACTCCTTGTCTGTAGACTTCGGGATTGGGGGGTTGTATTTGCTGTGGAGTCTGCGGAGGAAACAGACACCCATTTGACCTTCACCATGCATTCAAAGTGTTCCTGTATACCCCGCACCAAATTCCCACCACTGTTAAATATAGGCTTGCAACTCTTTATTGTTGTCTGACTTGCTGCTGAGGCTAGCCTCAGGTACCCCCCTCCTTCCATCTCTATTTAGTGGTGGTGGTTTCAAAGGAAGATCTCACGCTTAGGTAGGATTTCACTCCCTCCAGTTTTATTTGAACCCCTGCTTCCCCCTCCCCAACCCCCCACCCCTTTTTGCTTTTCTCCAGGTTAACAGATAGGACAGAGGAGGCTTTGTATGTGTATGTGTGTGTGTGTTTGTGCATGTGTGGCATACCATCCAATACTCAGTCCTTTTACTTGGATAAACAGAATTCAGGGCTTAGTTATATCTGTGCCCAAACCCTCCCCCCTTTTTTCCTTATCTTGTGCTTTCCTCCATCACTGGGCTCCTGGAGCTGGTTTAGCATGGGAACTTAAAGAGCTCTGGACTGCCTGGCCATGCAGATCATTGCTCCTGTGTGGTCTGCACCAGGTTTAGAGATGGCGGAAGGAGGTTAGAGCAGAGGATTACTACTTTATCAGACTATGTGCTGATGGCTTAATGAGGCCGTGGGTGCAACCGCCATGGGAGGCTGCTCTTTGGGGGTGTGTGTGTGTGTGTGTGTGTGTGTGTGTGTGTGTGTGTGTGTGTGTGTGTGTGGGGTGGGGGTCAGTTTCCTCAGTTAAAGAGCAGAAAGGATGCATTGTCCAAATGGGAAACAGTGTACTTACCTGACCTGAACTCCGACACATGGCTGATATGAGTTCCTAAGGATTGTTTTACTGTTTATAAGGTAGTAAGAAATTGCTGCTGAAGTTTCATTCAACCTTGTTTTTATGCCTGATTGCATATGATACTTCATGTGGAGATATCTAGTAATATCTAGTACGGCATTCATATGTTATTATATTTCATTTTATTTCACATAATATAGCAATCTAAAATCTGACCTGAAATCTATTAAATATTAGCCAGGGTTGTATGGGGAAGCTTAGTTTAGTTACAGCATGATTGCAGTGGTCCTGTGGAGTGCTTTTGGCTTTAATGATCATTCTGTGGTGTATTCGGATTTTGCCAGAAACCTCATTGGCACAGGGCCTAATATTAGCATGAAACATTTATTACACATTTAATTAGCCATACACATGCAGAGTGGACAGTCAGTTCAAGGGGCCTTTCTTCTTTTTATATATATATATATATATATATATATATATATATATATATATATAAAAAATAGCAGCATCAGTTGTGTAAGCAGTTTCAAACATAGAACAACACATACTGCTGACTTACAACTTTGATAGAAGGCAGTGTTTGAAATTGTGCTGTACTGACTTAAAAGACAAACTCAGTGTTGCATATACAGCACTGGGTTCATAAGCTGATCCCAGGGCTGATTTTCTGAGACGTTTCGTACAGACAGCTGATAGCTACGCTCGGTCCACGAAACGCTTGGTCAGCAGTGATGCTCTGGTGACAAGCTGCTTCTTTATAGTCTTCTGCAGTGTATGTGTTTAGCAGGTGGCAATTAGTCTTTCTTCAAGCCCCACAGCTTTTCATGGGGCTGCATTTTTCCACAGGGCTAGCCCAGGGTTCTTTGCATCCTTTGTTTTATTATTTATTGTCAATGATTCCTTTGCCGAAGGTATGGGCACTACTTCTCACACAGTTCTGCAGCTCACATCTCAATAGTTCATTTACTTCAGTGTCAGGGCATTTAATGCCTTAACAATGGCAGTCTCGATGAAATGTCTGGACGCTTAACACAGCACAATGCGCAAAGAATTCATTGACAAAAAATGACTTGGTACTTAACTTGTCACAGAATCTTGAACAATCTTGAACTCTTTTAGCATAGGTGATGTGACTTCTAAAGGGGCGACACAAATGGTTGAAGTTATGCTGAAATTACAGTGTTGTAAATAGGGATTAACTAGTAAGACAGAACCTGAGAACTCTACAAATCCAGTCTTGGATTCCAGTTGCATTGTGCACTACAATTATGAGCTCTTTCAACAAGACTGAGGAGCTTGAACACCTGGGTTAGGTCAACCATACTATATGGGCTAGAATCTTTACCTCCTTCCATTGTGGTTGGACCTCTGGTATCAAATTTAATAAGATGAATTGTTGCTTGGAGCTGGATGATTTTTCATCTGTATGGGTCTGAAGTGGCTGTCATCTTTTACAATTGGTCACTAGCTCTCCAAGGGTCTACAAGCTCTGTGTTGTGATCTGTACGACATTTTAAATTCTTTCAGGTCAAAAGCACCTATACCCCTTGGTCATTTTCTGGTTGAATGTGTCACCTGATACAGTGGATGACATGAACCTACTTGCCTTACCTTGGCTGTAACTGGTGCCTCTGAACCTTGGTGCATGGACAGATTGGGAAAGCGAGTCTTTCATTATGAAAAGCTGATTCTTGTAGAAGCATGATTATATGTGCAAGAGAAAGAGAAAGTGAATGAGAAAGAAAGGGAACAAAAATAAATAAATAAATCTGAGATATTCTCTATGAAAGTGCAGGGGGTTTAGTTGGTGTGGGATTGAATATCAGCAAAGGATTATTAGATCTGGTATGGATAATTCAGTGAGTATGAATAAAAAAAACAGAACAGAATATATGCACAGTAATTTTATCTCCCGCCTTCCTCCATCAAATCTCTAATTTGTATTTGAGTGATATGATAAAGTTCCTCATGTGAACTGCTGGAGGGAAATAGCTAAATTGCACGTTGATGAGTCTGACAACTTTTTCTTCTTAGCCTGCACTTTTCTCATGGGAAGGCAGACCAGTTGAAGGGAAAGGTAAGCTCTTACTGGAAGTCCTGGTTTGGCAGGCTTGGCCCATCCTTCACCCTGATCCCTGCAGGCAAGGGTTGCCCTACACATGCCTGAGCACCTGCTATAAATCAATCAGTTTACCCTAATGGTTTCACATTTAGTTCTTTCCTCTCTTTCATGCTGTTTGGCACTTGGCACTAACAGGGCTTGCAAAGCAGCTTTTGAATATCGGTGTTGTTTGTTGTGAAGAATTTTCATTTATGATTTATGAGATATTGTGTTTGTTGGCTCTTTTGATTTTTAAGGCAGTGCCGTTTCTCCAGTGCTAAGAAACCACGTATTTCTGTTAAAGGGATGTGACATGCATGGGTATTTTACAAGACTACCTACGGAAATACCCCTTAAATTTACAGGAATAGTCTCAATTCCCTGTACCGTTAATCAAGTTGCTAACATTCATTCCACAGTGACAGAGACTTTGACATGTGCCCTTCCGGTTATTTGGTGTGAAATGTACCTTCTGGGTGAAACAGTGAGTGGACATGCTGAAATCCAGCTGAACCCAAAAGGTGGAAGAGCGTAACGGAAGAGATTGAATGCCTGGTAGTATTGGACACACATGTGAATGCCTGTCAGGGTGGAATAAATGAGAGCAGGTTAAGAGCACCACTCTGGAGATGGAGCTTTTAGCATGCAGCGCTCACCTTTGGTGTAACTGGTTATAGCTATTTAAATCCTTCATCATTGCAGACCACAGGTTAAAGACCACAGTTTTCCACTGCAGGAAACAATAGAGGATTGATGAAACTCCTACGCAGGTGTTAGATTTGCTCGTGTAAGCCATGGTCAGGGGTGCACATTAAGCACATGTTTGAACTGGGAGCTGTTCAAAGATAAGCTGTGTATTTAGCTGATAAGCTAAATAGTTTTATCTTCTCTCCTTTTTTAAATTCCATTTGTTGCTTTGTATATTTTTGAAGATAAAATGTTATAGTTTAAAAATTATATTTTCTTAGATATCTTTATATTTTCCTCATAACAGGTTGAGCATGAACTGATTGGCGCACAGAGATGCTTTTGACAGAATAGAGAAACACTTGCTGTGACTAATGCACTGAGTGATGTGTGATTTTCGCTATTTGATCCTTGAGTATTGATTGACAGACTGTCTCATTGTGTCTCCTCTTCAAATGCTGGAGCTGGGTTCAGATATATGTATACCAAGTGAAGTTACACGTCTCGGCCACTAGAGGCTTGTGGATTATCCTTTCATACATTTATTATCTGGGAAGGAAGACACAATTTGTGGTTGAGAAGGGAAATTAGGCAGTGTAATTAGAAAATGTTTACTATTTGTCTGTGTGTTGACACTGAGTGCTGTTAGTGTATATTACAGTGATGTTTGTACTTTAAATTACTTTATATAAGCTGACAAAAGCATGTTTTTCTGCTGGTTATAGTCTCTGTATCAGAGTGAAAGCGTGTGAGAGAGGGAGAAAGAGAGAGACTAGTTGCCTAAGGGTTACTTTTATAATTATTTTTAATTGGCCTTTGACCCTCCTGTCAGTTTAGGCACTCTTTTATGTGATCTAGGGTTTCAGTGGACAGAAGAACAGGTGCCAGGTGATCCCCAGAGCTGCAAAACGGACATTAATTCAATTCAATTAAATATAGTTTTATTTGTATAGTACTTTTAACAAAGAACATTGTCTCAAAGCAGCTTTACAGAACATAAGAAACAACAAACATACAAACAAACAGTCCTAGTTGTTAGACAAAATTTTTACCTTTATCCATCCCTTTACACCTTTACACATTTCATATTTCATAATGACACATATCACTTTTAACAAAGTCTAAATGCATGAATTCAGTAATCAGAAATCTGGATTTTAACAGTGCAGAAATTTGATAAATTAGGGTTAGAGTTCATAAATGCAGCTGCAACATGATAATGGTATTTACATATTTATAATCTTTCATCTCTAAATTACAAGCCTCACAGAGGGGCTTTACTCTCCGTACTGGCCACATAGCCTTGAAATGGACGCATTATAAAAGCACTATGATTATATAAGCAGTATGTCAGACAGCAGAGAGGATCTGTAGAAATATAATCTGATGTCAGATGTCAGAGTTGAGCAGCAGGCATCAGTCACAACTCAGAGAGAGACGTGTGGGAGATGACTGACATAACCAAAGAGAGGAAGAGAAGACAGGAAAAGAAAGCATAGAAGGAGCACTGATGCTGCACTAAGAAGATGAGATGAAAGAATGGGCCAGGGGAGATGACAGTAAAGAAAGACAGGTGTGGAAAGAAAAAAAGAGAGATTTCTTTGGTGTCATAACCATAGTTTGTTGTTGATTGGTAACAACAAGAGGAAACAGCTCTGTGCTGGAGGGTGCGAAAGGGAAACATGTGTCTGTATGCTTGAGTATATCTTTGTGTATTTTACTGAAAGTAGTGGGTAGAGATACGTGACAGATAATTCATTTTATATCAGAACAAAAGAATGCATTTTGAAATGCTTTAACCAGTATAATATCCATTCCTTTCTCCATGCCTAGTCCTGTCTGTTATCAGAGCAGCCTGATTGCAGACTAGATAAAAGAAAAGAGCAGGACAGTGTGGGTCGTCTCCCACTGGCTCCAAAAAGCTTAGCTTCTCAGACATCTGGCAGTCTGCTTGTCTGTTGCTGTTTTTTTTTTCTGTTTGCAGACTTACAGACATTTTAAATGGCCAGGGACAGTACACTGCATGCACAGCTTAAAGAGTTAATGAGTATTTGTGGTAACATAAGTTGAATGTCCTTTGCTATACATTATCAGTGCAGCTTCAGTTGAGCTCTGCTCTAATACTCTAATCTAGTCTTACAGCTAGTCTCAGCAGGAAGGTAGCTCTTGATGTGTGAGTTTTGGTAAAATATCATTAAGCCCTAATTGTTAGGTATAAAATAAAAAAAGAAGAAGCTGTGTTTGAAAGGTGTTTCCAAGAACAGCTTTCCATGTTTCATGAATTAATATCAGTCATTTTAATCAGTGAGTCATATCATGTCTCACCTACAATTGAAGAAATGGATCTTATAAAAATACAAGAAAGTGTTATTTTCATTTTAAAATGTTGTAGTTTCTACATAGTAGAAAATGTTTCTAGTTTAGTTGTATTCAATATTGTTCCTATCAACAGCCTGTTTCTCTCCTGAAGACAAATGAAAATATATTTTTATATATATTTTATATATTTTTATATATTTAATTATATCCCTCAGATCTCAGTTTGACCAGTGAGAATGTAGAGAGAGAGAGAGAGAGAGAGAGAGAGAGAGAGAGAGAGAGAGAGAGAGAGAGAGAGAGAGAGATGATAACCCAGTTAAAAAGTAAATCATAAAAGAACTAAAGCCAAACCAATGCTGATGTCCCTTGGCTGCTTCACATTAGAACTATAAAACCTTTCCATTAATACACTGGCTCCCTGATTGTGTTCGACTGGCACGAACAAGGCACTGGCTTGCCAAAGCAAACCCGCTCTGAAAGCTGGAACAGACCATCCTAAAGCAGTATGACCAGCTGTAGCAGCATGATGCACTGGGTGTTTTTTCCTGCCTGCTACACATCTATCAAGTTTATTTGACCCAGACGAGCTCCAGATCTCTCAGCCATCCTTATGAATATGAGCGAAATGACATACAGCCACATTTTCTAAAGCTGCCAAGATCGATTTGAATTCAACAAAGTAAAACTGCTGCAATTTCAATGAGCAAAGAAAGAGCTACTTGTTTCTGCCTGTGGATCTCATTTGTACCCAGTCAGCTGAAATATTCATTTGTCTCGCTAAACCAGGGCTTTGCTAAACTCCACTGCACTGTGTAGTTTGAAGCTTATTCCTCCTCCAACATGCTTGATACAATATATCAATATAACAGTTATCAGTAGATCATCATTTAAGCATAAGTAACATTATGGTGCATCACCAGGACTAGAATTCAGAACATTGCCTGGTTTCATGGGAAATGCTATGATGTTAGTCTACAGAGTGTGTATACACAGTGTTTGCATCTGTGTGTGTGTGTGTGTGTGTGTGTGTGTGTTTGTGAGTGCCTTGCGTGATGCATCCTTGGTATGCCCTTATTTATCCCTCAGTGGTTGACGCTCACACTCCTATGTGGGTTCTGTAAATCTAAGCATGAAAATTCTAGTCGAAGTTCATGCCCAGGCTCATTTCACGCTTCAGGGTCTCCCATCATGTGTGTGGCATGTGTGTGTGTATGCATGCAAATGTGAGAATCTCTGTGTGTAGTGTGTGGCAAATGGATGACTGAGAAAAATCATATTCTGCATTATATGCATATAAATGTTTTTATTTATGATTTCCAGTTACACTTCATTTTTTGAGTCTTGTTTCACTTGGTTTCTTTCCATTCATGCAAACGTAAAGCTGTTTTTTACTTTGTGACAGGCTTTGGACAATCATTTTTGTCATTTGCACAGACCTATCAGTTCCAAATATCTCCCCTTTTCACATTTCTCCATTATCTTCAGAACAGTGTTCAGGTACATAGCGACATAGGAAAGGTACAAAAGCTGAGACATGCACTCCTGTTGTACATGTTTTGTGACAGCTGTAAAGTGAAATATATTATTTTATATTTTGTATTCTTATTCTGATTTTTCTTTTCACAAAGAATGCAAAAGTGTCAAGTTTCAAAGCTTTTTATTTTATTTTATTTAATTTTGAAGTGACTTTTCTTTGATCTCATGACATTTTCATCTGTGCTGCTTGCCTGGAATTCTGATAAGATAAAGCAGAGCATAGAAGCTATGGAGCATCACACTTCACTGTAGGCTATAGATTCCTGTTTGCTGATAGGATGAGCCTTGAACTTTGGTTAAAACGATGACATGGGATAAAATGTCATAGTGACTGAGGATGGTGTATTCAGCAAAATGTACCCTTTTCTCTGCTCACTGGGCACAGGTTAGTGATGAGCTGTATAACAGTCTAAGTGCTAGATGTTTTCCTATTCTGACTCATGGGTGAACTTTTTTTGAACAGCATGTTTAAGATTTTGCACACATGTGAGCATGTTGTGCAACAGCTGTAGGTTTAGCCACCACACATGAAGAAATAAGAGTGTTGCTTTCGGCTGCTCCCTGTTCGGGGTCGCCACAGCGGACCAACTGGTCCGCACAACAACTTGTTTTACGCCGGATGCCCTTCCTGACGCAACCCTCCCATTTTTCCGGGCTTGGGACCTGCACTGCATCCAGTGGCTGGGGTTTGGGCATTGGCTGGGAATCGAACCCGGGCCTTCCGCATGATAAGAGTACAGGGCTGTAATTCATATGACACAAGGTCAAAGAATTTTGCATCCAGAAAAACTCAAAAGAGGAACAAAATACAGAGCTCTATAAAGTCCACTCTATGATTAATTTCTTTGGTTTTCACGTGCAGTTTACTTTTTTTTAGACTGCATTCCCAAATATGTGTACTGTGATATAGGATGGTTAAAAAAGCCAGAGAAAGTTCATTGCACCTTGGTTCGAGTCAGGTGGTACCACACAGACTTTGATGAATGACAGCCGGTAGGTAAGTGCTAGTCTGCTTTAAACCTGATACAGAGAGATTCGGGGATCCAGTGCAGGAAAAGCAGCAGTATTGTGATGTGGGAGAACTTGTAAAGCTTGAACATAAATCTTGCTGCATTTTGTATCAGATACAGGGGTGTTCTGGCATACAGTCAGGAATGAGTTACAGTAGTCCAACCTCAAAATGACAAGAAACCTAAGGACAAGTGGTCTTAGGTGCTGTGATGTAATATACCAATACTGTCCAAAATGTACAAAAATATCATAATATAAACCTAAAGATCCAAAGATTTTGCTGTGTTTCCCAATCACCTTACCTTGTTACCTTGTTTGACGCAGGTTTATAGTGTTACTGTATATGCTATGTTTTAATTAGACCTGCAATATACATTTTAGTGTTGTTCTGTTTGTGAGATATAAATGTTGAAATTCACTCATCCACTAAAAAGGCATGGCTTAGTAAGTAAGGACTAAACCATGATGTGAGGTGCTGTTATAGGAAAATAATCAAAGACAGGTTGGTGTGATGCTGTTCCTACACCAGCTGGTCATTACAGCATCTCCTGAAGCATTGTATTCCTATGCCATTGTTGAAAACATTGACGCTTGTCTATTGGAGACATTTACTGTTGCAGTCATAGCAGTGCTTTGTTAAACCACAATGTCCTGCCTGTTACATTGAGAAAGTTTATGATGTTGCTTTAAAAGTTTTCTAATCTGTTACTATGTGATGTCACAGTGAGAGTGGTCTGTATTATCCTTTCTGTTCTGGTGACACTATTTATGATGTCACTGTGAACGTGTCCATCTCGCAGACTGTAGTTACTTTAGTGAGGTTTTATGATGTCAGAATGGCAGTGTCCTCCTGGAGAGCTTGTGTTTTATCCCTGCAGTATGTCAGTTCCTTTAACTCACACCTCACTTTACGAGCCCCTGTGCTGTCTTTCCCACGCACATCATGGCATGCCGGTCCACAGCGGCACTAACGCTCCAGAAGCACTCACCCCATTAAAAAGCACAGGCAGGACCGTGAACTTGCAGGAGGGCTTTTATGCTGTACATTTTGGTTTCTTTGTTCACAACTTTGCATGCCATGCTTGAAATTTTATGGTCAGAATGTAATTGTGTAGCATTTTTTACATTGCTTTGCGGCACCCACAATAAAAATAGGAGTGGTAGATGTGAAAATGTCTTGTGCCAATGTTTCACATAGTGTCTGAATAAACTATCAGTGTTAAGCCCTTTTCTATCTCATTTAGTCCTGTATGCATGCTTGCTCTCTGATGGGGCTTCCCCAGAATGGGTTTTTTGTCTGGAAGAAACTGTTTGTTGATGGGAGTTGAGAACAGTAAATACAAATTTCGCTCTGAATAATGGAAGCACACTCCTAAAGTAGCCATTACCCATAATGCCAAACCATTCTTATCTCTCTTACGGTGGTTGAGATCAATAAAGCCACCAACATGTTGACATGAAGAATTATCAAATACAACTGATGCTCCCTTTTATGTTCTTTTTGTTCGTACACACTCAGAGACCATTAAGCATCTTAGAATGATTTAAGCCCAATGATTTAAAATGCTGTTTCCATACTGTATTTCAGCAGGTTGAATGAAATTCAAATTCAGATTAAGGTATAGTAGAAGCATGTTGCCAAATGCAAACATATCCTTCAAAATGAACTGATTATATGTTTTAAATGGACACAAATAGGAGGTGCATGAAATGGTTTTGTTTCTGAAAGCTTGCCAGAAAGGTTCATGTGAATAATTTTCCACAATAATCGATGCATTTTTAATGTTCATTCACTCATCTGTTACATATACAAATATTTGGAGGACTTACACATACACATGGAACGTTTTTGTTTTTGTTTAAGGACATCTTCCTTAAAGAAGTTGTCATTCTGTCCCTGTGGCCTTAGATTTATGCAGAGTTTTATTAGTCTGTCCACAGAAAGGTGGGATTTTCTGGGACATCTGTCCAGCCAAGGTGTGTGAACATGGAGTGACCACATCCGCCTCTGGCCTGGAGGTCTTCAGAGTGTGGGAAACTCAGTGAGAAGAGGATGCATAATCAGGAGGTGGCCCCCTGTTGTCCAGTGCATGTCCAGGCAGCCCGTGCACCACATAAGAAGTCTCTTTGCATCTGTTCGCTGATTTATTTGGTATGCAAGCATGTAGGCATGCAGATGGTTCTTGTCTTTACACTTTGGTATGCTGTGATTAGTAGGGCAGCAAAGGTGCTTGCTAAATAGCTTGTTCATGAGTTATTATTCTCTTGCCCCTTAGCCTTTGTTGAAGGTACTATTCCTGTTGTCTTGTCCTCTGAAAATCTTATACATTTTGTTTTTTTGCTCTTTCTCACAACTCGAATGTGTAACATGTAAAAAATTATAAGTCCTGCAGTGTAAATATGTTCCTTTTTAGATCAACTTTACTCTCGCTGTGCTTTTCTGAGTGTGTCTGTTTTCAACTAAACGTGTTTGAGAGTGTGTGGGAGAGGGGCTTTGTATGCGCGTGCTAGACAATGCTTAATTGACTCTCAAACAATGGCCCAGAGAAGATCAGAGAGAGTTGTGAGGGGTTTGTTGTGTCTCCCAGTGAGGGGCTTCCTGAACACATAAAAAGAACACACAACGCCCAAAGATACGAGAGCAGAGAGACGTGGAAACCCTGTCAGCACCTTCCTATGGCCTTCAAAGAGATCATTCTACCCTCCCAATACTGATACATAAATCTAATTCTTCATGCACAAAGACAGGCCCACAGCCTTGTTGTATTAGCGTATGTTTTTACAACAGACATATATATTATTATTTGTTTCAGCCTCTTCTGTAGCTCTAAATTTCTTTTAGCTCCTAGTGTGCTCAAGTGCAGGGCCCTTATGTGTCTCCAGAGTGAATTTTTACTGAATTATATAACAATGCTTAAGGCTGCTACATCAACTTATCCCAGCTCAACAGTAGAAAGTAACTGAAGTGTCAACAGCTGTGAAAAGGATCAGCCTACTCTTTGTTGAAGTGTTAAAAATAACACCACTGCAGCTCACACCCTACATAACCCTGTTTTCAGGACTGTAGAGACAGGCCTGTGGCCAAAGCATATAGCACTTTCCTATTCTGTCATTTCCTGTTTTCACAGGAAGTAAGGGGAGATAGCTTAGTCACACAAACACAGAGAGATACAGTGGAGGGCAGTTATGGAAGCTGTCCTCAGGTAATATACACACACACACACACACACACACACACACACACACACACACCACCTACACACACACACACAGGCGTTGGGCGGTTGCTTAAATCCCACTAATGAGCCTGGCCTGCTGCATGTGTTTAGGAAAGGAAACTTTTGTGGGAATGCACTTAATCATTCCAGTAATGTTGACCTCCTTCCCAGGATGCTCTCTACGACCTGTGCACAATGTGTGCTTCCGAAAATGCCGGCCCGCTTTTGTTTTTCTGTCTCGTTCCATCCATCACACTCATATGTGAGTTGAGTATGTTAGGGGAAGTCAACACCTCTCTTCATATGTAACTTCCTCTAATAGACTC
This sequence comes from Hemibagrus guttatus, assembly GCA_033459395.1. Classification (NCBI taxonomy): domain Eukaryota; kingdom Metazoa; phylum Chordata; class Actinopteri; order Siluriformes; family Bagridae; genus Hemibagrus; species Hemibagrus guttatus. The sequence goes on along the minus strand of JAUCMX010000008.1, from coordinate 14,932,995 downwards.
TTATTATATGGACATTTTTCATTAAATTTTTCAATATCCACCTGCAAGAACATGTCTGATTATAACACGTTCTCGCAGGTGGATACTGATATAATCAGCAAGAGTGATATGCTTGCCTGTTTGCTAGAAGAAATTTGTTCATGAATTGAATTTTATTTATATTCGTGATGGTTATAACTGTGAATAAAAGAAAATACAAAAAAAAAGTCGAGAATAAGCCATTAATAAAAAACAAATGAACACAAATAACAGATCCATTTGGCTCTACAACGTAAAAAACATTTTGCTGATGTTGAGGATCTGAAAAATTGTCAGCTAGAGAACCATAAACACCCTTCAGTTCATATTGTCTTTGACTCACCAATTTTTAATAGATTTCAGTGAAGAACATGCAATGTTAATGATACACTGTGTGATATTAAACATTGTGTGTTTGACAATACACTTGATCAAATGACTAAGCTTTATTGACCTACATTATATGCAGAAACTCCTTAGACATACTAAGCTAATTATGTGTTGTTTGTTTTTCAGACTCTTTAGTCGTGTAAATCTGCTTGGCAGATAGGTAAACAAATGAATATATTAAAAACTATGTTGACAGATTAATAATTAATGATTTGCTTTGTGTCCCATTTTCAGTGTATATGATCACATCTAAAAGACTCTTGATATATCACCATATCTTTCATCTCCTCTAAGGTTTTCTTTTAGATTCCCAGCCAAAGATGCAGACAGAACCTGTCTCTCTTCATAAAACCATTACATATAGTCTGGAATTACCTAGACACTTAATTAGAAAGGGGAATAATTATTAACCTTGGCAAAAGACAACAATCTCTTTCTGTTTAGCCTGGAGCCACTTTTAACAAAATTGCCACTTTAATGTTGAAGGAGACCTGTATGTAGTAAGCCAAGTGTCATGGATGCTTTTTTTTTTTTTTTTAAGTTTTGTTACAGCTTTATCACTGAACTCACACAACACTCACAACAGTGTGCAGTTGGTTTGTGTTTTCTAAAGATGTAGATGATGACAGAAACTCTTCAGCTGTACTGTATTCCACTCAGTGTTTCTCTGATGCATTGCTGATTTTCTCAGAGACAACCTGTGAATATTTAAACAGCAGAACCAAGAGTGGATCATTTTTAATGTCTGAGGCCAGAGCCTTCTGTTTCCTGTAGTGCATGAGAAAGAGCGCTTAGAGAGGAAGTCTTCTTGTTCCTGTGCTGTGTTTGGGTGGAGATGGATTGTTTGAGCTTTTGAAGTGCCAAAGCATGTGCAAATACTTTAGTCCTGATTAGTCAACATAAATACATGCGATGACGATTGATTACACTTTTAAAAAACAGCTTAAGTGAATTTCATGAAAAATGTAGCTAAATTCCTGGAGGAACCTCATATTTATATTAGTGACTTAGTACCAAGAAATAGTGGTTATTTTAAGGGATGGGTTTAGTCTCTCAGAGATGTTAATCAGAATGTGTGTCTCCATATGTACTGGGGTCTTGTAAATCACCCCTTAAATAAGCACTGAGGCTGCTGTAGACATGTGTGTATATATACTGGTGCACAGTGATTGCAGGGGGCAGAGAGGAAAGAGCAAATGTCAGAGGTCATTGCACTTGAAGGCCGGTCTCTGAAGGGGGAGCACTGCTGTGCAGACCTCCACAAGCTGCCCTATTAGCCAACCTTTAACCTTTGACCCCTGAGCCTGCGAATAAGCCCTCAGGCACGGACTGCAGACATGCTTACGCATCCCTAATCCCACATTTATGTGCTGGGTGTATTTGTAATGCTTGGGTAAACCTTACGTATATATTATCAACTCAAAAGCCTGGACAGAGCATTACATTAGGCATCTATTGTATCAGTTAAAACAGTGATGTAATGTATCACAGGCTATTTATATTGTTCCAAATTCAGATAACCAGACTGCTTCTGGAAATCCTGTTGCTTGGAGTACTGAGTGGGTGTAATATTTGGATTGTTCACTCTCGCTGTGTGCTACTGCATGGGAATAAACCTCCAGCAGAAGCAAAGCCATTAAAGTAATGTAATGGTCACATACTGTAATGTGCTCTGATTCATATGCAGATTTAGCTTTATCCCAAGCTGATACTTGTTAACACCTGTGATATTCTGCATCACTTCCATGTATTATTGCTGTGGTGTACAGTACTATAATTTTTTTTGTTGTTGACATATTACTTTTTTTATTCACACAGTGGATCAGAGAATTGTCTTAATATTTGATAGATTGTCTTGATAGTTGGCTTGATTCGACTGTGATTACTGGTGAATGTTAGATACAGGGACGCAGGGGGAAAGTCACACCAGGATGTTTTATTGTTATTCCTGTATATAATGTGTACACATTTGTGTGACTCAATATACAGTAGAATGGAATAACACAAAATGTAAATAGATGGCAGTGATGAGTGTAAATACAATAAGTACACAGCATTGATAACTGCATGCAACTAGAAAGGACAACAGAATGATATTGGATGGATTATTAGACATGGTTGAAAAATGACCAAACAAATTTTTGTAGACTGTAGAATTTACTTTCAAGCAAAAAAAGGGAGCTTAGAAGCCTCTGACACGCGAACATATTTTTTTTGCCTTTTCGATATTCAGTCTACAGGACAGTTTTTTGCCTGGCCAGACAGCAGTGCCAATGAAATGATTGCAATCCACAGTTGAAAAAGCACAGGCAATCATCCCCCTGTCTGTGCTTTTCTTCACACTGAGCCTTTTTCTCGTTTCATGTAATTTTGCCATTTCAATTCAGCCCATTATAACTCAGGGCCGCCCTCACCCTTCTAACCTCACTTATTCGAATGTGGAGTGAAGGGACTTTTTTCTTGTGCGCTACAAGGCCGTTTACAGCCTCCTCTATTGTTCCTGTCAGACACAGTGACTAAATAGCCATTGTCTCTATTCTTGATAAGTAAATCTCTTAACAAAAGCGGACAGAAAAATAGCAGGAAGCCCCCTTTTACTATTCGTAAGTGGGTAATGTGGTGTGTGTGTGTGTGTGTGTGTGTGTGTGTGTGCGTGTGCACGCCCGCATCAACACTTGTCCATATGCCTGGTCTAGATAGAGATGGGTTGTGGGCATTCTCTCTCTATCTGAGCATCTTTATTGAGTTTGTCTAGACGTCTCTATTAGCCCAAAAGACAGCATTCATTCCGTTCATGCTGCAGTAGCCTCAGATGTTTCTATCAGCAGCTCCATGGTCTCTAAATACCTGTCACACAAAGAAAGCTGCTTAATAGATGGATAATGGGAAATTACAATTTCGTTGCCAAGTGCAGAATTCACATTCTTACTTGACACACTGAATTATCTGGATTAATTGTGCTCTATTGAGTTCAGCTTATTTATTTACTGCTTAATATGCTTAATTTCGTGATTTGTCACAGGATCCATTGATGTGCTGGTAGGATAAAGTGCAATGGCATAATAGCTATTGCTATAACATCATAAAAATAGTTTTTAAGCTGGAGGAGTTATGAGGGTATAGTGGAGATCGACTCCATGTGTGCCAGCATACTGGAGTTGACATCATCTCTATTTTCTTAGAAAGTAATCTACATTAAGTTGCTAAGTAATGCATGGCTGTTGCATGTGGCAGTTACACAGTTCTGAAGGAATGGCACACTTTTAAATTTGTCCATTCAGACTAGTTTGAGCTGTTTATAACCAAATCTGTTTTCTGAATGCTGATGTGCAGCTTTAGATAAACCTTGCTGCTATAGCGAGGACTTGTGTATTGTGAGTGGCAGCATCTTATGTGCTGGAGTGTTTTCCTTTTCCTATTTGTCTTCTTTTCTCAGTAAATAACCTCTTTGGATGAGACAAGCTAGGCTGATTCTAGCTTCCTCTGTGGGCCCTTTTAGCTATCAAGGAAACAGAATGGAGGTGTAATACACAAATGTTGCTTGGTGATCATTTAATGGGTGTAGATGAATGGCAGAGCAGTACATTTTCAGGGGTAAAGGTTTTGATTTATTTCTTGACAGTGTGCCCCTCTGTGTTTATTCTTTGTGAAACCTCCTAAGGTATAAATAACCCTATGTTATTTGACGCTGTAGATCTCTGTTTATGATCTCTTAGTACATCATCAATCTTTAGATCACTTTAGTGGAGCTTTCCTGGCTCAGATTTTATGGGGCACTGGCTGCTGTATCCATTTAGTTGTTAACCTGCAGTTGTCCTTTTTGGGTATAAGCGATGTACATAAGAGGGCCATGAATCGCTGTAAAAGTGCAATGGCTTTGTTTTTTTCTGAATGGAGATAACACAGACTATAAATGCTGTCTTCAAACATCTCCATGTTGTTTTGTTTGGCTGAACTTGGAGCTAGGTTTGTCACCTGTAAACATTTTCTTTACTTCAATCTATTAAAACTGCTCTTAAGTCTTTGGAAGAGGTCAGAGGGGCCATGAATGAAGAAGATTAAAGTGTGGAAAAGAAGTAGTAGAGTATAAATGAAAGCACCAGGATGTATCACGGTGCTGTGGTTTTGTCATTGGACGACTCGTCATTTCATGGATGACTTCACTCTATACCTGGCTTAGCTTATGTACTGTATTTGAAGGGTAAATAAATTCCCAGAGCCACAGCTTGTAGCTTGTCCTGAGTCCTCTCATGAATAGAAAAGAAGCATCACATTGCACAAATGCTGCACATTACACCCTACCGCACACGCATGCACACACAACCACACACAACCACACACACGAACACATTCCTCCAGGCATTTTGTATGCAATGAAAATTCAAGGATCTTCTAGCTCTTTCAGTGTATTTCCATAAACATCAAACATCAAGTACACAATTAAAGGACTTTCATCATCTTATCAGTTGTTTCTTATAATGCTTTTCATCGGGGAGTTTAAATGGGTACTTGCGGAAGCAGTTGAGCTCGTATATAAACACACACCAGTTTGTCTTCTTACAGAAAAAGCCTGAATGTAGCAGTTCGCGTTACTCTCCGATTAGGAATGAAATGAAATAAAGCTTTAATGGAAAAATGTAGTTTTTATTGTAGTTTCATAAACTGGAGCTACATCACATGAACAAAGTCATATGACATCAGCATGCATGGCTTTTAGGCACATTACAGATGAACACGTTTAGGAAAAAAAGTACTTTAAGGGATACAAGATTTAAGTAAACTTACACTTAAGGTGTAACACTTAGTGGTTAAGGTGTTGGACTGCTGTGCAGTAGGTTGTGCTTTTGAATCCCATGTCCACCAAGTGGCCACTGCTGGGCCCCTGAGCAAGGCCCTTAAACCTCAGTTGGATAAGGTAAATGTAAATAACTAAATGCCTGTCAAAATATTACAGTGAAGAAAGCTCAACACAGCTTAATGACATTTAAATTGTTCATGAAGAATGCTGTATTCAGAGGTTTAGTTGAGTGAGAAGTGTTTTTGTTTTTGTTTGGATGTAGTGTAAATCTGATCTTCAGCAGTGTGCTTTTGTGAACATGTGACTTGGTGTTGAAGCTAATTCGGACTGAGGCTTTGAAAAGAAAATCAAATAAAAAACATGTTAATGTAAATCATGGGAGGTATGGTACAGATTTTAATAAGATATAAGTAAATGTGCTTCATGTGTTGGAGAGAATTTCATTCGCTGGCACACAATGGTCTATACAGATCTCACATCTTTGCTGTATCTTTTATAAAACTCCAAAACTTTTAAAGATACGATTTTACTGCTTTTTGCTTTGTACCTAGAAGTATACATGAAAAGGAGAGAGAAACAGAGAAAGAGAGAAATGAGAGTAAGTGTGACTGCTGGCTGAGAGGTGAGTGGTAGTGAGGCTAGGGGGCTGTCCTAAACACTCTGACAAAGAACATGCTTCTTTTGCAAGCCTGTGTGCTGAAAAAGGCAATTAAGTGAGAAAGTAATGATGGTTTCTATCATGGATACACAAAAACATTCCATTGTACTTGTGTGTTCTGGTGGAGTTGTTTTTTTTATGCCTGAGTGTAACTAATTTTAGCCTCTTGCACACACCACAGTAGTACAGATAGCAGGATGTTTAATACAAGTTTAGTTTTCCTGGAGCCCTTAAACTGGCACATAATAGAAGACACTTATTATCAGTATAGATGCACTGATAGTTGCTCTGTATAAAATCTGATTTACTTTAATATACAAAAACTATATAAAAGCTCCATTGCTGTAAGGATCACTACTGGCCCTACTTTTGTTATAGTTAATTATGTACTTGACTCTAAGATAAAAAGAAAGAAATTATCACTGAAGTGCATTCACAGAGTTTATAATAATGCATACACCAGATAATTGATGGAAAGTATATAAAATCCAATCTGATACCCATGCATCATTTAGGGCAATATCACCTGATACTTATATTCAGTATTCAGTTATTGCAACACTAATTATCTTTGATGTGGATAAGTCGATAAGCTGAGCAGTTAATACTAGCTCAGGGTGTGATGCTTTCCATGTTTCTCATAAAGGCTGGGTAATATAACCTATAACATTTTGGATTTCAGTTATTCCTGAATTATAATAATTTATCCTGTAGTGCATTTTATCAAATGTTGCAGCATTATCTTAACCAATAGTAAAGCATTGCTTGGAAATATATTCTGATTAATGCTTGAACTTGCAATTAAGAATTCAGCTTAATTGGAACATGTTGCTTAAAAACTAAATTGACTCTAGTACGGCCCTCCAGATTCTGCTTCGTGTTTAATGCACCGAATTAAATTATTTGTATGATACTTGTAGTGGAAATTATGACAAAGTGTCTCATAGAAGCATTAATCAAATAATAGTGCACAACTGTGCCTTGTTAAATGAGTTGAATCAGAGACCAGCATACGTTTTTCTGGGGACCCCGTGTCCTCTCTGTCTGGCTCACTGCCATAAATGTGTGGGCGATGGTTTGGCACTTATCATTCATTTTACCACTTGCGCATGCCTCCGTCTTTTTGGTGGTAGTGAGCACTTAAAGAGTATGGACTGGTTTTTTTTCTTTTTTAAACTAACAGCAGAACTGAAGCTGGAGCTCTATTATTTTAGTGAATAAATGTTCATGCATCTGAGGTCAAAACCCAACCTGATGACTTGCTGAGAAGTTGTTTAGAAAGCACGGTCTGCTGACAGGATTAGCTTCAGTCTGAAGGAGCTTTTAGCACCAGTGGAAATGGTAAACGCAAGGAAAGACTAATCACCAAACCACACATGCATGTTCTCCTTGCCAGTTTGCTGCTGAGAGTGATTAAGCCCACAGGGGTCCTGCTCAGCGCCTGGTGCGAGAGAAATCTCCAATCCTGAGGATTGACTCGGGCATGTGTGTGAGAAGGTCAGTAGAGATTAGGTCTGGATGTGGTCTTTAGAGCCGAGTCAGTGTAATCACTGTTAATGGCTTGCCGTGAGAAAGCCCTGCTCTCCTCTTGTGTCACTGTGGGCATTGTAGCAGCAGCTGCTCTTGTCATCTCTGCACCCCTGCTCATGGGGAAACTCCTTATTTCACCTACCTGTGTGAAAAGTGGCCTGGCATCCTGCTGGCCCCAGCTGTTCACTAGAAAGCTGAAAAACAATGTGTCAATTTGTATTTACATTGTATTAAGTTGCTTTTAAGCCTCGCTGTAGAGATTCTGAATCCTCACTGGGCACAGTGTGTGCCGCTTCCATTAACGGTTAGTTTGTTATGCATCTGTCCAAGCTCTGATGTCAGACGGAGCATAACCAGACACAAAAAGCATTACTTATATGTCTGAGTTCAGTAGCCTACACACATATATAGACAAAGGGAAGTAAATGGGAAAACCCCAAGAGTCTATTATATGACTATCAACACTATTTATGGGCATGGCTGTTTCCTTTGGTGAATCTGTTGAATGTTTTGTCACCTGCTTGATTTATTTACAGCTGTCTAACAAAGCAACAGCATGTGCAGTGCATTCTGTATGCAAATCACATATTTGTACAATTTATAATTTCCATTTGTAGATGATGTTTATGGAAGGATTATTCGAAGGAGACACAGCATTAATTAAACTTCTTCTGCTTCTTCACACAGAGAATTAAAGTGCAGAGACATGATAAGGCAGCATACAGTGAGAGTTGTTCTGTATTTGAAGAACTCTTTACAGCTGATCTAAATACGATATGCTATCAAATATACGGCTAGATAATATCTGGCTTCATCCATCAGTTGTTACAAGGGTTGCAGTAAAAATGTTTTTCTAATTACAGAGCCTGTCAGCTACCTTTTGATAAACAAATGTAATGATTATTTGAGTGCTGTGTAGTTATGAATTTTTCTGCTCTGCAGCGATTTAGTCCAAACCTCATGATATCTACGAGCATTTTTATTTTACATTTGCTAAATTAATCTGTGCAAAATCTGAACGGCTGTACAAACCCAGTAGACAATACTGCACCAGTAATCTGAAAACAAAATAAAGCAGTTAAGCTGATCAATGTTATGCCTAAAAGATCAAACCTTTCCATAAAATATAACCACATTTTAAACTGCAATATGTATGATATTAGATTTCTGTCTCTAACAGCTTTTTAAGTATACTACACTCTACCTGAACATAGCTTTTGTCGTTGTTGTAAAATGAAGCATTAACAATAGTTTGTAAACATTTTTATTATCAGAATAATACATTTTTCTGACCAGTTGATGGACTAACAGACCAGTAAGCAGTTGGGAACACTAAAATGAATATAATTTACTGTCCAAAACACATTAATGAAATGGTTATGGTTTAGTTTCTAAGATGAATGTAAATAGTGTAAAATATTTAAATGTATTTCTTAATATTTTTTTTTTACACTATCTTAGTGTTGTTTACTTGGTAGTTTCCATTTAGGACTTTTGTTATTTTAAGAAAAGACTCCTGATTGTAGATCCTTCATTAGAAGATACAGAAAGTGTGAAAATCTCAAGCAGTAATACTGTTAAGAATTATAAATATAACATTTATATTATTTAACACGTTTCTTGGCTACTGCACTATTACATATTTGTTCCATATTTTAAAGTGTTTACATTTATAGCATTTGGCAAATACCCTTATGCAGAGTGACTTAGGTTTATTTCACTCATGCAAATGAGCAGTTGAGGGTTAAGGGCCTTGCTCGAGGACCCATCAGTAGCAATGTCAGTATTTGAACTCATAACCTTCTAATCAGTAGTCCAAAGTCTTAATCATATCATAATCTAGGCTTAAGGCATGCATTATTAATCTAAACTATCAGAAATCTGACAAAAATGAAGAAAGTCATTCTATAAGAATGTCTGTTTCTTTTAAATAAACAACTGCTAGTGTATTTATAGCTGTAGACTTGGATTGAAAAGAATTCTCTGAGCTTGATCTGTAAGGTTGACATATAGGGGTCTGATATTTGTGTTATATATAGCTCTGGTCTCTAAAACATGGCTGGTAAAATTATTACTTGGCATAGAAAAAGAGTAAATGAATGAGGGTCTGTATTCTTCTTAATTTCCACTGTTGAGTGCTTACAGCTGAGACCATATTTTCCAGATGCACGGAGGTCAAGGTTTTGGAGGTGGCCTAATGTTACTCTCCCGTCTCCTTACACTCTTCACTCTCTGTTTCTCCACTTCATTTATCTTTTTTCTTTTTTCCCCCAGTTTCTCTTCTCTTTCTCATAAATCAAACATATTTCCATATCCACTGCCTTCTGAGTCCTCTGTTTTCTTTCATTGTAGCCCTTGTCTCCCTGCCCCCTCTCTGCCTATATCTCATCATCATTAGTTCAGCAGGCAGACAGACTGAGGGCATGCATGCAGTCATTTATCCTACAGCTCTCTCTGCTGTTCTTTAGTGGCTCCTAATCAGCAGATAGTGTGGGCTTTCATTCATCCCCAGAGCTTCATAAAGCGACTGGCAATGAAGTAATACAATGGCCTACAAACCCGAAGGCCAGGAGTCTAACCCTAATCATCTCTCTTTTTCTCTCATTTTACGCTCTCCTTCTCCTCTCTTTTCTGATTCACTAGCTGCATTTATAATTCGCCTCACTTTTCCATCCCTGCATCCTGAAGCATTCTAATTCACTGTACTTCAATTTAACCTTCCTGCCATCCTCACTGTGATGACCTAGCCTACAACCCCCACAATGCACCAGGAGCAGAAAGGAGTCACTACATGAAATGTTATTATGCTTCTTAAATCAAGCCTTAACAATGCACACAGGGGTTAGAGCGCCAAATACAAAGGAGTGCTTATTTGTGACATGAGAAAAGCGGCCTGAGGTTCTGGAGAAAGGTGAAGAAAAAAATGAGACAGGACAGCATGCATGTGTGTGTGTGTGTGTGTGTGTGTGTGTGTGTGTGAGACACTGGGAACATTAAAGCTGGTGCGATGGCCTCTGGCTACCTCAAGTTATATGGCTGGCTCTTCTCCTACTCTCAGGCTACAGTAGCTGGTGGTTTATCTTTTAGATCCTCTTTAAAAATTCATGCATTATTTTGAGTGGTTGATTCCATAAGGAGACTGTTTAACAAATCCCACCATTAGCTGCCAAAGCCTTTAGATATTGCTCCCAGTAGGACTACTGGATGATCTACGACAAATACAAAGTCATTAAAAAAAAAAAAATCATTTGTTCCTAAATCCCAGAGCAAAGTGTTTATTGTATGATTGATTAGCATAAGTGGGTAGGCTGTAGTACACTGATAGTAAGATGAATGCAATCTGATACTCTGACATTACTGAATATTATGTGTGTTATGTGTATTTATGTGCTGCTGCAGTGAGCACTATGAAGAAACCCAGAGGAGTGGAGATGTCCTAGATGACAGTTAACATGCCATGCTATTTTTTACTTTGTGTAGCTGTCATTCTCTGACCACATACATTACATACATTGAATAACTGAAGGCAGGTGATCATCTGCTCAACCTTGTGAATATGTCAGTGCTCTCTCTCTCTCTCTCTCTCTCTCTCTCTCTCTCTCTCTCTCTCTCTCTCTCTCTCTCTCTCATCATCTCATCATGATTACCCCCATCCATGTATAAATCTCAGAGGTCCTATAAACAATTCCTCAGCCTCTGTCTCACCACAACACCAGAGTTTCGCTCCTTTTATGCCTCTCAAGAGGCTTACTGTTTGTTTATGTTTCTCTATATGCATCTCTGTATGAGAGACTAGCACTTTCCTGTGTTTTAAGGCACCAGTCATAGCCGTCTTGTAACATGCATTTTAATTTCTTAAAATAAATGTAGCAGTATTGCAAAAGATGTCTTTATTTTTATTATTGTAGTATTGCCCATGAGAAATGTGAGTCTATGTGGTGTGTGTCTTTTCTTCTAAACTTTACATCTATCACTGTTGAGGACATAATACTTTTATGAGCTCTCATCATATCATATCTCATCTGAATCTCTTTTTATAATGAAAAACTCTCTGTGCTTCTTCACATTGTGTATTTACATTTTCCTTCCCTTCTTGTACATCAGCTGAGAAATACAAATTCTTGAGGTGGAAGATTTATGTTCTCATATTAAAAAAAGCCTTATTTCTGAATTGCTTGCTTGTTCTTCTCTGTTTCAACAGGACCCTGGTTTTGCCACTTTCCTCTTTGACCAGCTACAGGTCCCAGACTGGCCTGTGCAAGGTGGGCATGAGACGTCAAGGTGCCCGGTCTGTGCAACATCAGTGCAACAGTTGAGACAGCAGGCTTTACAGGCTCTCCAGGACCTGTGCCCTGGCACAGAATTGGCAACAGTGCCAGCTCTGCCCTCCAAAACCTTCCCTGGGCAGCCTACCAGAGTGACTACCCATGGTATGCTCACACTCTCCTCCAGGCCCCCTGCATCAAAAATCCCTCACCCAGCCCATAGCATGCTGCCTGTGGCAGAGCAGCGAAGGGGTGTGGGCTGGGCATCCAACACCAAGCCAAGTGTCCAGGTCACTGTGGGAGGAAATGCTCTGAGTGGAACTCTCAGCTCTGTCACCATCCAGGCTCAGCAGTACCTGGAGGGCATGTGGAGCATCTCACGCGTCAACAACTTCCTGCCTCAGCCAAGCCCGGTTCGTGACACTCATTTTTTATTTATTTGTATAGTAATGTAGTTTAAATAGTAAAATATTTTCACTGTTTATGTTAATCACTTTATTGTAGCTGTTATTATTAACATTTAGCGATGGATATACTGTATATATAATCTTAAATAGCTTTATGTGTGAGTATACCTGAGGACAGAAATGACAGTGAATGGTTAAGCACAACTACCAATAAAAATAGAGAAGAGTCAGAACCTCCCACACAACGTCAACATCAATTAAATACACACAGTAAATCTTGTCTAACTCTGTCATTAGAAATGAAGAGAAACCAGTTTGATTTACTGCTTTTTGAACCACCTGATGCTATTTAAATCCGTCTTCATATATAGGTTTCATTTCATAGGTTTCATTTAACAGGATGGATTGATTTTTTTGTGTATTTGAAAACAATCTTGGATTATAACGCAGGTTTGTTAACAAGTTATTCATAAATATTGTCGAGTAGACTGAAGGTAAGGCATTTTTTAAATGTTTTTTTTTTTTTTGACACTGTATGACATTTGTTAGAATGGTATTTTTTCTGACATTTATTCATTTTCTTTCATACTGGGCAGTTCTTGACACATACATAGTTCAGCCAGTTGTGGCTGTAAAACCAGGCCTGATTAATTGTTATTCGTATAGTTTTATGGGTTCGGGTTCGACGGATCATTATTTGAATGAAATGAGAACTGTTTGGTAATGGTGATGAGCCTCTCAGTTAATTCTTCTGTTGTTTTAATGGGAATGTAGCCCTCAGTTTAAAATTGTGGCAATCCTAAGCAATTACACTTTCAGTGTGTGCCGCATTGAACAACACTAATTTATAAACATCTCTACAAACTTGAAATGCTCTTATGACAGAAAGTGAGATAGAGTGCTTGAGCTTTACATGTCATTGATTTTCCTGTTGTGGAAATAGAGCAATTACGCACCTGTCAACTTGAATGAGCAATGTGAAATTTTAATCACTGCTTTGTTATATGTGTGCGAATGAAGCATTTCTAGCCTGTAAAAACATAGATTTATTCAGAGTTGTTGAAATGTTGTTATGGATTTTTGTCAAGTTCTTGATTTTGAGTTAGAGACATGGCAAAAACAATGCTCTGTACAGGTTTAGAAAATTATAACGCCTCTTAGCAAAAAGGATTCTTGTTTTGTGTTCTTAAAAATTGATTCCACAAGTATGAAATTTTACCCTTGTTCACTTATGAACAAGATACAAACCTGAAACACAATATAAATATAGACTATAACTTTGGGTTAAAACAACAAATGGACACATAGAGCTCCAGCCTCACCTAATTCTAGCCCTTTTTATGAGTGTTATTAATTGATCTGAATTCAATTCACTTTTTTGCTTGTTTGTTTATTGTAGTGCTTTTTTTTTTTAAGCCAGTGTCTCCAAATCGTCCCCTTTTTGCTCCTGGATGGAGTTACATCTGCTGATGAATGCAGAGGTTAAAAGTATCACTGTGTCCTCATTTCCCTCATCGCTCTAATGTCAACAAGTGCCTTTGTTTTTTTTTATGCCCACAACCGTCAAAGCTTTTAGCAGCCAGCGTGTGTGCTTCACATTCAAAAGGCATAAAAAGCTTTAAGTCGAAAAAAGCTGCGGTGATGGAATACTGTCACAGCACGAGTGGAAAAGCCAGCGAGTTGCTGCCAGGAGTGTGAAGCTGAATGCCTAGTGGTGTTCAGCAGCAAAACACACAGTCAGACATATGTATGCCTAGACACACACACACATACACACGCACACCAGCCATGGAGAATGGGGTCCCCTCAGGGCTGAGAACGCATGTCTCTCGCCACCAAGCTGAAATGCGCCTGCTGTGATTTGGAAAGCCTTCCTTTCTTTCATTACATCGACATCTCTGCAGAATGACAAAAACCATGGTGTGTGTGTGTGGGGGTTGGGTGTGGGAGGTTGGGGGTCGGTGTGGACTGTGCAGAGCTAGGTGCTTTAATTTGTAAGAAAGGTTGTGTGATTTCTGTAGGGAAGGACAGACATACAAAGACTTGGAGATGGACCAGGTCTGACAGCAGGCCTTTAGAGATGCTACTGGCACTGCATTGCCTCAGGGCTTTGGCCTGATCACCTTAGTAATGGGCCACCTGCAAAGGAGCTGCTTCATGGAAGAGAGAAGGAGAAGAACTTAATCTCAAGGCACAAAGGCAGCAGCTAGGACTGGGACTTCCTTGAACTGAGATGTGTGTAAAAGGCAGCATGCATTTTAATTGGCTTCTGGAGGAACCTGTTTGCATTGCTGTAACACATTGTTGAATGAATAACAAAAATACCAGTGATATCTCTTTAGTAATTATTAGCAAAAGCTCATGATTATAGATTTTGGTGGGGCAGGTTAACATTATTAGTGACAAAGCCTCAAAAAACTTAAGTTTAGAGGTGATCACACTTGACTTGTAATATAAGATATCGTCTAGTGATATTTTTAGAGTAACTCTGTTTTAGAGCAGTACCTTTGTTTAGTTATCAAGGTGTTATCATTAACCATGGTTGACAATTTTAAAAAGAATTTCTCGGGACTTGTACGGGAAAACAAGCATGACGTGCATTTCTGGCTCCACAATCCCCCCTTTCCTCTGTCTTTGCAACATATTCGATAAAATTCTGATTATTTGCTATACAGCTATGGTGTAATATAAAGTAGCTCAATCTTTCAAAATTCATTAACAGTCTGTCTTCGTCTCCTCTCCCAACCAACTTGTCCCAATGGACTTCTATGTGCACTTGTTGCAGTTCTGACATTTGACCAGCAGGTGCAATAATAAATATGAAAGCGAAGCTAAATGGAGAACTCATAAGTATCTCTCTCTCTCTCTCTCTCTCTCTCTCTCTCTCTCTCTCTCTCTCTCTCTCTCTCTCTCTCTCATATATATATATATATATATATATATATATATATATATATATATATATATATATATATATGCAGTTCAGGCATAACACTACTGAATTACTGACAGGTGAAGTGAATAACACTGATTATCTCAAGTCAACATTTTGTCCTCAAAGTTTATGTGTTAGAAGCAGAAAGATGGGCAAGCAAAGATGGGCAATGGCCTTCACTCCCCATGTGCATCAATGAGCCTTGACCACCCATGACCCTGTCGCCGGTTCACCACTGTTCCTTCTTTGGACCTCTTTTGATAGATACTGTCCACTGCAGGCCGGGAACACCCCACAAGAGCTGCAGTTTTGGAGATGCGCTGATCCAGTTGTCTAGCCATCACAGTTTGGCCCTTATCAAACTCGCTCAAATCCTTACACTTGCCCATTTTTCCTGCTTCTAACACATCAACTTTGAGGGCAAAATGTTCACTTGCTGCTTAATATATCTCACCCACTAACAGGTGCCATGATGAGGAGATAATCAGTGCTATTCACTTCACCTGTCAGTGCTCATAATGTTATGCCAGATATGTATCAATATAATTGAATGAGGAAATAAAATTAATGAACGGTTGACATAATTGCTTGTGATTATTATAAATAATTGTAATAACTGTTGCCACTGAAATAGAAGAATGGTTTGTCAGAGAATCGGGCAAAGGTTAGACCTAAAGCTGTTAAGTTTCATTTCCCACAATCTGTAATCACATGTGCACTAATCCATGGCAGCGGGATTTCCACAGCTTTAGAGTAAACTGCCACTACGCTCTGTTTGGGTGAGGCTGAGTTGTGTTCCATAAGGTCAGCTAGGGACTCTTCTGTTGTCTGGTGGCTTTCACATGTAAACCTCCCTATCATCTGTTTCCTTTCAGAAGTCTAATGGCCCTTCTGGAGTTGTTCATAGAGCAACTGAGAAAATGTTGTGAAAATGATTTCACATTTCGGCCATGTACCTGTTTGCGCTCGTCACAGTGGATTTCATTATCTGACTTGTAAACGAGAATGCTACGGACTTCCATTTCCATCTCGAACAATGACCTCATTTATCTTTTGACCTCGCTGTTTGCTCAGCAGCAAAATTAAATTATTAGAGCATAGCTGCCTAGGATTTACTATGAGGATTATAAATGAGCTGGAGTAACCCACTGCTGATTGGGAGCTCAGGCTCAGGATTCATTAGGGAGCATCCACACAGAGATATTCTAGAACTAGCTGACATAAGAAGAAAAAGAGAGGCTGATAGGGAGAGAAAGAAAGGGGAACCCAGACAGGGAATGTATGCATGGTTGCTTTGACTCCTCAGATGAGCCTATTATTATTCGTTGTCTCTTTTAGGTCTCTGAGGTGATATGAACACCATATGCAGACATACCTAATGATCTGACCACAGGCTACAGCACGCGCAGCCCTCTTTCTTTGTCCGTCACTCATGAGGTTGACATAAGGGCTTAAACCCTATGCCTGTCAAATCATGGGGTTTTTTGACAGCAGTCTGACAGTTTGTGTGTGTGTGTGTGTGTGTGTGTGTGTGTGTGTGTGTGTGTGTGTGTGTGTGTGTGTCTGTGTGTGTGTGCATATGTGCAAGCGTGCATGTTTATTCTTAGAGAGGCCCCATAAAACATTCATCCTGTTGATAGGGGGCCTGGCATTGCTCTTGCCTTATTTGTGTTAGGGGCTTTATATACTGCACAAATAGTCACACATGCACAAGTGTGAAGCTGTTTTTATTTCACAGCGCATGTGAAACTGGAATGTTGTATGCCACGATCTCCTTCCTTGTCGTGTTTGTCATGTTCTGGATGTATCATGGTATTGCTTTCATTTTCCATTTACGTTTGACATGGAAATATACCCTATACTACTCTTGCAAGCTTGAGACATGAGATATCTTGTTATACAGTTATTCTACAGGTTTAACACAGGGGTTTTTCATAGTATCTAAGTTTGCAAAGTTTCACAAACAAGTACCTAGTTGTTTCCCTTAGAAAAATAGATCTGGCTAGATCTGCCTTATGTGCCTTAATGTGTAAAAATACACATTCCAAGTGTTATCCCAGTGTTATGAGTGAGTGGAAGTTTATTGCAGAACCCTCCTTCTTGCATCCGAGCATCGTAGGTTTTCTTGAGCTCATATGTCATTGTATCAGTATAAATAGTCTCCGTGTCAGTATATGCTGGCACTCTGCATGCACTGGAGGCTATATGCTTTATAAAAAGATCATAAATTATGTTATTTTAGTTGCCAGACTGTTAATCCAGAGTAAACATGGAGAAAGTGACTGGAATGCACTGATAAAACACATCTTCTTAAAATGGCAGGCCTTGTTTAAGTTAAAAGATGTCAGCTGCTCAAAGTGATTAAGTCTTGGCAGAGTCTGGGAAATGGCCCAGCAGCTTACATACAAAACAAGCTTTTGGCAGTTGATATTGATCACAACCTTATTCTGCTTAGATACTAACTCAGTTAGCAGACAAAGAAAGAGCCTGGCTAAATAAAGCCATTTCACAACACTGCCATGAGGTTCGGTTGCAGCAGAAGGCGAGTCAGTTTCCTGCATGAATTTGGCTAGATTTTACCCTTTAGACATCACTAAGTTTAGTTTATTCTCTGTATAAAGTAGTTGTAGGAAGGAATTGTATATGTTACCCAGGACAAGACCTAATGTGTTTATTAATATTCAGATCTTTGCTTGTAATATTGAGTACTCTGCACAGCAATGTCATTGAAATGATGGCTCAGCATAGATAATTCTGCTTTGAAAACATTTAATATCGATTAGACACATTTTAAATATATTACATTGCAGGGCTTTAATGTGATTTCAACAATGCCACACAAACTGTGAATAGCTACTTGCAAAAACATTTCAAAATAAGTAGTTGGAGCACTAAAAACATCATACAATTAGTCAGCTTATTCTTGTTCTATTCTTAATTCCTGAGTATTAGGCAGTCAGTTAAGAGCTAGGCAAACCTGTAATGCTATGTAGGAACGAACCGAATATGTAAAACGTATGACTGTTTGAGTCATAAAGCCTTTGGCAGTAATAATTACATCTGGAACTTGACTGTATGACTGATTAATATTATATTCACTCAGAATTCTGAATACCCTAAAAAATACCCTGAGCAGTGCTCAGTCTCACACTTGGAAATACTGAAGAATCTGAATTTGGAAAACAGAAGCTGCCATACCATCAGAGAAGGCTTTACTGGCCCTTAAGATTTGCTTATAAGTATTTTCAAGTCACACAAGTTGTCTCACATGTCTCCATTATAAGCCTCCACTGGTATCACAGACAGATCTTTGGCTGCTTGTGCTCTCCACCTTGTCTTTCTGACATTCAGCACATGCACTCAGAGCCTCTTCAGAGGTGAAGAGCAGCATCAGGGTGCCTTCATTGCCTCTGGTCAGGGAAAGTGCACTTCTTTTTCATCCTGTCTATCTCTCTCCTTCTAGCTGCTTTTGTGACCCACTCGATTCCCTTTTCCACCTGAGACATGTTTATTCTTCTGCAGTGTCTCATTATTCCTACATTGAGACACTGTCAGTTGGCACTGAAGATTGTTTTCGCTTTCCTACAATCTAATTTGCATCTAATTATCTCTAGACTCATACATAACATGATAAAACATAAACATTGTCTATACATGAATGTGTGGCAATGGATTACTGATATTTCGAACAGCCCTGACTGAATTTATGTCATGTTTATCTTCCCAGACACATGGTCCTGTTGTTGAGGCTGATCAGCCTGCTCAACTCTCAGACACGACCGCCACTTCTGTTTCCATCAACACGTCCAGACAGAGGAGTCCAGTCCAGTTTGGCCCAGCAGTAACGTTGTCCTCTAGCCAGCCTACCTCAACCACCACCTCCTTTTTCATCAGGTGAGAGCAAAGTAGTGTATTAAAATTGAGTCTTTTATTAAACAAAAAATGAATCTATTTAATACTGTTGCATCAGGTCTTTGTGTGAGTGTGCGGACCAGCTTTGCAATGCTGTCCATGTATGTGTGGACATCAAAAAAAGGAGGAATATATCATAAGCATTGAGAATAGATTTGTAATGCCCAACATGTCAAACTGTCATAGCATGGGCAGTGTGTTTAACTGGCTTCTCTGTGGGTGGAGAGAGATGGTAGAGCTGCAACAATGTGCAGTGCACACCTGCAAAAGTACTTCCAGGTCATGCAGAAAACAGAGAGAGAGAGAAGACCTCAAAATGGGACAGGGTTAATTTTTGCAGCCTGTTCTATAAGCACATCCGTGTTTTCTTTGGACATAATCTCAAACAAGCGGATAGGCAGGGAGGCCTTGCTTCGTCACTAAGAGAGAAGCCTGGGAGGGAAAATAGACTTGTTTTTTCCCCTTTATTCACATGTTCAAGGGAGAAGAGAGGAGGAATGGGAAAGGATGATGTCTGCAACCTTTCATTACATTACAAATATTAGCTTTTGCCAAGAATTTCTGATGTTTTTCTTGGCAGTGCACTTACTTATTACCTTAATAACCCCAAGCAGTAATCAAATGAAAGTCTAGGAAACAAAGAGCCTCAAAGACAATGACTGTTACCATTAACTATAACAGCCCTTTTTGTACAGTATGAAGAACGGATACAGGCCTATATTAATGATGATTGCTTATTTTAAAAATTCTGCACCCTTAGGCGTTCTTTAGATTGCTCTCATACATCAGAGGGTTTAATGTTCTGGTTTAACTTTTATGAAGAACACCTTTAGAAAGCTAGAACTATTAACCATTCAAGGAATCTTTATGGAACCATGTATTCTTTGTTGGAGTACTCACAGGAATTTAAATTAGATGCTCACAGGAAGCTGTTAAATAAATCTGATTCACCCAGGCATTTTGTAAAATACAGTAAACAGAAATAGAAATAATCATTGGATTTTATCCAATAAAAACAAAACAAAACAGAGAATGTTAGTGGACGATAGTCAGAAAGTCCAGCTCATCTTCATTCGCCTAGTGTGTGCCAGCTTCTTGGACACTTGTAAAACATGCAGCAGGCCTGCTGTATCAGTTGTCAATGAAATGTTAATTAGAGTGCAATTAGAGAGACGGCGAGGAGAGAAAGAAGTCAGCTTGCTTGCTCTTATCGTCTCTTTTTTGCTACTCTGCTCTTGTCAGTTTTTCTATTTGTGTGCCATTCATTAGTGACTCAGCATGCATATCTAATTTTGATTGCTTATGTTTTAGTCTCAGCTTGTTGAATTTAATATGAGGCCTACAGATACAGAGTGCACATGTTCAGAATTTCTTATATTGGGAACCTGCGTGTACTTTATACTTTTTTCCCTTTGTATCTAGCTTCTTTCACAGGATTAAGCTTCAATTTGTGTTGTGTGTTAAAGTGGTAGCAATAGATATTCAACAGGTTTTCATAAGACATATCTGCAGCAGTCTCAACTCATCTGCTGTAATGATGGTTGGCTTCTCAATGTTCTTAGATTATTGCTCGTAAATGTTCGTAGTTATACAAAAGACATTAAGGAATGTTACTGTTAATGTTCCTACAGCTAAAGAAGGAACTTTAATAAAGAACTGAGTTAGAACATACCAAATCATCCAGAAACCTCAACAGATTTAGTGTACTGAGAAACAAATGTTCTGCGGAACTAAAATAGTAGCGGGCATCTTTACTTATTAGAGCATCTGTGGTAAGTGTCTCTATATTCTTGTTCTTCCTACTTCTAACATGTTCGTTTAGCCTTGGAGAAGCTTTTGACTAATTTAATATGAATGGATTAAGAAATGAGACAAGACAGACTCTGTGAGGCATAAGGAGATATCGAAAGCAAGAGCAGAGTGATAGATGGATAGATTTTCAAGCTTTCAGAATCACGAAATGCTCCTGTTTGACAAAGCATATTATTAGTACATTGACATTTTCTACAGCTGCCATAATAAAAACAGACAGATGTGTAAGACATGCTCTAGATTCATGCAGTGCTCAGTTTCAGTGCAGCCCTCTGAGCAGGGGGCTCACAGTCGATGTGAACCAGGCTGGAATTGATTGATAGAATATAATGCCGTTCAGGATCGGCCCATGCTCCATTGGTTTTTAAATGGATGAGAAGGAGAGAGCATTAGACTGGGAGAACAAAGGCACTGTCAGTTTGGCCATGGAAAGGAGAGAGCAAAGGATGGACAGTTGAAGTATACAGTGTTGAGTAATATTTTTTTTTATTTTCCGTGAACATACATATGAGCATGCATATGAAAAGTTTAAGTGCAGGCTATGCACTAACTTTGAAAAGTGGTAACTTAAAACTGAAAGCATGTGTATTCTTTGAGAGGTTTTTACTTTCATGGGAGTGTGAGGTTAAAAAAAAACACAACTTGCTTTGCTGGGTCATGATGGTTTAAATTAGGCTAATAATTTGTGTATGCTGTGGAAAAATAGAACAAGCTATATGTGTAAGAATATATTGTTTGCAGGAATAAACGAAACCTAATAACTATACAAGCTAGACTAAAAACACACCTCTAGTTGCACATATCTAGCTGAGATCAGTTATGAACTGGAGTAATGAGGTGAGTAGAACAGAGTGAAAATGTACAGACAGTGCTAACATTTCTATCTCTGGATTTTTTCCCAGTGTTTTTTATAGTTCCTGAGGCATATTGGTAGGATTAATAGTTAAGTAAAACAACAGCAACAACATCATCACAAAATTCACTTCAGGTTTAGGCCATGAACAGCTCAATCGAAATCCAATTCTGATACTTATACAGATATTTGGAGCACTTAACAGGTGCAGATACTAGAATTAACATTGCTTAACACCCCTACTTTCCATGCCTTTATGTTAGTTTGTGTGCACATGCACACGAGCAGCTATTTGGCTGCAGAACACAGGAGAAACTGTATGTGCTTTGGCCAGCTCCTTGTCCAGGTGAGCCTAGGTGGTAATGACTATGATTGGAGTAGGAATTTCACTGTAATTACCCCATAACAATCCAGACTGGTCCCAGACACTGCTTGGCCTTTGTGGCTGACGGAATGCTTTGTGGCCTAGACCCTAGGGAGTAACCATATTAACAAAGGGTTTCTGGCAAGTACGTACAAAGGTAAGTTGATGGCATGTGTCAAACGAACATGACTGTGGTGTAGGAAAGAAACACAAGGTAGAGATTTGGTCCAAATCAGCAATGCAGGCCTGTTGCTTCAACATAGTGTGCTTGATTAAAGAAAGCACCTCTGGTCCAATGGGATCGCGCACAGTCATACAGATTTTTGCATTTGTCTAATTAAACATTTTTACACATGAGACGTGTTAAAGTGGTTAATGAAAAATGAGGCTTGCTTGAGTTTTCCTCAGCAGATATTTAACAATTACTTAATGATTATGATCTACCATCCTAAATTAGTCTGGTTACCCATGGATAACTAGTATTGCCCGTAATTTGCAAATGTCCCTGGGGTGGCCCATTTAAAATCAATTAGGTACAAGAATGCATCTCTTTAATTACATTGTTAAGCTGATTTGCTTCCTATTGCTGCTTCAGAATGTCACAGATAATGGCATAGATAATGCTGCTAGGAACTGTAAACAGTAGGATACCATCCTCTCTCACATTCATGCTGCCTGTGTTTATGCTAATGGATGGTCGTGGCCTTCTCCTGGCTAAAATGGGGGCGGGATGGAAAGAGAGTGATGGGGGATGGTTTTGGAGAAGTGGAGGAACAAGCTTTAGACTGGGAGAGAGTTCAGAGTTCACTCTCACTTAGCTCACATGCCCGCACACACTTGAACAGAAGTCGGTTAAGCTGATAACATCGGAACATGTGTGTCAGAGAAGAGGATTGAGAGAGAGAGAGAGAGAGAGAGAGAGAGAGAGAGAGAGAGAGAGAGAGTAATGTCATCATGAGAGGCAGAACATTGGAGAGCAAAGATGGAGAGAAAAAATTATAGAACACAGGTGAAGAGAGTGTAGAGAGGAAAATTGTATGAAATGGTCCATGTGTTTGGCAGATTTTTATGTCGTTGCACTAATTCCCATCAGTCACAAATTGGCAAAACAGATTAACGCTGAGTGGTGTCTGCTCTGTAGCAGAGCTGGAGTCTGGTACAGCTGCACCTTGAGGATCGAGAGAAACAGCAGTGGCTGACAGCAGAGCAGCATGGGTGATGTCCAGGGCTGAGGACACACACACACACACACACACACACACAGCATCTGGGTGCTCCAACTCTGGGGAAGGCACACATGCAGAAATAGACATTGAGGGCAGTACACAAGCTGGCTGAGCCATGGTAGGGAAGCTAGGACTGATGCTCCAGAAAACTTCTCCCAGCTGGCAAGCAGAGACTGGAGCAGACACAAGCTGGAGCACCACCATGAAACTGCAGTAAGTTATATCACTACAGTGCAGGCATATGCTTGTATGATTACTTACCATTTTTTCAGCTGCAAAGGAATATAGTTTGTTTAAGTTTTTGTCTGCAACATAGTGTGATAAATCTCAGTTAAAGAAAACAGTTGTGTTAATCAAAAAATGACATGGGTGTTACATGTGTTTGTTTCATTCCTTTCTCAAACGTGTGTGCTTTTTAAAACAATGGTTCATATCCAGTAGGGTTTGAGCTGTGATAAGGACAACAGCTTGTTGTGAGTGTAGTTTTTCTGCTTTGTTGTCTTTACATAGTGTTTACTTTGAAGCTGGAAGACCAGCTGGTGGTCCCCAGTTGTAATCAGGCTATCATCTGTGTGTGTGTTTGTGTGTGTGTGTGTGTGTGTGTTACTGTAATGGCCAAGGAGTATAAGCAGGAGCAGCTGGGGCCGAGTGGTGGGGAGGGATGCACTCGGAAAGATAAGCCCAGGTGTGAAGGGCTTGCAGTGGACTGTTTGCTGTGTAGCTTTGAGTGCTGGGGGTGGATGGTGGAGGTGTTGATGGAGCTATCACTCTGAGCCCCAGGGAACGCGCTCTAGCCGGGTCCATTTCCTGTCCTTAGAAATTCTAAAGGAGAGCATTGATGTGTCCAGATGAATCACTAACCACAAGGTGCTCATCCACCCATATTTGTTGTATCTGATTCATCAGTGATACTGGCTTGCAATTGTGTAATCTCTGTGGCTACTTGTTCTGACTCCTGGTTTAGATGAATAGTTATTCCTCTCAAAGGACGGTTTCCAAACTCCTTTCATTCTGCATCATTCCTCGCTACCTACAAAGAAGTTTTGTTAATAGCCCTTATTATGACCAAACCGTTCACACTGAAGTGATTGGCAAGTTTCAGGAGAATCAGAAGTGACTCATTGCTGTTATGGTGGCAAAAGAGTTGCTGCATGGTCAGAACATGTATTTGTGTAGTTTCTCTTTGGTTTAGATAGGTGTGAACATTGTCTGGAGACATAGTGTAGGGAAAAAATGCTATTTTTTTTTACTGTGCACTGCCATGAATCATATAGTGTTTGTTTTTATTTTTTGCTGTTGGATATGAAATGCCAAATAATTTCTTCCAGACACAGTATTATTGTGCTTACATTTTGCTCTCGCTCTCCCAAATAGATGGTTGATTAACTGGATCTTCTGAGCATGAGGGCAGATGAATTTGATTTCCTTTCAGGCTGTTTTCATGGCTGTACTATGCGATTCATTACAGCAAAAAATCAAACATGCTTGAAAATATTGGAGCCTCAGTAATCGTTTCCAGACTGAGAAAATCGCACCCTAGAACTGGGCGCACATAGCAAGTAGTTTGCTAAAATCATGTAGCTTATAGCTTCATTGTCATAGTGGATGCCTTTCACTGGAATACTTGATGACCATCTCATGTGTAAACTGTTCTGACCTTGTGCAGCTTGGGAAATGATATGGTTTAGTGAAGGAGGATAGACTTACAGACATAAATGAGATAAACTGTCACAGATTCAAGATTCCTTCTTGAATCATTTTCAATATGAACTGGAAGAGGGATGGGGGCAATAGAGGTCTCCGACAACCCTCAGATCGACACTGTTATACACAAAAGGTGCAGTGTCAGGAAGTCTAGCTATAGTCCCAAGAGGAAGAGGACAAGGCATTGGGAAGCCCTTCGGCCACTGAAAATCTGCTGAATCATGACTGCACTGTTACAGCAATGCCTCAGTGTTCTCCACCACACCATGAAATGGAGAGGGGAGAAACGCTGTCAAATCAATCTTTCAGGAAGTTCCCCTGTGGCCTGATGCTGGCCTCCTGCTAGGAGAGAGACAACTGTGTTTGCAGGTCTTCAGGTGCTGAGAAGTTGTTCTCGCAGATTGAACAGCATTTCAGTTGTATGGAAATACGTCGTGTCATCTGTGCTTATCAGTCAACATCTCAAGAGAGGTATCTGGAGATCCCTAAGGCTACATTTTATCTACAAGAAACTGCCTTGTTTGCATTCATCCCTGCAGCATTCACAGAGCAAGATATGGTGAACTGAATCTCTTGTCTAGATTAATAGCTGTAGTTCCTCAAATTGTTCGAGCTTTAAATCTCATCTCATTTTAATTGACACTTAATGATAGTCAGGAGAAGACATATTGAAATTAAAATGTCTTTAAAATAAAGGGGCAATTAATCACCCCAAAAGGGTTTCTGCTTATATGGTTTGTAGGACAATATTCAAGCTGGAAAACTCATGGACCTGAATAAGCACTAAAGCTTTTTTGACCTATTGTCTTTCCAATTGCATTCTTTTTTCTTTGAACATCACTTTTAAGCAGAGCAGTCTACGTTTCCTTTGTTATGCTGGAAGAAAGCAAAGGTGGCAGCTTCACCCCCCCCCCTCCTTCCCTCCCTCCCTCCCTCCCTCCCTCCCTCCCTCCACTCTAGTGGTCTCTTTTCTGTTGTTTGATATGAATATTCAACAAAAGCCTTATTTCTTTTTAGTCATGCTATACTTGATTTCCCAATTCAGTACTGCTTGTAATACTATTTCAACTCAATGTTATCTAACCCATACCTCCCACCCCCTTCATAAATGTCACTATACATATATACTGGTTTATATTTACATGTTTAAAAGTAAATGGCCTATTACTTTTCATTCCAGTCCAGTTTTCATTTTATTCATTCTTTCTTATTTGTAGTATATTTTGAGTTTATTGTGCACTTTAGTCTCATGAACTGTTATGTCTCAGTTCTCCCTGTTGCTCTTGTGTTGTGGCTGTTGTAACACCAAATTTCCCCTCGGTGGTTAATAAAGTACTCTCTACTCTTCTCAAATATTGCAGGCTGAAAGAATCCTGAATTTAGACAGATGGGAATGTAGGATGATTTTCTTAATGGCTAATCGGTATAAAGCGGGCTAGGGGGATTTCTAACTTAAATACATTCATTTGCAGTTTTCAGACAAGGAAAAAAGCCTGAGAAAT
This sequence comes from Hemibagrus guttatus, assembly GCA_033459395.1. Taxonomy (NCBI): domain Eukaryota; kingdom Metazoa; phylum Chordata; class Actinopteri; order Siluriformes; family Bagridae; genus Hemibagrus; species Hemibagrus guttatus. The sequence continues at coordinate 14,906,621 of JAUCMX010000008.1, read as the reverse complement.
CAACTCTGCTAGCTGGACTCACTCTTTTTCTTTACACCTAGTTCAGCTCTTGGAGTATTTGGATCTATGCATGTTTTAGTCTAAAATATCTCAGAGGAACAATGGATCAGTACTAGGCACTGTGGAAAAGAGTGAGTTAATGGTGTTGTTTGTTTTCTGAATTCTGACTTTTCTACATGCAGATTGCCTTCAGCACAGTGGATTATAGGCTGTAATCAGTTCAAGAACCAGTGCACTAGAGCCTGCTAAAAATCCATTTATACTTTACTAATCCCCAGTTTCTCTGACTCTCTCTCTCTGTCTCTGTCTCTCTCCCCCTCTCTCAATTTCCTTCTATCTCTAAATACCCTTTCCTGAATCAAGCTCTGAGTTGTACTTAATCTAAGATAGAGTAAATTCTTAAATCCTCAGTTTGGCAAGAAGAGCAGTGGTGATATTGATTAATGGGTTTCCCTGTCCACTACCGTATTATAATGTGATCCTTATAGTTCCTGCAACTGATTTAAAAGGTGGTTAATTATCCTCTGTGCTTTGAACCATGCCTTTGAAAAATTGACGTCACCCTGTGTTGGACAACATCCATCTTACTGCCAATGACAGTGTGATTTTTGCATAATAAGTACTATTGACAGCTTCATTGCTCTTGGGATGGTGCACAAAAAGGAATATATGGATGATTCTTCCCCTCTGAGCTTTGGTTTATTCTTTCTGTACTATTTCTTTACTCAGATTTTCATTTTTGTTTTGCTCCTCTGTTGCTGATGGTTGCATCCCAAAATGGTTGATTTTGCTGCATCGTTTTTCCGAATATTTTTTGAATTGGCACAATAGCAAGCACAGAATTTGCTATTTTTAAAAAAAATTACTTTCTGTAATATCTAGTCACGTTTGACACTTGTGAATCGAAGTAGGCTTTGGCTGAATGTACGTTCGATGATGTCACACAACGCGTCTTCTTCTCGAAAAGAGAAAATTGCCAGTAATTTTGAAAAATTACAAACTCCATCGAATATTGCAGAGTTTGCCTGATTTTGTGTCAATCTCTTCAATTGCAAAATCCTGCAGGGATTGATAGGACTTCTTTGTCCTGTCCACTCCATCCCATTCTTCACCTGAAGTGTGTCCTTTCTGCTCCACCTTTCTCTCCACAGCCCTGCCATTCCATCATTTACTTTGATTAATCACACACAAATGTTCCCAGCAGACACTGGGGCTGAATGTTGTGATAGCCCTGAGAGTAAAAGAGTGCAAACAAATAAGCACAAGGTGTCCTCCATGGCAGACAGTGATTAATGAGGTTGAGATGAGGGTAGAAACCAGGAGTGCTTTTGTTTTCTTTCCTTTCTTCACACACATGCCTTATTCTATCATCATCCTGTGCTGTTTTTTGTATTTCCTTTACATGATGTTTAAACTGACCAGACTCTTGTCGAAGCAGCACAATTTTGATTGTGCTTGTCTTGCATTGAATTGTACAACTCTTTCGTGCCAACAGCCACACGTGTTTGTGCTGCAACCAAATTCCCCATTGTCACTAATCTGTGAGCGAAACCTGATGCTGAGGGCTCATTAGCTGCCATGCTGTTTGTAGCCGTGCACTGGAACAAGAAGGAGGAGAGATGAAAGTAGACGATAATCTCCATAAACAGGGAGGCAAAAGGGGTTGACTGAAGAGTGAGCAAAGTCTTAACGATCTGTCGGATTTTCCTATATTAGCATGCTCTTTTAAACACGCTCCTTTATATATGAAACACATTATGATCTCTGTGGTGCTCATGAATAACATCATGATCACAACACACTAGTATCTTCATTCCATGGCTTTTCTTGACTTCCGGCTTAGAGGACTCAACTCATTAAATAACAAAAACAGCCCGACTATGTTTTACGGCTAGTTCCCTGTCCTCCCTACTGTGTGTAAACCACAAGCTGCAGAGCCAGGATTAGCTGCACATCCTGTGTGCCTGAAGATGCCATTGAGAGGGCAATTTAGGAAACTACAAACAGAAGAGAATACTCAGCCCCCCACTATTCCTACCTACTTCCTCTTTGGTACTTAAAACAGAGTCGTCTACTCTTGACTTGGCCTCTGGCTTTGTTGGGAGATATGAGGCTAGACGTTGTGGTGCTGTTTGGGGTTTGGGTTAAAATGTTCTTTGAGTTTTAGTGTTTTATTAGTGACATAACTAGCGCAGGAAGTAGGAGGTTTAAAGTTTGGCACCTACTTGTGGGTAGTGCATGCTTTCCTAAGGACAGACCCCATTTAACAAAAAAGGTCATGTTTAGGTTTGTCAGGGAAAATAGTTTTGGCTTTGTTTAGTCTAGTGTGTGCTTCTTGTAATGGCAGTATGACAGGTTGGTATACTTCGTAGCTTATTTATGAAATGGGCCTCTTGCCATGAATTGGATTTAAGAGTAAGACCACAAAGCTATGTAGACACTTAACACAGCTTTTTTGCCTTAGCTGATTTTAATCTCTGTGTTTTCTTTCTATTTTTTAATACATTTCAATCTTTTTTTTTACTTAAATATATGTAGTTACTGAATACAAACAATAAGGTATAAGGGATAAAATAAGGGACTACTTTTACCCCCTCCAATACACACACACACACACACACACACACACACACACACACACACACACACACAAACAGAGGTTGACAGAAGCTAAAAATGCGTTTAAAAATGCACTAAGGACTTGGGAATTTCTCTCCCTGTTTCCTTTTAATTAGAATGTTTTCCATTTAGACTCAAATTGCTTCATTTATTTTGAGATGGCTAGGGATTCTTGTCCCAGACATGCTGGTGGAATAAAGCCTGGGCTCAGCACTACCCAAGCCATCATTTTTCACTGTTGCACTCTTAGGTTCAAAATGATTTACCTTCACTCTGACAGCCGCTGATTGGCTCTCAGCCAAAACTCAGAGCTTAGAGAGGAACAGACTGATCACACAAATGCTCCATCAAGGCAAGGCTTAACCAGTCGTCCTTCATTCTTCACTCTTTTTGCCTTATCTCATCATCCAAATTTAGCTCTTGTTTTATTCCCACTTCTTACCGTTTCTAGCTGATTATTCACATTTTCCCCCCGTATTGTCCTTATCTTTGTTAACACAGAGCACAAGTTCCCAGCCCTGATCATGGACTTCTCCCAGTGCTACACATTTGAGTGTTTTTTCTGGTCCAAACACACCTGATTCAACTAATCAACTAATTTACATCCTTTTATATGAGGAAGTAGGAGTGTTAAAGCAAGGAAAACACTAAAATGTGCAGGATAAGGGGCTCTCCAGGACCAGGGTTGGGAACCTGACACATAAAGGTTATCAAACCTCTTCTAGACAGTCCAACCTTCTTGTGTTCCAGTTCCTAACACAACTGAAAGAGGAAATCAGCATTATACTTTGTATGGCTCAAGTAATAGAAGAAATTTGAGGACCTTTTTTTCAGCTTGCTTTGTCCTTTTTCTTTCCCTCCATCCACATCTCTGTCTCCTATACACATTGCACATTACACATTGTTTCCTGAAAATTATTTTTGTTTTGACTTCGAACATTCTGTTCAGGTTTCTTTTCTTTCACAAGAATGTAGACTTCACTGTTTGGGCCGAAGGTGACGTGTATTTTATTTTCATTATACAGTGTCTTTTGGATGTATTGGCACCCTGCAATCAATGTGCAAATCTGATTGCATTATACAGAATAATTCCAATTTAGCCACAAACAACTTTATTGTACTGTATTTGTCCTAACATGCTGTAATGTTTTCCTGATGCATAAATTCAAGTTTGTGTACATTAAAAAAACCTTTGTTGTCTAGTGTCAGAACAGAAGAGACAAAGAAGAGGGGGCGGTGGTAGCTCAAGTGGTTAAGGCTCTGGGTCGTTGTCTGGAAGATCAGCGGTTCAAGCCCCAGCACTGCCAAGCTGCCACCGTTGGGCCCTTGAGCAAGGCCCCCAACCCACCCTGCTCCAGGGGTGCTGTATCATGGCTGACCCTGGGTTCTGATCCCAACCCCCAAGGATGGGATATGCAAAGAAAAGAATTTCACTGTGCTGTAATGTATATGTGACAAATAAAGGCAACTGAACTTAACAAATGATGGATGATCTGCAAAATTTGGTTAATGGATTAAAAAAATACATAGGCAATAACATTAACCAAAATTTTCCGTCTGATATCGGACCCATAAACACACTGTCTCAAAAATCATTTTGCTATGTAGTGGGATGTTTCAGCGAAAACCTGGTTGCATCTGCCAGGAGAGTTAGACATGGGGCTTGTCTGAGCCAAACATTACTAGATCAACACAGAAATGGTTAAGGAAACACAAAATCTGTGATTTGCAATGGCCAAATCAGTCTCCAGACACGAGCCCTACTAAAAACCTGTGGTCTGAACTGAAGATGGATTTTCACCTGCACAAACCTAACTATACACTGGTTTATCACTAGGAAATGTTAACTATACAATGTTGACAAGATGCCTGTGTATGCAACTCCCAATGTTGAACTTCCATGATCCTCAGTGTATAATCTCATCACATGACCTCCAGTCATGCTCATAATCACCTGATTACTAATAGAACTGACCTGTTTGCTTCCTTTAACTAACCCAGACTTTAGTGTTACTGCACTAGGTCTTGCTCTAGCATGGTATGACTGGAATGAGTTTAAGCCTGTTCACACAGCCTGTTTGATTTTTGCTCATTTTTGTGGAGGGTGCCAATAATTCTGGAGGGCATGTTATATTGTGTCTAGACCAAGGAATCTCAGGGCGTATAAGCATATCAGTAAGGGATATTCTCAACAATCTGGTTCTGCGACTTAAATATCTATACAATTCTTTTGTAACATAATCCGCCGTGTGTAAGCTCTAATTTGTGTTTAGGTTTTACCTTTTTATACTTTGTTTGCAGTTGGAATGAATCAACTCTTTTTGTGCTCATATTTCACTCTCCATTTATAACCACTTTACAAATCTCTAAAATGCTGATATCTTCCAGTTTAGACAGTGGAAAACCAGTGTAATGCATCTTGCTTATGTTATTTAGTATAGTGGAGTCAGTACCCAATATATAATCCCATGGATTGTTCTGGAGTCCAGAGGTTAGACTTTTGACGAAAAGTATTTTCTCGTAATCCTTTAAACATTTTGAACGTCAGCCAGGTTGTAAACGCAGGACAGCAGAATGTTTTTAATAGCTATCTGTGGTAAACAGAATTTGACAGTGCACTGATTATTCATCCATCACATCATATGGAAGATTTTACCTGCAGTACAGGTGGTCAGTTAAATGAAATGTGCTGTGCTACAGTATTCCTAAATGCTTTTGAATGAAGTATGTTTGTGAATGATTATTATAATACAAAAATCGCTAGATACAGCGTCCTCAGTTTTGTAGTTCTTGGCTGAAAATGGATGTAATGGATATAGATGAGTGGATGCAGCTGAGGCAGACACTTAGCTCTGCACCTGACAGATTCCTCGAAGCTGAAGCCAAATTTCACTCAGACTGTATGAGAGAAAGTGCTCATAACTCCATATGTTAACTTCTATTAATGCTAAAAGAGCTGAAACTGAGATGATGTTAGGAGGAGCAGTCGCTGATGAGACAAAAAGAAGATAAAAAAAAAACATAAAAAGGATAAGAAGATATGTGTTCAAAGTGAGTAACGAGGGCAGCGTATCTGAAGTGCTTCAGCAGGAACATGGGGTGCCAGAAGCTATGTTGTGCAGGAGTCATGTGGAGAGTGACAGCCAAAACCATATGCAGTCTGACTGATGTCATATGTCGCTCTCGCAATTTGCCCACACTCAGTAGGAGTATGTAACAGCAGATCCATGGCTCCTTCACAGTCTGCATTACACTCTCCTCCTGTTTGTCACTTCAGTTCATGGGAAGGAAATACACCACTTTCTGTTCCAGAAACAGACTAGCCATGTGCTCAGATGTTATTTAAAGAACCTTTGTTTACTCTAATATCCAATGATGATATAGATACAGTTGCATGACTGAGCATGCTTTAGGATAAAGCTAAACTTATTCACAGGCTTTGTGTAATGGGTTTCTGTATACTCAGACAAATCTCAAACATAGTGGATTGAGAGAGGGAACACTCAAACATTTATTACGCACAATTAGTAGTTTATTACTTTGGACTTAACCACCTAAATGAAGCCGAATCCTTTTTTTGTGGGATGCCTGAGCGTTGACTAGCTGCCTCTTAACCCTGTTACTGAATCTCAGTTGAATCCATATAGATGGGCAAGCAGAACATGACATCATCCTTTAGTGCCCATTGTATGAAGTAATCCTTTTTTAAACAGTGTCTTTGTCACCATCTTACCTAAAGTGCTCACATGGCAAGCTTTCTGTAATGATGGACAACAGAACAAAAGACTGTTACTGCACAAATACCTCATGTCTCTCAGAATGTTGCCTTCTAAATTACTGTAAAATTAAGTAATTGTTTAGATTGGGAGACCCTGGCTGGCAGTTTATTGGTACTGTCTTAATAACATTATTTAATTTTCCTCCCCTTTAACTGCAGCAGAACTACCCTGTGCTACTTGCTCTGGCTGATATCATCAGGCTTGCACAGACCAAAGCCAAATCTGTACAAGCCCTGGGTCATGCTCCCCTATTCAGCATCAACATTATAGAGCCACAGAGCAATAGTGAGCATTAGTGGGCCCAGAATAAAGTTTATTTAAAAAAATAACTGGTATGTAAATATAGAAAGGATGTTGTAAGTTGATGATATTTTCCAGATGTTCTTAGGAGTCTGTATGTATAAGCTGTAGGATGGTGAGGGGAAAGAAGGAAGCTGGTTTTGGATTACGCAGACAGTTAAGTGGAACAGGGCTGGGTACATGTGGTCTTGTGGGGGTAATGTATTCTCATATCAGTTTAGGTGATCTGATTTTTGCCGAATGGTCAGAGCTCTGTTATAGATATCCAGTCAGCCAAAAAAAAATAAAAAATAAAAACTTCATACTGAAAAGCAAAATGTCAAGGAGAGTAAACAGGACCTAGGTTGCTAATTAGCCACAGGACCTTTTTGACCCACACATGCACACAAACAGACACGAGAGTGAGGGTGCCTCCCAAACAAGCTAATCAGTCTATAGGCTAATGACTCCCTTGGCCAGATGAATTCCTCTTGCAAATTTGACAAAAGCTGAAAGCCAGAAAGAGCGTCTGGCAAGATTATAGATGACAATCCAAATGGTTTGGATCCTCACTAGAGTAGACATATAACCCGAGTGTGACAAAGACATTGATTCACACAGCACAATACAGCAGCCATTCTCCAATCACGCTCGTGCTGTCATTAGTAAAAGCTTAAAGTACCTTTTGTATCCCTTGACAGCAACATATTGTTTTGTCTTACCCAGCACTGTTTGTACATGCTGCTCACGCACGTGTGCTCTGAATTGCTGGTATGGCCTAAGAGAGTGATGACTTCAGCTCCCCTGTCACACTGAGCTATACACACATTAGTATTTGTAACATTGCCGGATCGATTGTTACTAACGTTTTCCCGGCTCTGGTTTAACAGGTATGCACCACTTATCCGTTTAGCTTTTGCCAATGATGAAATGAATGGTTTCTAAGGAATCTTCTCCCACTTTTGGCTCTGAGCTTTCAGTAGTCATCAATACTAAAATATGTGAGCATTGTGGTTAGTGTTCATATTGTGGTCAGTTTTCTGCTAATTGCAGTACACATTAGCATATTTCCATGCTGTCTTAGGTGTAGGAAAGCACAAAACCCAAATGATATATTAAACATGAATTTAATCACTGATATCACATACCAGTGTTAATGGAAATATGACGCTATAATATAAATATTGTGATACATTTTGCAAATAAATGCTCTTGTTTGTCTGTGTTTGTGCAAGTTTATTTTAGCAGAGGCAATTTATTTATGGAGACTTATCTACGTATTACAAGGTTGTGACTTATATTAACTGTATGTTAACTGAGTAATTTATCGTAGTTATTAAACCTTGGTCTGAATAAAAAGCCAGGACTCTAAGAGGTTAAATAATCCTACACTGTAATGGTAGTTTTTTAGTGGTTTTAACATGATTTGAATTTCATGATTTGTCATTTTTTAACAAACCTACATCGCATATCTATATTGCATATCATATGAATGTATTCTAGCATCATAATATGACATTATAGCCATACTGGCCAATGCTAACGTTTATGCATGAGATATGAAACACATGTTTGGCTTTTGACCATGCCTCTAGCATGACTGATCAGTGTTCGCACTCTGTGTGGTCTAACTGTGTTTTGCCTCTGCCCGGCAGTGAGAGTACACACTCTGGTGTGTATAAACTATGTAGGGCAGTGGGTTAGGAGAGCAGTGTGTAAAGCTGTGCTACATTGACTTAAGACTCTTAATTCAGTCTGCAGAGGGGAAACAGCATGCTTTTTTACACCATGCTTGCTAAGTAAATTGACAGTCAAGGGAATATCGAGCTCTCTCTAAGCACTGGTTCAGTTCATTGTCTATTCCCTGTCTTCCTTTTTCTTTTTACTAAGGACACAGGCATTCATGTTGACTTGCCTTCTATAGATGACCAGTTACTGTATGCATTTTTCTTTTCTAAATCGATCTGACCATCCACCTGAATGCAATGCACTATTCAGAGGCTACGTGTGGTAATGAATAGCATTATCTCAGCTGTCATGCTGATCACATCTTTGACAAAGCACAGTCTGAGTGAAGCATGCAGTTTAAATATAAAATCTTTCTTTTTCTCTCACTCTTTGTTCTATTTTTTAAACATTTCTAGATTTTCCTCTCTCTATCTCAGATTCAGATATATACTGTATATCTGTTTGAAGTAAGAAGAGTAAGAAGGTATGGGCTTCTTTGCACATGAAGTATTCATGCAGCAAGGGGGCATATATGTGCGTGTGTGTGTATGTGTGTGTGTGTGTGTGTGTGTGTGTGTGTGCGTGTTAAGAGAGAGTGAGTAAGGGAGAGAGGCGCACCCTCGCTCAATGTGAACTCCTTTTCTGGCTGTGGGGAGTAAAAGGGGCAGGGCTGTGTAAAGAAAGAGGGAGGGAGGGAGCTGCGTATGTGTGTGTGTGTAAGTGTGCGTGAGTGTGTGAGCGTGTATGAGAGTGTGTGAATGAGAATGCTGCATGGCTACTAACGTTTCTCTGGCAGCACGAGCCGGAGCTTGACTGCGAGATTTCATCCTCATTTCCCTCCTGGTGCACAGCGGAGAAGAACACATGGGGAGGAGGGGGAGGTATGACAGAGGAAGTGTAGGATTAAATGAACTGACAGAGAACCTGAAGAAAGAGAAGAAAGGTTCAAAAAGACATAGCACGGGTCACAGAAAAACGCAATGAATGACACATGAGAAGAGGTAAAGAGAAGACAAGCCAAGCCTGTTGGAGGGACTGGAAAGAAGAGTATTTGATTTGCAGCAGGATTCTTTGTGGAGTTGAACAGATTATGGGAAATAAGTGAAGAGGAACTTTATGCCCTTGCTGCATCCCTTCTCTCCCCTCTCAGCTTTCTTCAACCCCTTCCATGCCACAGATCTTTATGCTGGTGCTGGACTTTCTCCTTTCATGTGTACCTTCAGAACTCAGCTGGATCTTTTCACTGATGATAAACAAAAAATTTGACATATAGACACAAGTATACTTTTAAAACTGCATGGCAAACTCAATGGCAAAGTGTGGATACAGACATGAAGGCTGTACATTTTCCTTTGGTCTTTATGGGCTGCCTTTGGCAAAACTGAGCGCTTATTTCATTAGATGATGGATTGGAAAGAAGTGTAAGTACTTTTCCTCACTTTGTGTGTGTGTGTGTGTGTGTGTGTGTCTGAGACGTGAACCTTTTTACCCCTTCACCCCATTTCCCTACCCTACTTCTCTGTCAACATAATAAATGATACTAATTGAATTTATTACATACCTACTGAACCCACATGGGATTTAATCACATTGTCACTCATTTTGTGGAATATAAATCTAATTTTCTAAAGGTGAAAGTGATTTCTCAGCAACTTTTGAACTTGTCAAGACATGTGAAGGGTGAGGTTAAATTGTATATATTATTATTGTGTGTGAAAGTGTATCTGTGTATGTCAGCTACAGTGAAGTTGAACAGGTGGACAAACCATGGAAAGTGTAGGCACTTTGGCATGTTCTTTATGGCAAGCGTCCATCTATGAGCCAAGCCAGGTTAGTCTCTGAGAGGGGGTGAAAGAAAGGAAAAGAGAAAGGGAGAAAATGGAAGGAAGGAAGGAAAAGAGAGAAATGGAAGAAAAAGAAGAATGGAGAAGGTGGGATGGTAGGAGGGAAGTGCACATGTGAGAGGCATTCTTTTCTTTTGCTATATAATAATAATAATAATAATAATAATAATAGTAATAACAATTTTTAAACTATTATGTTTTTAAGTTAAAATGTGGAATGGTGTTGATTTTAGTTGTGTAGAACATCGACACATGTAAAATAAGGTGGGTTGGGGTTCTGAAAACGTTTCATTTATCATGTATGTGGAGATGTACTGTCACTGGATCACAATCAGTGACACACTCTGCCTGTCTCGCGCCTCTGACTCTGCGTCTGTCTCTCCTCTTTTCTCTTTCACTGTGCAAATGCTCCTTCCCACTTATACACACTCACACACACACACACACACACACACACACACACACACACACACACCCCCTCTCACACACACACACTCACACACGCACTCACAGACCTCCCTTACTCATGGGCCTGCAGTTCCCTGGGGAGAAACTCCTCCTGTATTCCTCTTGGACGCTATAATTATTTCATCAGCCAGCGGTGTGTTCCCTGATTGTGCTTGTGGGCTGTCACTGTGGACTGGAGAGGGAGAAGAGAGGAAGGAGGGGGTAGAGCAGAGAGGAATAAAGCAGGCACGACACTCATGGAGATATAGAGAGATAGAGTGTAGATGGGAGGGTGGAGGTCCAGTAGATGCGCGCACACACACACACACACATATATACACACATAGCCATGTTCAAAGGCATGATAGACTGGACTAATGAGCAGTCTGCTTGCTGAAGAAAGAGGATGTGTCTGCACAAACACACACACACACACACACACACACACACACACACACACACACACACACACCACACCCACCCAACCTGTCATACTCACATTCTATTGAATGACACACTTGTTTACATGCCCTCTCTTTGCTACCTCATTCATTCATTCATTCATTCATTCATTCATTCATTCATTCATTCATTAAAGTAAACTCTTTGTTTTATTTAAATATGAATTAGTCAGTTATATTAAAAAGTGGTTTGCAATGCTTGTTTTTTGTCTGTAAAATCTGTTTATAAGAGAAACTCTGGTTTCTGTGGGATTTTGTACCTATTTAGAAAGCTCCTCCTCTTGCACATGTATTCGTGTGTATATTGCTCTGTTCAAACTGACTAATAGGAATTCTAAATAGTTTAATTTTTAACCTCCATGTGTTTGTGTTGAAAACAGCCAACTGTGATGGTGGTGATTTAACAAGCTAATATTTCTGTATGTTGATTTTATCCAAAGCAAATACTTAGACAATACAAAGAATTTCCTTTGGGATCAATAATGTTTTCTCTTATCTTATCTTTGCTTAACTGATTTAAAGGGAAGAAGTGCTACTATACTTACTCTTGTTGCTGTTAGCATCCATGTTGATTTGACGTCATAACAGACCATCTAGAGTTTACTAGTAAAAATTTGTAGTCTTTGGTTGCTAATAGTCAGAGATCAGAAATTCTTGAGTTTTAGTCAAGAGCAACAGTAGCCTAAGAAGTGTAGGTGGGATTGGAGAGATTTTGAGTCTATCAAACTCTGTGATTATACCTTTAAAAATAGACACTTTTCTTCCTGTGACTAATTATACTGACCTTTCTAATTAGTTTCATTACAGTTAAGGAATTGCTAACAGTTACAGAGTCGTATGCTTTAAGATTAATAAATGAGTAACAAGTTCAGACTTTAAGGGGATAAAATAGTGCAGTGAGATTTGGGACATTAACTGTAGTTAACTGTGTTTCATAGGTGCGCTGTTCACTCACTGTGTGTGGTACAGAGTAATTCCCCCTTCAGCACTACAGTATTCAGCATGAGACAGATGCCGCCTGTCAGCTTCTCTCCTCCACTTAGTGCATTCCACACAACACACAGTTCAATGCCCGTAAGGCTCCTCCTAATTAGCGTTACCTGCAGAGCCTAAGCATCTTTTGTTAGTTCTTTCATTTCCTCTTTTCTGTTTTCTTCAGGTCTTGCTCTCTTTTACTTTGTACTTGTTTTTTCATGATTTATTTTACTAGTGTCCCTTTCGTCATGTGTTGTTTCAGGTTCAGATCAACTGTTGCACACTTCAAGTGAAATATATAAAAATGTTCCACAAACACTTCAGTGAAGTCTTTTTTATTTGTCTACTGGAAATGTTAAGACTGTATCTCATGTGAATGAGATTAATGTCCTTATTATGGCTGGGTTACTGTGGAGTCAGTGCCAGCAAATGGTTAATGTCAAGGCTAATGGCGGAACTGACCCTATTAGCTGCAGTTTCACATTTCCCTCTGAAAAAGAGGAGTGCATTTTGGGGTGATGGGGACATAATGTAGCCATTTGGTTATGTGAAGTAAAGCGAGGAGGCAACCTGCAGGGAGGGAATGAGTGAGAGAAAGCGAGTGAGGCTGCTGTGTGTTTACTTTGGCTTTGAGATGGGGCTTTTGACCTTTCACTTCTGTAAATGCCAAGCTATACCATTAAATCAATCAGCAAAAGAGCAGATTGATTTTTGTTTCACCTTCCCAATTTGAATGAGTGGCAAATTTTAAGGCTTTTTGGAAACAATCTTCCCTATGGTGTGCAAGAACTTGGCAGTTGATTGGTTGCAGAGCTTTGCTGTGATTTTCTACACAAAGTATGAGACTTTAGAAAGAGCTTGTACTGAATTGCATGGTATTTTTTTTTCCAGGGCTGCACAGAAGCTGAACCTCTCCTCCAAGCGGAAAAAGACCCAGCCGCCTATGCTGCAGCCGCCAGAGCCCTCCATTTACCCCACCAACTTCAGCAGCATCCTCCAGCTGTCCCCTCCACCCGCTCCACCATGCCTGCTCAGGGCCAGCTCAAAGGCCAAGGAGAACCCTGGCATGGGCAAGGTTAGAGAGATAAACACACAGACACACACGCACACACACTGAAACTATCATTGTGCTTACAAATGCATTCTTTGACAGTGAATAAAGAGTGCTTTTGGTTTGAACCTGGCCAGAGAAATGCAAGGCCATACATCTCTCTGCTTTTGTGTTCAGTGGGGAACACACATGCCAGGGTTTGGGATGATAAAAAAACACACACACACACACACACACACACACACACACACACACACACACACACACACACACACACACACACACACACACACACACACACATCGTGGGGTGTCTGTACACAGCTGCAGTTGTTTGCATCATACAGACTGCTGCCCAGACAGGCTTGGGGCAGTGTAGGCTAATATAGTGGTATAAATCCCATGGAATGTCATGAATCTGCTCTCTTTGTTCTCTCTTTTTTTCCTGCTTTGTTCTCAGTAGGAGGGGGAAATAAACGTGTTGATAAACTATTTTTCCCCTCATTATCTGCTTGGCTTTTTGAACATGTATACGTCAGAGAACATTTCTTGACTTATTAAAAGCAAATACCTCATTATTGCAGTGAACGAGTGAGATACGTAAAGATACGTTATAGCCAAGTAAGTAATTAAGAATTCCAGAAAAATAAATAATCTTTTTCAAAATGTAGCGAAAGCTAGTGGTCTCATTTTTCTTTTAAACAAATAGCCAGCTTTGTTGGAAGCTCTGAATGGAAGCAAAGCCAGCAATAGAAAGAATTCAGCATGTATCCCCTTTGTCTATTATTGTTCAGCTGCATGCTACCATATTTATAGAGATCGAGAAGATTTGTACCAGATTAGATACCACCTGCTCTGTGAGATTATTATAACACATGTTGCCAAAAGCTCAAGCCCATTGGGATGATTGCTAACTGGCCATTGTAAATGGACTCATTGAAACTCAGCTTCATTAATGAGCTTCCTCTGCCCTGCTACTGGAACACATCTGCTGCCACTTGAAATGATCGACTGGGACTCAAGTTCTTCCCACTAAATTATACCTATGATACATTTATACCTGAAAATTAGACAAATTATGCCTAAAGACACTTACAATACACATTATCAGTATATTAGGGTATTTAAGACTGATAACAAATTGACAGCATAACTACAATTTCAGGTACTACAGGTACTACATTTAAAAAAAACTATGGTTGTCATGGCTACCATCAAAAACAATTAGGGAGAAATAAATTAAACAAATTATTATGAAATAGTATATATATATATATAACTGGGAGAACAGATCCATTAATATAAATTTTAGGTGTGCAAGACCTTGTAATATAAATATAGTGGAGACTGTTGACTTAGCTTGACTTTTTTTGGTCAGACATATATGGAAACCTGTTTCCAATGTCACGGCCAGAGTAATTTCCTTCACCATGTGCACATGTCCATCAGCGGTAATCGGCCCCTGCGGAGCAGCAGGAACGAGGGGGAGCTCGGCCTCGGCTAGTGCTGTGGCATACATAGACATTTCTCACAGGCACGGCAGTGGGATAAAGCAAAGCAGACATTGTTCTGCTGGACCAAAGCTGGACTGAAGCTGTAAATAAACACTAACCACAGGTCCACAAGGATGCGGTATGGCTTTGTGCTGCTCACATTGGAATGCCAAAGGAGCTCCAGGGGGAATCTGCTGTACTGTACTTGTGTTTGCCTGGCCACTGAGTGATGCCTACAGTGGCAGCTTCTTACTGATGTGTTGTGAGGATTAATTAGAGCAGTTTCTCAGATGCTGGCTCCTTCTTGGCTCTGTGTGTATGGGTGTGACACTGTAAAATGTGTTGGAAGAATTCCTCCTTACAGCTTCTACAGTTAAAACACAAGCTTTCTTTTTGTCATCCAGTGACTGAGCTACTGTATCAGAAAATCTGTACAGTATCATTCTGCCAAGCGCATAATTCTAAATAAACTCAGTTAATAAACTGCATTTTATTATATATTGGTCTGTAATTTTCTATTTCTTTCCTGCATGAGCATCCTTACATAGTACATTTTTATATTCACTTCTTCATTTCCTGTTTCTCTGAGCAGGTGAAGGTGATGGTGCGGATCTGTCCATCTGTTGGGGTGCAGGACTCTTCTGAGTCCATGTCTTTCCTGAAGGTGGACCAGCGGAAGAAGCAGTTGACCCTGTATGAGCCTTCGCTCCTGACCCAGCCCAGCTCTGGGCACCGACGTACACCATTAGCTGCTCCAAAGATGTTTGCTTTCGATGCTGTCTTCACCCAAGATGCCTCACAGGTAAGAGCTCTGTTGGAATCTGTGTGAATTGCTGTTGGCTTTGTGATAACTCTGATTTTGTTCTCTTGTTTTATTGCCTCCTTGGCTGTATTCTAGTACATTTGCGCTAAGACATTTCCTCAAGGGCAGTAGGACATCTGCACAACACATATACAAACAACCCCTCCTCCCACACACATATTCTGGACAGGGCTTGAGGCTTAATGCAAAAATGGCCATCTTATTTCAGCATCATTCTTCATACTATGGTCACAGCAGCTGTTTCTTTTAAGTGTGGAAAATGAATTGAATTCCTGCCGCATATATTCAGCAGTGTTTTCAGTTCCTCATTCAGACTCTGATGGTGGGAGGGCATCCAAATTAAGAACAGAGTGCCTTCCAAACAGCCCCACAAATAACCACGAGGAGACACTTAAGAGACATGAACAGTCCTTGAGAATGATTAAGTGAGAACAATTTAGTTGACGTTTTGTGGCAACTGAGTTGACTTGTTAATGTCTGTGCAGAAAGAACTCAGCCATTTTATAGTGGCTCTTTACACAAACAATTAATTTGTTTCTTCAGTGCATGCTTGATTTAAAGTGTTTGTCTGATTAAAATATTCACTGTAACGTTTAAAACGTTTAGATAAGCTTGAACAGATGGTAAATCTACTAAATAATTGTATGTTTTAGTAGCTGAAGTGGCACATTATTCTAGCAGCTTGCTAAAATGTGTACTCTACAGTCTACAGTATATAGGATAGCCTGTTTGTCCTTGTGTGTACTTTGTCTATGTGTGATGTATGGAAGGAGATTGCTGCAGCAGCGAACTGTCCCTGTGGACTGAGGCTAGTGGAACAGATTGTAATGACAGCACCGTAGACTGCAGCAGTGTAAACCACCCTTATGCCTGATGAATCTGATGAGCTGCTACTTGGATGATTTGATGTTGCTCTGTATTTCGTTTACTAATGATGAATTAAGTGGGTATCTGTATGCAGCATTAATGTCTGCCTTTCAGACTGACCACGGTCTGGTAAATAATTCATGGCGGTTTGCAACAAAATCTGCAGTACTGCATTGTCAAGAATAGTGGCTGACTGTACATATATTTGTCTTTTCTGGATGTCTGCAGGCTGAAGTGTGCTCAGGGACCGTGGCTGAAATTATCCAGTCAGTGGTGAATGGAGCAGATGGATGTATCTTCAGCTTTGGTCATGTTAAACTTGGTAAGCTTTTCTGTTCACTATTCTTTATTACCATTACATATAATTACATTGCATTACTTTTTACTAATGACTTACAGATGGGATAGCAGCCATTTGTCTTATAGGCCAGGCTTTTGCTTAATAGTGTGGAAGCCACTTAGGCAGTAAATAAATATAGTTTGTCCTTCTCATTTTTTTAAAAGCCTTTAGTGATACACTCAGGTCAATTGAGTGTGTGTGTGTGTGTGTGTGTGTGTGTGTGTGTGTGTGTGTGTGTGTGTGTGTTGTGCGTGTTTGTGTATGTATGTATGTAAGTGTGTGATTATTATGAGCAGAAAGGCCACAGGTTAGAGAATAGAATTGAAAACGTAATAATTTATGCTTACACTACAACGCATTTGTATTTCTTAAGAATGTGACTAGATCAATATGTTTGAGATGAAGTTGTCAGAGACAAAATGCTAGGCATTAGTGTTATAGCAAGTAGTGTTTAGTATTTAGTTTGGGTAAGCAATGAGATAGTTACATCATATAAATCAAGCAGCTTACATGCAAATGTCACTTTCTATAGCATCAACCAAACAAAAAAAAGAAAAAGATGATGAAATAAGAATTAATTAATATGTTTGAGATGAGAGAGATGTCCTTGATCAATTAATGTGGTCTAAAACAAACAGATTAACAAATAAAAAACAGGCAACAGTGAAAAATGTATAATTATAGACAGGTTACTGGGTTGGGCAATGTTTTTAAGAACATTTATTTGACAGTAATATAAGGTGACAAGATGCAAATGATGACGTTGTGTTGAACAATGGGCAGGTTGGCATTACAACATCCTGTTGATAATTTTCTCATAGCTGCACACCTCTGAGTGGTTTGTTTCTGATTTCAATTGTGCAGTGCTGATAAACTCTACATATCACACACAGCATATATTTTAATCCTTCAAATTATGTATATCTTGTCAGTTGTTTGGAAGGAATTTTTCCTTCAATTTAAGGAATTTTGGATGGAAACATTCCTTCTAACCAAGCAAACATGCAAAAACATTGCTGTTTCCACCAGTTTTATTACTTGTTGTTTGAGTGACAAATTGCAAATATCATAAAGTGTTAGAGAATTTATTCCAGACTTTATTAACAACAGGTGTTACAATATTTTTGCTTGCAGATAGTGAGCTTAGCATAAGTTCTTACTGTTGTGTTGTGAAGAATAGATCTTTTTTTCCTCCTATAACTCCCTCTTTCCTTCTTCTCTTTTTCTTTCTATTATCACATATACCACTGGTAAATGAATTTGAGTAAACGTGTAATAAGTGATATCATCAGTAGAAAAGGCTCTTTTGAAATTCCAGCGCTCTGTATACACCAGTGTGTTGAGCGCTCTCAATACACTGCCAGAATTAACAGCTTGCTCTCTCCCCCTCACCAGGCAAGACGTACACCATGATTGGCAAAGACAGCTCTTCTCAGAGCCTTGGCATTGCGCCCTGTGCCATCTCCTGGCTCTTCAAGCTCATCAGTGAGCGCAGGGAGAAAACTGGCACACGTTTTTCTGTACGTGTCTCGGCTGTCGAGATCTACGGCAAAGAAGAAGGTCTGCAGGATCTGCTCTCAGATGTCTCAACAGGCAGTCTGCAGGATGGCCAGTCGCCAGGGGTCTACCTGCGTGAGGACCCCATCTGTGGCACACAGGTTAGTGAGAGCAAAGGGCATTATTTTTATTGTTATTTTTTGCATTTTCATTTCTTTTAAATGTGAACTTGGAAGCCTTTACAGATTTATTTTCTCTATGTAAATTTGGTTTGCTGTCTGTGCATTAATAAAATGGGTTATGTTTTAACTACACCTCATTTTAGCACATTTTTATAGTGTAACGTCATGAAGCCCTGCACTAATAGGCAGCTGTTTCATCCCCCCAACTAAGAGTGATGCTGATGTATCTTTCTTCCTTCCCTCACCAGCCTCCTCACTGGAGGAGGGTAAAAGCTAGTGCTGTATGTGGTGTTTAGGGAGATGGGGTAGAAGGTAGTTGAAAGCACTGCCAGGTGTTAGCATCAGATGTTGTTTTTTGGGGTCC
The DNA here is from genome assembly GCA_033459395.1 of Hemibagrus guttatus. Lineage (NCBI taxonomy): Eukaryota > Metazoa > Chordata > Actinopteri > Siluriformes > Bagridae > Hemibagrus > Hemibagrus guttatus. The sequence continues at coordinate 14,887,873 of JAUCMX010000008.1, read as the reverse complement.
ATATGAGGCCGACACTTCAAAGGCTGCCTGTAGGCTTGTGAAGTTTAGATAAAGGGATTCAGGCTCCACCCAGCATTCCTCAGAGCGTTCTCCCTTGTCAATGCTAGTTCTGCTAACTCGGATAGTCACTGCTTATTTCAAGCTTGAGTTTATCTGATTGCTGAAACATTCATCCGTAATATTGATTCATTTCACCTCTTTATGGCCATTTCAGGGCCATAGTGAATTTGGAGCTTGTCCAAAGAATAAATACGGATACATTACAGATTTATTATGTAGATATCACAGTTCTTCTAAAAAAAACACACATCAAACACATTTTACAGTTTTTAGGTAGTTTTGTAACCATCCACTTCTATTTCAGTTGTTTATAACAGGTTCTTAGCCTGCTGCTTTATCTGGTATAGGCCTAAAAGGATCTTGACTTTTTAGCCTTTTTACCAATCGAATTACCTTGAGATTGTGCCCACTACTCTCTTGATCCCTTGATAACTCTGTCAGTAGTCATTGTCCACATCTAACGGGCTACCTGTGTGTAGAGCAGCTCAGAGAGCATTCTCTATATCACCTTCATTATAAGACTCTATGTCTGTCTCTTTCAAACCATTTGGAAAAAGAAAATCATTGAAAATTTTGCCATGTCAACCCTTTTAGAGTTACAGGATATAAAAGAATCAGGATATAAAAGAGGTCTAAGACTTGTATTAGGAAATTCAAACATTTGAGCTATTTTTTTAAAAAAATTGTTAATAATGTAACACACACTTGTTGGTAATTTTTGTTCGATGTAATGAAGAATGAACATCTGTGTAATTAATTATCCATTTTGTTTTGAGGGGATGCAACAGAATCAGTGTATTTTTTCTGAAATTGATTTCAGCTCCAGAATCACAGTGAGTTGCGGGCTCCTACCGCAGAAAAGGCCGCTTTCTTTCTGGATGCAGCCCTTTCAGCACGCAGTACAAGCCATCCTGATACAGACGAGGAGGACCGGCGCAACTCGCACATGCTCTTCACTCTTCACATTTATCAGTATCGGATGGAGAAGAGTGGCAAGGGGGGAAGTGAGTATCTGCATGGATGAGCGCGTGTGTGTGTGTGGTGTGTGTGGTTAATTGACATTCCAGCTCTGATGATCTCCCTCTGTGTAGTTAATTGATGGGCTGCACTTCCATTTCCTTTTCTTTCTCACTTTTCATACTAACAGAGGTGGAGAGCTGCATCTCAAACTCATTAATCTAATAGCTGAGATATTACAGACTAAATCAAAGCTACCTTCCCATCACCCTTTCATTTTTTATCTCAATCTATCATGTGGAAGGTAAATCACTCGGGCCTGTTTTGACCACTTCATTAAACTTTAATGGGAATTTTAACAGACAGTAATAATTCATGAGCAGCTAATGAGCACAATCATAATGTAGAAGTACCTGTCACTGTGTAATGCTGCACTTCTCATTAGCATCGGTAAATGTTGAGCATTGGACAACAGAGGAAAAACTCTGTACAGTTGTGTTAAATGGAAATAGAAGCTGACTAGCTTTTAGAAAGAACAGGGCAACAAAACAATGCTGGAACAGGAAGGAGAATGTCTGCTGCTCTGAAATTTTGTCATTTTTCTCAGCGGTTATAAGAATCAATGTACATTTAGCAGGGATAATGTGAAGCAGCTTCTGCATGAACTTATCGTGCCCCTCAGAGCAACTTTATGTGACGTGCTGAATGACAGTTTTAATGCCATGACAAAAGGTAATGATAGTTATTCAAGAGCTTTTGTGCATTAAGCTGTGGTGCACTGTGAATGTCCTCACAAAATGGTGTCATTTGTGACACAGACAATTTTATCTGACATTTCTTTTACGTTATTACACTTCAAGCACACAGCAGTATGAGTTTAATATCTATACCAATGGTCCAGGATGTTTCTATGTCCATGGATGATGACTTGTATGAGCAAATAAGGACTTATGAATAGTATGATGTACTGTATATGTCTGGGTGTTTTTGCAGTTACAAAAGCGTATCTTTTGTTGGTTTTGTTCATGTAAAGCTCAGCATGCTACTTTAATTTCATTTGACTGAAATTTCAGTACAATAACAACAGCCGACAATAGCGAGTAGCTATTCAGCTAATGTCAGTGATAACTCTAACATTACTGATTACTTTCTCAAAACAGTGATTACTGTGGTCAACGTCATAGATTTAACCGAGTACTGTCTCTGTATATTAACTGATTAAAAGCCAAAACCACTATAAACTAATTTAAGTAGAGATGGTTCACAGTAGGCATGACCATGTTGATTTGACATCACTCTGTCAACCAGGAAGAACATGGTAGTTAAAAAGACTGGCCTTTTCTGTGTGTTTAATAGTTGTAGGTGAGAAAATTACATGTGGGAAACTTTGTCTCAAATGCAGCATAAGTCTCCTTATACACTGTTATGCCTAATATGCACCAAGTTTTCTCTCTTATGTTTTGCTTTCTCTCCTATTTCCTCTCCTCCCTTCAAGTGTCTGGTGGAAGAAGTAGACTACACCTCATAGACCTGGGCAGCTGTGAAAAGGTGCTTAGTAAGAGCAGGGATGGAGGAGGCGGTCTGTGCCTATCCCTCACAGCCTTAGGCAATGTCATTCTGGCTTTGACAAATGGAGCCAAACATGTACCATACAGGTAGGAGAAATCAGACTGGGACATTTGTTTTTTTGCCAGTACTAGTGATGATAAAAAATACTTTCCCTTTAGGATTGTATACACATTTGTTTTTATTTGCTGCTTTTCATGTGGTCTTACAAAAGACAGACAAGGTTTATTGTTATTCAATTTTCCAAAGACGTAACAGAGAAAGAGTGAACATGTAATCAAAGCTGGCAGCAACAAGCTCACACACGCTGAGTGGTGGTGACAGGTTTACTGTCAGTTTTGTATGCTGCTGATGTCATTCATAGTGCTCTGCAACCTGCTGTATAAAGTTAGATTTGTGCCTCTTTACACTATTTGATCATTTCAGGTTATGTCTAAAATACTGCCTCTGCTAATACAAGACAAACATGGTTTAAAAGCTCTTAGAAAACTATTTACTTATTGATAATGTTTTGTATTTTTTAGGGATAGTAAGCTTACAATGCTGCTTCGTGACTCACTTGGGAACATCAACTGCAGGACAACAATGTTAGCGCATGTCTCAGACTCACCTGGTCATTATGCTGATTCACTAACCACTATCCAGCTTGCCTCCCGAATTCACCGCATGAGAAAGAAAAAATCCAAGGTCAGTAGAATCTTATTGGGTAAAACCTTTTGTGTAAATAATAACAGTTGTGATTTGCATGCAAGGTTGTCTTGAAAATATGCCTTTGAAGTGTTTTGAAAGCAAAAACGTTGCTAGTGGTAAATATGTCCTTAAATGTATAACAATACTTGGTATCAGCTTATTATTATTATTATTATTATTATTATTATTATTATTATTATTATTATTATTATTATTATTATTATTCGCTAATACAGGTGCAGACAATCTTACACTACTTCCAATCACAAAAAAACCAATCAGTAGTTCAGTATGACAAAATAATCCTAAGTGATTTTTAACATAGGTATAATTGCCATATCTCATAGGCACCCAAGTTCATATAATTAATGCTAATTTGTGCTTTATTCCTACTGCAGTATGCATCCAGTTCCTCTGGAGGTGAAAGCTCTTGTGATGAAGGAAGAATTCGCCGACCCCCACATTTAAGACCCTTCCATCCGCGGACTGTGGCCCTGGACCCAGATCTACCCTCACTACTGAGTGATCCAGATTACTCCTCAAGCAGTGAACAGTCATGTGATACTGTTATTTATGTTGGCCCTGGTGGTGCTACAATTTCTGATCGAGAACTCAGTGACAACGAGGGTCCACCAGCCTTTGTTCCTATTATCCCATCCCTTAACAGAAAGCAGCGTGGTAAGGAAGGACCACCTGACCGAGACCATTTCAAGTGCAACACCTTCGCTGAGCTTCAAGAGCGGCTGGAATGTATTGATGGTAGTGAGGAACCAAGTGCTTTTGTTGGTGAAGCTAGAGGAAGTCAAGTAAGCCCTAAGACAGACATTAACTCAATAAAGCCGAAAGAAGGTTCTATTTTAGGTGCTTTTAAGTCTCCTACCAAAACATCTTCCCAACGGGACAATATATTTTCCAAACAGCCACTTCCTGTTCAAAGTAAGCTGCCCAGCAGCCCCAAACACAAACCCATAAATGAACATTCCAAATGGCAAAATGCCTCAATGTCAGATGGAGAT